>CM052317.1:5324392-5367640 GCA_028455605.1 Lasioglossum malachurum
TATATTAATGTAATGTATATTAATATAATACAATATACATACGATACGTACACAAAGATATAATATATAAAATCGTCCCCGAAGCGATCAAAGACGTTACAGGTACCATACGCGGGTGCCATTGGTCTATTTCTTTCTCGAGACCAGAAATGGGAGAAGTCGATTGTCGAGGGGGGCTCAGTGACGAGTTTCGAGCCGAGCTTTTGCACCCTGTCTGTTTCAGCTTCCGCTAACTCGAACCTAGGATTTACCGTCTCTCTCCAGTCTCCTCTCGATCCGCGCGCCTAACAGAATGTCGTGCAACGGTTGCGAAAGTGCGCCGAGCGTTTCTCCCGAATCTCGGTCTGCGAGCGACCGTGCACCAGTGGATCCGATCCAGAATCCCCGGTAAAAATCGATCCGGAGAAGGGAAACGTGCCTAGCTATTTACGTCGCGCGCTCGTCTCATCGCGATGACGTTCTCCGCGTTGTGCCGCGTTTATGAGAATAGACGATCTCGTCGTCCGTAGGTGAGGTAGCGACGATCAGGTGAGCAAAGTTGGCAGCCTGATCTCTCGATGGCGGCGCTTGTGGGGTCCGTCCGCTGTCAACGGAAATACCTGGCCGCTTGGCACCGCTTTGGAAATAGATTGGCAGCAGTTCGCGACCAGACATCGGTCGACAAACGCCCGAGACTCTCGCTCGATCTTCGATTTTTCTTTCTCTTTCGACCGACGCGCGACGGGGGTGAAGCAAAAGGGGGCGGAACCCATTGCTCTCGGCGGAGCGACGCGGAAGTCCTTTCTTCAGCCCGGTTTTCTATACCCTCTTCCCGTCCGACTTCCTTCTGCTTTCATTCCCGTCGGCGAAGGGAACGAGTGAGCGGGCTCGGTAGTGATAACACACGCGGCTCGGAGGGATAGCCGTGGTCATAGCCCTCGGAATGTCGGCCACCGCCAGTCTGCCCGGCTCCTCGAAGCAGCCTGACAATTACGGTGAGCGTCTTTGCGCTTCGAATTCCGCTGCGAGCCGAGTCTCGGCTCGAGAAAACGATGACCGAGGAGCGAAAATCACGAGAGCTGTCCGTTTACACACCTCCGTGCATCTGAACCCCGAGGATCTTTGCTTTCTGCCACAGTGAGCGATCCGGATCGCCCCTGGGACGCGCCGGAACAAATTCGAGTCGGAAGCTCTCGACTTCGCTAATTCGAGAGGGAGACCACGTAGCTTGTGTTCTCTTTCTGTGATTTCATTGCTTACTTCGAAATGGAGGAAATTGCTTAGCTTGCTTTCTCTTTGTATTTCGCCCCGAGTGGGCGTGGTCTAATTGCTCCGGGACCTGAGCAGTGGCCCGGAGGGCAGTCTCTGCCCACAGCCAAAGCGCAATTCATCTCGATTCGCAAACATCGAGCTTCCGATGACGATTGCTTTCTCCGTTCCTTTTTAGATCCGAGTGGGCGTGGTCTAATTGGTTCGGGACCTGAGCACTGGCCCAGAGAGCAGTCTCTAGCCCACAGCCCACTCGCATTTTATCTAGATCCCCCAAAAATCGAGCTTTCGATGACGATTGCTATCTCCCCTTGTTTTTGGCTCCGAGTGGGCGTGATCTAATTGCTTCGGGACCTGAGCAGTGGCCCGTAGGGCAGTGGCCCGCAGAGCAGTGGCCCGTAGAGCAGTGTCTAGCCCACAGCCAACTCGCATTTCATCTCTATGCCCAAAAATCGACCTTCCGATGACGATTGTTTTCTCCGTGTCTTTTTGGCCCCGAGTGAGCGTGGTCTAATTGCTCCGGGACCTGAGCAGTGCCCCAGAGAGCAGTCTCGAGCTCGCAGCCCACTCGCATTTCATCTCGATTCCCAAAAATCGAGCATCCGCTGACGATTGCCTCTTTGCCTTTTCCCCCGAGTGAGCGTAGCCTCGGGTCTCCCAATGACCCCGTCAACGCGCGAAAAAGCGGAAGAACTATCGGGTAACGCGAAACATTGTTTATCTTGCTCCTGCCAGTTTAAACACGGTCGCGCGCGCATGCGGCCATGAATCACGCGACGATTTGTGTTTGCAACCCAGCTGACGGCCTCCGTCCGGTGAATGGAGAGCCGGCCAGCTGACCGTCCTAACGTTACGAATTCATTCGGTTCATCAGATTATAGTCTTTCCGCGTGTGCTTGGCACCGATCACCATGGCACCGACGAAAATTAACCAAAAGTTTCGCCGGTCGCGTATCCCGGCCAGGAATATCTTCGTTAATATTCCGGACTGCTCGCCTAAATTTGCGGAACTTTGCTCTAGAAAAACGAGACGGAGTCCAGCTCTCGGGGTTCTCATTCTCGCTCCTCTGGCCCCAGTATCGCGCCTAATCGTCTTAGGCGGATTAACTCGATCGATGCGAGAGCACGTCAACCCTCAACTGCTGATATCATAGTAATCCGTAGCGTGCGAAGTTTACAGAAAATTTTTCATGATTTTGCTTCAATGCTGAAGCGTTCTTTCGAGTTTTAGTTCTCCAAATTGGAGGACATCAACGTCGCATTACATTGAAGTAGATAGTCTAGCTCCTTGCAGAATCATCTTGAAACATGCTCTGCTTGTACACCTCTGCTCACATACTCTTCCTCTTCTTCATCAAGGTCATGGCAATTGCGTGACACTTGAAGTAGATAGTCTGTCTTAGAGCCTGCTAGGTGTCTACAACAAATGATCTCCAAACTCTGCTATAAGCTCCTTGGAGAATAATCTTGCAACATTCTCTGCTTGTGCGCCCCTGTCATATACTCTTCTTCTTCAAGATCATGATTGCGTGATACATTTCTGGACCTACCTGAATCCTCGTCTGATCAATAACACGTTCCTCAACAATGTTCAAAGCATATCACTCAACCGAGACCCACGGCAGGTTGGATACCCAGATTAAACCAACCCGAACGCTAGGTCAAACATCTAATGCGATGAGATTTCCAATGATTCGTCATGGTGGTTGAGGATTGATTTCCTCTCGAGTCGAATCTCCTCACGGATCTCGATCGAGCGGTCGCGCGCCGTGCATCATGATCGCGGGCCAGCGAATAGCGATCTATTTCCGTAGCGTAATCGTGTCTATGTCGGCGGGCACAGCGGGAATCTATCGCGGACAACTATTCTCGTTCGACGTAGAAGAGGTCGGCCAACGCGAGCGGAGCGTTTCCGCTTCTGTCCTCGAGGCGGACAGAGAGAGCGAGTGCTCGCACGCGCGCGCGACTCAAGTTTACAGCTCGGCTCGTGCGCCACTCCGACAGATCGGCTCAACGGGAACACTAGTCCTCCTCATCGCGTGAACACACCCGGCGAACGTGTTAATCACCGGTGTGTATCGACAAGTGTCTCCATTGTGAACGTCTCGGGAAGTGTGACGGGTTTAATTAAAAGTACAAGACGCCCGTTGATCCCCAATTTTCACGAACAAACCTCGTTCACTCCTTCGAGTCTCGTTGTTTCTCCAACGAAAGCTGATTCGAGTGCATCAGTGTGGTTGGAGAAGCGTCCTTGATCTTCTCTAGTCCTTCTCGAAGAGTTTTACAACGAAACTATCCTGTACCTCGTACAGGAGACGCGGCAAAAGGTTAATTGTCCAGGGTGAACTAAAGCAGTGTTGTTCCGATGCTTGCAAAGTGAGAACGTTTGTTTAAAAGAGACCAATGGACCGAGGCCCGAGCCCCGGTGGAGAGAGGATGGACAGTGGTCTGTGAAGCTTTCGATCCGAGATGCCGTTCGTCGATCGACAGACCGAGGTTCTGGATCGAGGTACCCCCCTAAGCTTTCGTGGATCGATCAAGACTCAGTCGACGATCATGCTAGAGGCTGTCTCCCCCGCATGATCTGTCCGAGTGTGTCACACGAGTCGAGCTTCAGGATTTTGTCTTCGCCCCTCTAACTCCCTTCGAGTCTAACCGTTGAATGTTGGATCTGCATCCTCCAATCTGCTCCTGAGAGTATTCAGTGTTGTCTTCTAACGATGGAACTAACCAGGATAGACCTGATCAGGACACGGGGTCTAGAGTGAGTCGTCTTAAACACCCTGAGGAAGGCTCTACCCAGGGCTTGAAACGGTCCTGAGAACAAACTGCCAGAGTCCTCCTTTTAGATTACAGTTGATAGTTGAAAAGACTATCTGAGGACATTGATTGTTGTTCAGGTGTTGTTCAGAACCGTTTCAAACTGGCAGCAGCGTGTCGAAGACGTTCTAACAAGCTCTTTAACACGATCGCCCCTCGTTTGCCTCTCGTTAACAAAACGGCAGCATTAATCTCGAGATGGGCCCAACTTACGACTCGGTCTAGTTCGTCAATGAGGGTGTTCTCTGTGGACTCTCTGTTGCGTTTGGGAGCCCCGTTCTATGGACACGTTCCCCTTCGCTGACTCTTCTAATCGGTGACTATTCGAAATCCTCGGCAAAGGCCCCGGCTCGCAGGGCACACCCCCGAACAGCCCCGCCGCCGTGTCCGCGTTCGCCAGGGTGGTCGGTGCAGCTAGCCAGACCAACAAGCAACCCCAGAACCAGGTTCAGGGGAACCCCCTTGGATTAGCCGCGGTACTCCTACAGGGAGCGCAAGGTAATTCGGTGATTCGGTAATCAAACCACTCCAGATCATGTCCAGTACCAGTCGGGGGCGCACCACGCCCATCGGGACCACTTTGCGGAGACGACGAGGCGACTCTCAAAATTTATCCACAATTTCACCTTGAAACAGCTAGTGATCGTTGCAGAAAACGAACGATGCGAGTCTGCGGGACGATTAACTCGAATGATGCGGTGAATCTCCGCCCACGACTGGGCGCGGAGTTGCCGGGAGGCGGGGCTACCGCGAGCGGAACGCCCTAATTGGTAACGGGGGCGTGGCCAGCGGGTCTGGGCGTTCCCTCAGAGCCCCGTTCCTCGACTTCTCGTCTCCGCAGAGTGATCCATCGAGCTCCGATCTTTCTTTTGTCACTTCTGCCTACGCCAGCCAGTCGAATTTGCATCGCTATCGTTGAATGGCGAGTCCATCGACCTTTGTACCGATCCTGGGTCGTTCGAAATGACAGACGATTTGAAGGTTCGTCTACCTAGCAAAATCGACGTCCTAGCATAGGACATGTGCATTAATACTGAAGCAAAAATAGGATGACTCTCTAAGGAGTTCAGGACGATTCAAGTTTTAGGGGAATCTTAAGGGCGATTCGCGAAGCCTGTCCTCTCGGCTTGAGAGAGAGTAGGAAATTGACAAACGTGGTAATATTGACAAGCATAGATAATGAATAAATAAATAAACAAACTATGATAATCAGAGTGCTAGAGACGTCACGTGGATCGGTGTTTCCGCGGTTGTTCACCGACGAAGGCGAGAAAGCTTGCGATCTTTTAGCAACGGCGAATAAAAGGTTTGCTGTGATTTTGTGTTTAAAAAAAGAGACGAGACTAAGATCTCGCTGCTTCCGCTCGAAACGAGGCCGAAGAGCGAGTCGGTGGGCGGAAACCGGGTGAGTCTGACTGTTTTTTTTTTTTGTTAGAGTCGAAGCATGACTTGGATTTCTTTTGTCTCCTCCTCTGTAAAGATCTACACCCCCCGTTCACGACCGAGAAACACTTTTGGAACGATCTCTATATATCTCACACGCTTCTCGATGCTCTATGCCGATCTCACCACGCATCTTGCTTCTCGACTAGCTCTCCCCCTCTCACTCTCCGAATCACTCACGTCATTGTTTCGATCGCTATCACCCCCGGACAGTGTTCACTCCGTCAGCGACACTATTCTTCATCGTTGCACTCGATCGACACCTCTTTCTCTATCTCTCTTCCTCTATCTTTCTTTCTCTCTATCTCCAACAGAAAACACGACGCTTCCTAGTACTGTCTGCGGATCTAGATACTAACATCTACAGTTTGTTAACGCGCTCTAATCTCCGACGGGCTCGCCCCTTTCTTCTTTTTTCAGTTTCTCCCCCTCTTTATCTCTCGCCCTCTCGAGCGGCCCGGAAACGCCTTTGCATTTTGCCGATTTGCTTTCAACAACACTGTCGCTCTTTCTAGTTTTCTTTCCGGACTTTCGACCCCCCGGGGCGACCTTACACTCTCGTCGGAACGCAAGAAATACAGTCCTTAGATGGAATTTGGGGGAAATGGGAATGTAGGGACTACCCCCACCGCTCAAGCACACCGTGGTCTAGAAGTCAGTTCTAGTGTGAATGCGGAATGTAAGAAATACAGTAAACTCCACTGACGATAGAATTCCTAACTTGGCTTTTTTTTTAGGACGGTGGGGGAATGTCAGTTACGCACACCCCCTCCACAGATGACGTCTGGAGGGGGTAGTGTGGGACAAGCTCCCCCTAGTTCACCCTAGAACCATGCAACATTTGTTTGAACATTTTTTTTGTACAACAAATAACTTACTCACCCTGTATAACAAGATACTAACCCAATTTATACACACTTCAAGAAAGAACTCGATTTTTTGAGGTTAGAATTTGTAGCGATTGACTAACGCAGAAAAACAAAATGTGGTTACTGGAATGTTGACAATCTCGCCAACAATAATACGGTGATGTGATTTACTAATTTTGCTTTTGTATTGTAGTATACATATCAAACTATCATACAAGTATAAATTTTAACAGATTTACGTTAGTCGGTATTTTTAATTTATTCGCGCTAGAACTGACTTTTAGTCTACAGTACGTCGCCTCAAAATTGGTTGGTCCTTTTTTATGTAAACAAATAAAACGAGTGGAAAATAGAGTTTAAAGTGTTCGGAATCAATATCGTACAGCATTAGAATCGGTTGAAACGGTTCCGAAGGATCGCTGGCGGCGCCAATGCCGGCCCCCTGAGTAGATCAGCCGGCGTGCACGCGTGACGAGAGTGTTGCGGTCCCGAAGGGGCGCGGAAGGAAAGGAACACGCTGCGCGACGTTCCGGTGGGGAATTCTAGAGACCCAGGAGAGAGCGCACGCACACACACACACGCGGGGACGACGAAAGCTGTTCTCGGTGGCTGACAGTAGCTCGTGTTTTTGGTTTGGTTGGTTGCATGACTAGCTGGCAGCGCAGGGAGCGGTAGCAGCAGTGGTAGCAGCAATAACAGCCAGAACAGCCAGACAGGCGCCTCGCCATCGTCACCGGCGGCGGTCTTCATCGGCAACAACCACGCGACGACGCCGACGGCTCCGTCGCGACGCTACGACTCTGCGAGCAACGGTCTGTATCACGTGTACGAACACCTAGAACCGGCCTCCCTGCTGCGGCGCCTACCGAAAATCGATATTACCGCGAAAACCGAGCCGCTACTGTGACAGTGTCGGAGAAAATTTCGTGGCAAAGGCAGGAGTGGGGATAGCGCGAACTGTGATTTTTGGACGTAATACATTGGTATTTTTGAAAACTTTATACGTGGCATTGACATACATAAAAGCAACTGGCTGCTCTTTACTTTATCGGACTCAAAATTTGTGCTTTTTTCCTATAAATTATGATTTATATCTGGTATGTAATCCTGCAGATTGAAGTTTCGATTCTGTAGGATCAATCGTTCAGGAGTTGTGCTTGCTTAAAGTTGAGCAATCTACAGTGTTTTTGACAGGTTAGGGCTCTGCCATATTGGTTTGTAGCAACGGTCGCACGCTTACTGAGTTGGTTAGGATTAGGTCGAGGGTGGGCGACAAGGTAAGCGGCTCGCGGTCGTCACTACAAACCAATATGGCGGCGCCCTCACCTATCAAAAACTAGATTGCTCAACTTTAAGCAAGCATAACTCCTGAACCATTGATCCCACAGGATCGAAACTTCGATCAGGAGGTTCTCCGGGTACAAATCTACTGAACTACATACCAAATACATACAAATACAAATTTTGAGTCCGGTAAAGTAAAGTTTACTCAAAGAACTAATTCAATCGGATGACAGCAAATTCACTCAAAATTCAAAAATTACGGTGCAATCACTGTAATAAATCGCGATTCTCCATCGCCAGACAAGAGCAAAGCCACTTCTTGAACAATGCCCGATTTGATCGTCGCAGCAGGGCGGAGGCGATCCATCGATCTCTATCGATACCCACCCACGCGAGATCCAGGTGACGCTGGATCATTTTTATGCTGCTATTTTCAAATTGTTTGGACAACATTCTAGTTTCTCTACGATTCAATGTTCTCTGGATCTCGCGGATCTCCTTAATTACTAACTCTGCCATTCTGACGCTAACGAAATGTCGCTTTCTCGCTGTCTAGAAAGCGACATTAGCATATACCGAGTGGCGCGCAAGGGTTCCCGAGATCGAAAAGAAGAAACGTTTGCGCGTCACCGGAAGTGTGTACCCGCTTCTCTCCCCGCCGCCATTTTGGTAGCACACACATGGCGCGCTGGTTGACCAATCCTCTGTGTTTCTGCATGTTCCGGGTTGCACGCATCGCTGGCATGCCGCGTCGATTCTGAAAATTGCATGCGACCGCAAACGAATACGAAAACCGAAAACCGGTACGAATTGAACTATGAACCGAACCGAACGCGTTCAGAACCGGAAGTCCGTCGAGCCGGGCCGGCTGGATACGTGCAGCTTGTTCCGGCCGATGGCTGCGACCCTGAAGACGGTAAGAAGAGCCAAGGCGCCGGTAAGGTCGCAGGGAACGGGAAAAATAAGGGCACCGACGACGAGGACGCCTGCTTGAGGTTTCGACGGTGTTGCTTGTCGTGAAACACGCTCTTCGTGGCTACCTCGAACTCCCTATTGATCGATGATCCATCGCGATCCATCCGATCATCCTTGTTCGGAACGATCCACTTTCCGCTGCACACAAGTCACGTAGAATCGAGTAGATCTAACAAGGGACATTACCAAAGTGTAACTCACCGATTTTAATGAAAATACAGGATATGAACCGTTTATTTTGAAAGTGGCCCAAGTCCTTTTAAGTTTCAATTGAGATATACATACAGGGTATTTCGCCTAACTTGACCACCTTAAATATCTTTGTTGTTTTTAAAGATACGTCAAATGTCTGAAGGGCAAAGTTGAATGGTAAAATGGGGCTCATACGATACCAGAAGGATTTTTGTTTTTATGTAATTTTTTTTTAGAGATATGAAAATTCTTTCACAGAAGATTCTTTCACAGAAAATTATGGAGGTCGTGAACTTAATTGCCAACCTAATATAACATCATTTAACCAAAATTGAAAATATTAACAGTATTTTCACCCCATTGACGCGAGTGTCAGCAGCTAAAAAAGAATACGTGTCAAATATTTCTCGACGAACTTATGGGAGCAACAAACATGTTACACTTACTAATGTCCCTTGTAAGAACAGTATTTATTTATTCGCTTATTTTTAGAAACTTTTTTCCAACTCACAACGTTTAGACGAATCGTTTAGCGTTTTGTTAGGGTGCTGCAACTGTTACTTGTCGACTTCATCGTCTTATCGATGACGACTGTCGACAGTCGCAGCTCTAGTATTTATCTGCACGAGGGAATTGATTAGTTAAGCCGTCATCGACGTAGATTTAGAGGATTTCGAGGTTGTTCAAACGCCACGAAGAAGCCCTTCGCGCCGCGTACCTTTCTTTCAGGGGCGGTTTCGGACAGGCGCAACATCTGAAGTGTCCTGTTTTGTTTTTGTTGGACACCCGGTACACGATGGTATTTTTCTTTTTCTTGGTAGACGCTGCGTTGTTGGCTTCGCGACACGATCGTCTCTCCGAACGGACCTCTTTTCTTCTTTCAAACACTGAGCAGGGCCGTTCTAAAATATTTAGCCCCCCGTGGGTTATTAACAATAAAAGGTAGCTGAAAATGTTAAAAACAATTAAATAGGTATCATTTTGCTTTAACACTAAACCTACCACAAATCACCAGTTCTATATTACTCATGCAATTACTGAAATAATGAAGTCGCTTATATGGAAATTGATTCGATAATTTTCTTCATCCAAGCACATATTGTAATAAAAATTGCATAAGATCTAAATGAACAGAGAGCCTTGTCATATTTGTAAGCTGAAACATTTTAATCGTTTTTAATGTTAACATTTAATAAAACAAACCGTTAAAAAGTCTTTCAATTTTCAGTCTTTTTCCAATGGAAAAGGGACCAGTTTTTATTACTGCGATTTTCTTTTCCGACGAAGTTCTACAAAAAATTCGGAACTAGAAAACGTCAAAATTTAAGACACAAATACAAAAATAAAAATACAAAATTCCCAGAGGGACTAGGGCCCATTTATTTGTGATTAGGGTGGCCCTAACACCGACGATGATCCAGTAGTTATCTGAGTCGACAGTTCACGTTCGACAGTGTCACCGAAGCTCGACATTCGTTCGGAGAGACAGTCGCGCCGCGCTCGTGTACGCAGCAAGTAGTCACGGTTCGACTTTCGGCGGACGGCGAACCGTAAGTAGTAAGTATCGGTGATGGTCAGACGAAGGGAAGTCATCAGGAGCACGCCGGGGTCTTCGGTGGCGGTGCTAGGACGCTCGCTAACTCGCACGAACCTTTTTGCTCTGTTTTCGTTCTGTTTCTTTTCTCGGTGTTGGGGGACACGTAGCGCCGCGGTCACGTGCGTGGCCGCGCGCACAACAAAGGATTCTGCGAGTCGGAGAGTAAACTGTACTCCTATCATTTCTCCTGTATTTGTATCGCAGAGGTTTGCTGTGCTGGTTGTCGGCCATCTTGGTGTCGACCATCTTGGTGTCGACCATCTTGGTGTCGACCATCTTGGTGTCGACCATTTTGGTGTCGACCATTTTGGTGTCGACCATTTGAACCATTTTTACAGTCGTTCGCGATGTATTATTAGGTCGAAAAGAAAGTTCTTGCGGTTCTTATTATTTAGATATCACAATAAAACCCGCAAGAACTTTCTTTCCGACCTAATAATTCGTCGAGCCTCTCTCCATCTTCGCAAAATTCGAAATTATTTAATTCACCGCAAAAATCGAGCGGGAAATGGGTCCGACAAGATGGCCGACGAGCCGTTGCCGCGTAGGAGGATCGAATTAGGTGCTGGTCCACGCAGAACGCTACAGATCCACGTGTATACAGTCCGTAATTGTGTAGGCTCAACACTGTGTGAACGTCTTTTACCAATAAAACTTGTGAAACCCAATACCGTTGTGTTGTGTAAACCACAGGGGGATCGGAAGAGTCTACCATAGAAATCCGGGGACAGGCTTCGTAGCTAAACGATACTAAACGCCCTTAAACCGCTGCGCTAGTCCGCTGGATCAGTGATCTCGAACACGCAAACGATTACCTTACTTACTTCGAAACTCAACTCTCGCGAGATCTCCCCGCGTCTGCAACGTCGAGGACATTGCGTTCGAATTCGGACGAGCTCGATTTCTCTCTCGATTCATGATATACATGTCGGTAAGCCGAGACACGATCGTGGTACACACGTTCAGCCAGAGAAATCGTTGAGCAGCTGTGGACCGAGGGGAAGAAGAGCAACGATACGAATAACGAGAGATAAGCTCACGATAAGGACGAGATGGAACTGGAGGAGACGGTCGATCCTGTCGCGAATATCGCGGGATTAAGCTCCGCGTGACGACGATCCTGTTAAGAGCGGTTTTCCCTCGTTAGCGTCGCGCGAAACGCTCCCTTTTCGTCGCCGTACAGTGCCGCCAGAATCGACCAAGACTGGTCGGCCTTTCCAGCACATTTCTAGCATACTCCAACATCCCTCACTAACAAGGGAAGGACTCCAAATGTCCGACGTCGATTTTGATAATCTTTTGTGAGACGATGGTATATGGATCCCTAATGATGTCTGCAAAATATTAGGTGTAGTTACTCAATAGTTTTGAAGATATGAACAATTGAACTTTCACACAATCTGCTTACACGGTATGAAAGTTTAATTGTTTATATCTTTGAAACTATTGAGTAACTACACCCAATATTTTGCAGACATCATTAGGGATCCATATACCATCGTCTCACAAAAAATTATCAGAATCGAAGTCAAACACTTGGGGTCCTTCTCTTCTAAGACCGTAGACTGGCCCAATATACCCCTTCCCTGATGACCAGACCAGTCTACGGCACGGGAACCGTGGACTACGGTCTCAGTGGGGGAAATTGGAGCGTGCACACGGTGCTGGAATGGGATAGTGGAAGGGGAAAGGAGGAGGGGTAAAAGATACCCATTTGGGTATCACTTGGCGACACTGAATTGGTCATATATTAATCTGGTCATCAGATTAGAGGGGGTAAAGTGTATTCCCCTCGATTTCCTCGATCTGGCGTCACTGTCTCTGTAAGGGTCTGTTCATACTGGAATATTTCCGACCGGATATATCCGACCAGAGAGATATTTTTCAATAAATTTAGACCTACCGTAGGTCTACATACTTCCATTAAAATTTATTGTAAAGTATCTGTCTGGTCGGATATATCCGATCGGAAATATTCCAGTATGAACAGACCCTAAAGCATCGCCGTGTCCAGCCGTTAGCCAGTAAGGGAGGGGAGTTACTCCAGGCCCGAGCAACTTCTTCCCCACTATCAGTGTACTCGTTCCCCCACTACTAGTGTACCGATTCCCCCACTCACCCTGCTTTGCCTCGTGACAGCGAGGATGTGGCCTCCTTGTGTATACACAGCTAGTCTCCCCAACCTCCTCCTACTCTCCACAGGAGTAGGGGGAGGACCCAGTAGTAGGGAGGAGAGCCGTAAGTTGCCCAGGCCTGCGCTACTCGGTACGCGTGAATTCTTCGCGAGGGAAAACTGTAGAAAGTTGAATCTTTCCGAGACTTCCATCGAATTTCCAATCGAAACGCGTCAAAATTATTCGCCGACAGCTCGCCATACAAAGGGCCTGTTGCCCACATGACGATAACTAAACTGCGGATTTTGTCTGCAGAAATCAATTACGAAGAACGGAGACGCGAGTTCAGAAAACATAAATGAAACATTTTTCTATAATGAAATATTTTTCTTTATTCTCCTTACTGATCGTAAATCCATTTATGTCAATGGAGCACGTATTACAATAGGAGCCGCACAATCTTGTCATTTTTATAAGAGAGCATGTTCCAGTTACTTTTGAGGCTCGGTAGGTTTAGTGTTAACCAATCCCCATGTGTGTAATCCCCATAAAATTTCAAAAATCGTAGGGAATGGAAATACCACGATTTATGACGAAGAAATGTTTAATTTTCGAGTTTAAATAGCTCCAAGTGCAAAGGTTGCACAGTTTATTTCAGGCCCGGGCAACTTCTTCCCCTCAGTTGCTTCACTGCTCCCACCACGTGGGATGCCGGCACTTGGCGTGCCGGTTCCCCCACTTATAGATACCCTATGTACAAACCCCCTCCTACGCTCCACAGGAGTTTGGTGGGGAGCAGTGTTGTTAGATTGGGCGGGTTGCACGCGCATGCTCGACGATTCTCGGGTCAGTGAAGTACAAAGTTGGGGTACCTTGGTCACCCCGCATGATTTCGCAAAACTTTTTTTTTTTTAAGTCCCAGAAGCGTAGGATTTTTATGGAAGAGCAAGTACAGTTAAATATTCCTTTCTATTGATCGTATAATTGTTGATACAAGATACATTAATGCTTTCGGCGCACTGGTTCGATCTAACTTTTACTTCAAAGCAATTTTGCAATTTAAACTTTCGACGTTAAATTAAACTTTTCAAGAAAATTAATGACTGCGTCTGTGAATTATTAAACAAAATAAATAGTATATCAACTATTGCCATCAGTAAATTAACCATTTTATATCTAATTGTGTACTTTGTTACTCACTTGCTTAATGAAATTATTTTAATTGAGGTTAAGTTATATCGGAACGTCGAAAGCTTAATTTAAATTGCAACATTGCTTTGAAGTAAAAATTAGATCGAACCAGTGCTCCGAAAGAAGCATTAATACATCTTGTATCAGCAATTACAGTTGTTCGGTATTACCGACGAAGGCCAAGGTACATAGTGTCGCACGGTTTAACGATGTTTTGAAGCATTCTGGCCGTTGCTTAGGAACTGTAGGACGCACACACGTTCCTGCATTTGGTCGCGCATGCGCGTGCAAGCCGCCCAATCTAACAACACTGGTGGGGAGGACGCAGGGAGTAGGGAGAGGAATCCTACGCCTCGCGAGCCACAAGTTGTCCAGGCCTGGTCTACCGGCTCCAGAATGAGCTAACGACTCATCCACTGATTTCTGCAATAAAATCCGCAGTCATTGCAAGAGAATTGCTAAAACAATTGGCGATCGCGACGCGATTTGTCGCGGATCTTAATCTCGCGCGACAAGACCACAGCTTCAGTCACGCAGAATGATCCCGGCTTCGCTGAAACGTTCATTGAATATCGAGAACGGTATCTATACATATATATCTGTATGTACCTCTATATATATGTATATATATTATATATATTGCTTGTAGAAATAAGAATCGTGTGTCCTATCAAGACCTGCAGCCAGCTATCGACCAACTCCCAGTGCTCAGGTAACGAAAACCTAAAAACACCTCAGAGAAACCACGGATGTAGATCGTGAAAAATGCGAGTAGAACACACGATGGTGGTGGTCGCAGAAAAAATGATGCGAGACGGACCAAAAACGGGCCGGGAATTTTACAGTTAACTCTTGGAGATCGTCTCGCGACTTCTTTTTTATTTATTTATCATTCCCTTGTCGTTTGCGGAAGATTCTCGCCGGAGAGCAGAGTCGTGACTCCGGTGTTTGACTTTTAGGGTTAGAATCCGCCGGATCACGGAGAACATGCGGGATCTTGGGTCGCAGAGGCAGCTTCGAAAAATCGTCTCAAAATTGTTGGTCACTGTTTTTCGAAGCGAGAACTCGAGCGACGGAACGTCGGAGAAATTCGGGCCGCCCGACGAGCGGCCATTTTGTTTTCGAGCTCGTCGATGCTTGTCGAAGCCGTTGGCGCAGACTCGACGACAACCGGAAGTCGCGAGGACTCGCGGAGCATCGGCGAGGAGACCGGTTCCGAACAGTTCGACCGGAACTGCGCCGCCATTTTGCACCGCCCCGATCCCGGATATGCGTCCTCGGACCCCGTTGTACACCGGAAGTCGGTGCAGCTCCGGTCGATCCGCAAGGAAACACCGTTTTTACCAAGGAGAGATCGATCTTCGAATGATCGCGTTCCAGTAGTAAGGTAATGGGGTTTCCAGACCACAGTGAAGTTAGCTCCGAGCCAGTCCTAACCTCAATACCCGTTCGATACACCGTTCGACACCTGTTCGATGTCGTTTGACACCCGTTCGATAACCGTTCGATACCCGTTCGATACCCGTTCGACATCAAACGGGTATTAAGGTTAGGTCTGGCTCGGAGCTAACTTCATTATGGTCTAGAAACCCCATTACCTTACTACCCGTTCCGTTTAACCATCGAGAGAAGTCTCCGAGCTGTTCGCTTGTCGATCATTCGAGGATCCAGACATTGGAGTCCGCGCGGACACACGTAGAAAATGAATATCTGTAAGATTGTAATAATTGTGTAATCCGAACATTTTGATTGGACGAATAGTGTTTGTTTTTTTTTTTTTGAGTAGAGGGTGTTCCGTGACTCCAATGATTTTTGCTCTGGGTTTATAGTCTTTGGCGTAGGACGTAGAAGTTGAGAAAGATTTCTCGTGTATGTTTAATTAACTGTTGTGCCGTACGATGCGTCGGCATGAGCCCGGATCTATTCTGTTCGTCGATCGGGCCCACCGACCCTGCGTCTCGATCGACCGATCGATTAATCTCTTGACGATTACAGCACGCCGTCAGGAGATCATCAAGATGACCGAGCAGCTGATCGAGAGCATCAACATCGGCGATTTCGAGGCGTATACGTAAGTCGTGGAGAACGAACCTGTGTTCACGTTCCAGGGAAGATGGATTAATTGTTCTAACTGTTACAAATGTTTTCAGGAAAATCTGTGATCCACACCTGACCGCGTTCGAACCGGAGGCTCTAGGTAATTTAGTCGAGGGAATGGATTTCCACAAATTTTACTTTGATAATGGTAATTATGACTCGTTTGCATTCACCCAGCTAATCGTCGACACCGCGTCGCGTCGCGGCCAACCACTGCGCACCATCTTTCCGTATATAAATTCTACAATACTATGTCGCAGGCCTGTCCAACTTCTTTTTCAAGTCACATGGTTCCTATGAGGGTATACATTTCCTATTTCTTTTTAAAATTCTTTTAATACTTCTGTTGACAAATAGCAAAATTATATGAAGAACAGGCCAAATGTGGCTTTCGAGTTGGACAAGCCTTCTCTATTCTATTGTATAAAACCAAAGGATCACGGAATTATGATCGAACGAATTGTCCAATGATAATGAATCTATTAAATTGTCCCATAACAATCTGATATAATGATCGATTGATCAGTGATCCTCTGATTTCGCGTAGTAGTGCATACACCCCTCCGTTTTTTATTTCACGTTTCCGTATGTACCTCGCGCGGTCGTTGAAGTTTCCGGGCGATCGGTGCACTCGTCGCGAAACGAACGTGCACTCAGCTTCTTATTGCACTTTTGACTTCGTTTCTGTCTCTCTACCAATTCTGTACCAACTGCATTCTGGGCAATCCAAACACGGAACATATTACGAACAGTTGCACGATTTCTTCAGAGAATCGATCCGTGGAATCTGCATGGAGATATCCTACTCGTTCAGTACGAGGATATCAACTTTTTATCGTTTTATCGATTACATACTGTTCCACTGTTATCTTTCTTTCGCTACTCGTTCCTTCTCGAAGTTTCAAAATTATTAGTGTTTCCCATCTCGACTACGTTCCCTTTTCGAGATCTCTCCCTCTCTTTTATCGGTGCAATGGCGCAGATCCTCGAATAACATGCATTTCCGTTTTCAAATCACCAAGCAGTCCTGGGGAAGAACTGCAAGGCCGTGAACACGACGATCCTGAATCCTCACGTGCACCTCCTGGGCGAGGATGCTGCGTGCATCGCGTACGTCAGGCTGACGCAGTACATGGACAAGTAAGAACAACTTCAGACGAACTCGTGAATCACATCGTGAATAAAGAAAACGCATAGGCCTTTTTAAAATTTTTTTTAAATATTGCATTGTCATCCAGTTCTGAGCTATGTTTAAAATTTCAAGTCTCTAGCTCATCGGGAAGTTAGTTCAAAGTCAATTGCAAAATTTTTACCGAACAGACAGACAGACAAGAAAGGAAGCCAATAAAAACGTAGTAAAATATAAATGAATAGAGCCTTGTCATCTTTATAAGCTAAAACATTTTAACCCCTTGCTCGTGATACAGATTTTAACATTAGGTTTACTACTGATGTATGTGTCTATCCAAATTTTTGGCAATTTTTCCAATAATATATTCCCAAAGAAATCAATTTGGTAAATAATTCCTTAGGAAAGCATCTTTACAATCTTAATAAATAGCAAATTAAAAATATTAGAACCCGTCATTTTGACGTAAACCTAGTGTTAACAAAGTCTAACAAATATGAATGTTATGCCTTTCTTTTTAGAGGAAATAAAATTTCATCAAAAACCTAGCCCTACAAAAAATATAAATTTTCTTTTCTCTTCTAATACGTATTTGAGGATAAAGACGTTTTAATTACTGTAACTGTAAAGAAAATGTTATACGGCAAGAGGTTAACCCATTGCATTTGAATGGTAACTCCGAGACGCCAGTAAAAATTGCCATACCATTATTCAAAAAACAGTTTTAATATTATTAAATAGATCAGTATTCTAGAAATTATAAAAATCTCAATTGTTCTATGAGAAAACAGGTTCAATTTGATGTGCACAACGTAAAAAAAATTACATAGAATGAAAATAATCTGGGATGCTTCGAGTCCAAAGGGTTAAACGTATCGAAAATAGAGTCTATAAATAGTTGAGTCTGTCAAATCATAAATGTTCTTCTAGCACTATGCTCGAAGCACAATCAATTCGATCGGTGTGACCAAGAAGGAAATCCGCGAGAATCCGCGACAGAACCGCCCTTTCTCTGTGAATCCGCATTAATGAATCCCTCGATATATTTCAGACAAGGTGTAGCGCACACTCAGCAGAGCGAGGAGAGCCGCGTGTGGCACAAGAGGGACAACAAATGGCAGAACGTGCATTTCCATCGGAGTGCGGTGACGGGACCGTCGCCGTTTTCCTTTAGCCACAAGTAAATCGGCGAGGAGCCGCGCGGAGGAGGAAGAGTAGAAGCAAGCGGAAGTTGAAGTCGAAGTTGAAGCAGCGGAAGAGGAGGAGAAGTAGAAGAAGAAGAAGGAGGAGGAAGAGCAGAAGAATAGAAAAATGGGAAGAAATCTAAGAAGAAGAAGAAAAAAAGAAGAAGAAAAGGGCCGATGTGTCGGTGGACGATCGTCGCCTCGACGCGTGGAACGGAGCGAACCGTGCAAGAACCTGAACAAAAGCCAATAACAAAGATCACACGGAAAACTCTCTTTCTCACACACACAGACACACAACACACACATACAC
Source organism: Lasioglossum malachurum (assembly GCA_028455605.1). Taxonomy (NCBI): domain Eukaryota; kingdom Metazoa; phylum Arthropoda; class Insecta; order Hymenoptera; family Halictidae; genus Lasioglossum; species Lasioglossum malachurum. Next base: position 5,342,849 of record CM052317.1, read on the forward strand.
GCGTACGCAAAAAGAAAGAAAACATACAGATTATGCGAGAAAACACACACAGTAGACGCGCGACGAAACAAACTCGTACCGGTTAGATAGATCGATACACATAAATATACAGTGAACGCGCGCGCGGGTCTCCACGGTATATTTATTCATTCGTCGATCGACTAAACTCCACACGCTTGCTACAGCGCCCGGAAACGCTGCCAACGAGTGAGAGCTCGTTCGACGTCCCGAGACTCCGCCGGAAGTCTTGCTAGAAGAGGATCCTCCGCAGGATCTGAGAAACCGGTCCAAGAGAAGCTCCAGAACTCGTACTTGTCCTGGTCGGTGGAAAGACTGCGCTAGAAACTCCTCTGTAAACGTCAGGAGGATCTGCAGAAAGATGTAGGAAGGATCTTCGGCAAGCAAGAGCACCGCAACAGCGAGGAGAGAGCTCCCCGTGGCTAGAAAAATAGCTAGAGAGCTAGAGGAACATCGGTGGAGCTCCGGATGATCAGGCGATCGATCATTCAGGATGAGAGGAGCCGGGTGGGGTAGAGATAAAGAAAGAGAAGGATAACAGCCGTATTCGAGGGAAGGGGTGACGCAATAAAATTTAGGTTCAGGCTCAGGTAGAAGACCGATCGCGATAGAAAAAAAAGGTAAACCGTGGGCCATAAATGCTCCTTATGGTCGGGAGAACGGTGAAAAGGTTCCGGATCGCGGGGTGGGGGGCGAGTCGATCCGGTGGCGAACGGAAATCGGGGCGGAAAGGTGTTCCAGTCGAGTCGGTGCTGGGCATCGACGAGGACGGACCGGAAGTCCGTGCGTAAAGTACCGCGATCGGCGAGATGGCGCCGGCACGTCGGCATCCACGTATAATTTAGTTGGTACGATAGTCGCTGTACAGAACAATCTTCCATGTAACTCTTTTTTCTTCGAATTTTTCGTTCTCGTCTCTCGTTACGACGGTACCAAGTTACACATGTGTTATCGAGCACGCGCGACATACAATACACACGAATGGACACGCGCACGAACACGTACACAGACACACGAACAACAGACGTCGAGCAATTTGTTGGTCTAATCTTGGCGCGCATTGTGGCGTAGATTGTTGGTGAATTGTGCGTGCGACGTCGATGTGTGAATTCACCTGGTCACCTGGTTGTACGAGGCTGTACCTGGTCGAACCTGTTTGGATTTGTTGGCGCTGCTGCGCAGCGTTCGCTTCGAGGTATATCGTTAAGAGAAATTGCTAAAGTATTATTCAGTTGCCAAAGCTCATTTCACCACGCAACAGCCCTTTACTAGTGTTTTATTCGATTATTATCTATGGATCTCGTTTGTAATGCGCTGTACGGGGACGAAAAACACCGCGGAGAAAAGCCACAAATGTCCCTCTGTACATTGCAAGTATAATTCGACTCTATTATTAGTATATATATATATTTTACTCTAATCTATCGTTAATATAACTATTAGGGGTAACAGTCATACGTGACGGGTCGTTCTTTAATGAAACTTGTACCGGATTGATTTCGCAATGAATAGCCGGGAAACTTAATTGGTATATACGCGTGTAACAATTAGACTGTGTATCTTTGTACGGAAAACCCACAGTCTAGTGAATGATAAATCGATCCAGAAACGTTTACACGATCGAAAAGAAAAAACGACGTTGCTTCTGTCCCTGATAACGAGCTCGTAGCGTCGCATCAACGCAAAATTTCGCCAACGTCTCGCACGATCCACTAGATTCCAAGGGGTTGGTTAGATCCGCGTACAAAGGACACACACGTAGACACGAGGAGAGAAAGAGAAAGAGATAGTGAGAGAGAGTTCGCGAGAAAATGAGATCGAGAGTGAGAGAGCACATAGAAATGGTGCGCGATCGTCCGAGAAATGGAAGAGCGATCTTCAAACGTTGTTACCTCATCGTGAGAGCCAAGCGAAAGAAACGTAACACCGACGACAGGCAGAAGCAGTGTAGAGACACTCTCTTTCTCTTCAAGGAGAGGGTGAAAGAGAGCGAGAGCGAGAGCGAGAGAGAGAGAAACCGGAGAATGATGTAGTGTTCGCAAAGCAACGAACAGATAGAAAAAACGAAGGGAGTGGTTCTCTAAATGCCTGTCTTCGGAGGAAATCCACGAAGAATCATGGCTTCCCTCGTATATATACATAAATTATATAAATGTATGTATATATATATATATATCCGCTTCCGGTTATCGGTCAGAACGCGGCTCTCTTTCGCTCTCTTTCTCTTTCTTCGAACCGGCCGGAAGCGTGAGACGGGAACCGCGGAGCCTGAGCTGGTAACCCGTGATCGAACAGTTTTTTGTCGAATTTACCTTCATTAAACACAGATAATGAATCTTTCTACACGTTCGTACATCCTCTATTACTAAATATATCGACTTAAACCAGGGGGAGAGAGAGTACGAGAGAGAGAGAGTGAGAGAGAGATAGAGAGAAAGAGAAACGCACCCGCAAAACGGGCGGCTGATTAGGGAAAGTAGAGAAAATTGGAGGAACATTTTTTGCCATCTTGTTATATAAATATATCTATATATACATTATGTAGATATATAGATATATAGATATATACGTGTATGTTATGAACATGTATATGGGTGCGCGCGCGCGCGCTCGTGATCGCGAAACGGTGCACCTCTCCGTGCAATTTCGTCGCGCTGTTGCATTCTAGTCCACGTATGTCTGTTGTAAGATGCGGCTCCCGGTTCCTGGAGAACCTCTTCTCCGTTCGCTATCCGTCGCTGCGAAAATGTTAACACCAAAGGACACTTCGATGTAGATCTTCGCGCGACCCTCGTTTGCACCGCCTCTTTCGAAATGGATAATTCGAAAGAATGAACGAAAGAATGAAATGTTGAACGCTATTTCATGAAATTACAAGCCTGAATTTATTTAGATTTATTTTTTTTTTTATCGATAGATCAATAATATATGCTTGAATGAAGAAATTCATTGAGTAATTTCTAACGGAAACATAATGATGAACAAAAAATATGAAACATCTACAACATCTGCTTCTTTCTTTTCAATCGTTTGAATAACTCGAGAGTAATGTGTCGCAAGTGGTTGATTCTAGGCGGAGCTCTTATTAAGATTGCAGATTGCGATGTTCTTTGGGAATAAGATCGATAGAGAAGTAAACGAGGTCGATCAGGAATGTAGTGCAAACTCGGGATAGGATAGAGGAATCCGTGGAACCGGAAGTTGGGCAGATTTCCGATTTTTCGTAGGCGTGAACGAGTTTTTCCGATTCCGGGAACGCGCGCGCACCGCGACCTACCGCGTATGTATATTGATACAGATACAGAGCGAGAGAGGGAGAAAAAGGAAGAGAGAGAGAAAGGAAATGCGTGACTGAGCGGGAGAGATTGAGAGACAGCGAGATTGAGAGCGAGAGAGAGAGAGAGAGAGAGAGAGAGAGAGAGAGAGAGAGAAGGGAAAAGAAAGAAAACGATTTAATATATTGCAGATACTATATTATAAATATAAATATAAACATAAAGAATTAAAACTTAAGGGAAAAAAACAGTTATTTCTACTACTCTAATTCGTCGCTTCTACGTGTGATTGTTGTATAAAAAAAAAACAAAAAAACGATTACTGATTTATTATCATTGTTATTACACGATTATCATTACACGTTACGACTACTACTATTACTATATTATTATTATTAATTATTATAAAAGAAAAAGAGAATACAAAAAGGAGGCGAAAGAGAGAAATAAACGAAGGAAGCGAACCCGAGGCGACACATACGTACACATTCACAGATACACACACGCGTACACAGGCTAGGAGAAAAAAAATATTTAAGGGTTTTCGAGCGTGTATAGCACGGGAAAGTGTTCAGAAGAGTGCGAACTGTTTCGACGAGCGAATACGCAAGATGTATGCGAAAATTGCCGGGGTCAAAAAACGAGAAAGTAAGGAAATTGAGAGAGAGAGAGAAAGTAAGAGAAAAAAAGAGATATAGAGAGCGTGAGAATGAGCGAGAGTGTGAGAGAGAATGTCAAGGAGAGAAAGGAGACGCTAGAAAAATATTGTAATCGTTTGTAAGGGCTACACGAAAATTGTACGACCTTTCTTTTTCCTACGATAACAAAAAAGAGAACAAAGTATTCTTAATCGAGCGTGCGAATGGATGCGACGCAGGATGCAAAAGCGAACCCGAATGGGAAAAGAAAAATTAGAAAGTCTACGATAATTAGGGTGGCGAATAAGGAAAAAACGGTGTCCTCATACGAGTTTCCGAGCGCGAACGGACACGTGATGGTCCCGCACCAGGATCGAGCAGTTCAGAATCGATATAAGGAACTTTTTTCAAAGTGTTTAGAAGCATCGTCAAGGTTGTCTATAAATGTTTATCGATCATTTTGGTAGTCCTCGTTCAGCGTAGGAAGAGGAAACGTAGACTCTCGAAGTACTCTCGACGGTAAGAGTTCGTTATCTAATTCATTGTCTAACTCATTTCGGTGTACGAACTAAGCTCTTGAACTGCTGAGACGATGTCAGGGGCCATTGTGGGATATCTGGCTTGTGCACGAGGAAACGATCCGCCATTTCGGAAGCATCCTAATCGATTTAAAGACGGTTTATTCTCGCGGAAGCACTCGCTCGCTCGCGCGCGTTATTATTATACGTACGTGTTGTTTCTTATTGAACGAGAGGTTGAACAGAGAGGGAATGCACGAGAGAAAGAAAGAGAGAGAGTATTGGAAATGATTTTTATACGCGGAGGGAACGTGTCTCGCTTGCCCGCATCGGATTTTGCTGAAAGTCGTTGTTTTACTCATAGAAAGAAACGGGTGAACAGCCCCGTTCTCCAGTTGTCTCTTCGAGCATAATCGTAAGCTTTTACGCGTACCGTTATTGTATAGTAGCGTTAATTGTTCTACAGTCTCCGAGGTTTTCTCACATTCCGTACAAGTCTACCGGGATCCACTAGTCGCGTTAACGAACACGGACCCTCACCTCGTCCCCAGAGATCGTTAATTGTCCGTTTTACAATCGCTGGAGGCTGCGTTCCATCGTGTTCACCGGAAATCCTGTTCTATAACCGCGACGGAAACCGTCTCGTCGTTTCAACGCGCGCGCGCGATCGTCCGACATTTTTGCGACGGCCGAACGTGGCCCAGAATCCTGTTTTTTTTTTCTACGGAACAAGCGAGTTCGCAAAGCCGGTGTCCCGATACATACCACGAGATCGAAAACGAGGCTACTTTCAGCAAGATCTGCTCGAGAAGGGAACAGCGGAGCCGGAAGCACGATACGCGATCGATCATTCGAGGAGGTTAGGTTCGGAGAGGAGATTTAGGGACGCCGGACATTTCTCCTGGATCCATGTTTCCCCGTCGTCTACGAGAAAAAAAGAAACGAGAAAAAAAAGAGAGGTTAGGAGGAGTAAACCTAAGTATTTTTATCGTTCGCTTTTTTCTTCGATATACTCGATCGTTCCCGCAGTGATTCAAACGCTGTTGCTAGATAGAGGACGAAAAGAGATCACACACTAATTTCTACGAAGCTGTACGTCGCGTTCGTTCGACGTACGGATCCTTTGGGTGCCGCGCGCGCGAGAGTTTCTATACTTTCCCCCCCCCCCGCGACTATTCTTCATTCTTACACTTAACGAACGTCTCGTCGTAATTGTATATAAACGGTCAACAGGATCTTTCCGTAGCTCGTTTCGACCGTCACGTTGCGAACAGCAAGCTAAACAATCAGCGAAACGGAAACGGAGGAAGTCGGGGCGCGCACGCTGCCATAACTCGCCGTCTCTGTCCCCTGTCCGATCGATTTATCCGAACGATCTATTCGAAATTGATCCGTTTGCACGTTCACCGAGATTCTCTATCTTGGTTCTGTCTACGGTTTGTACATTCGCCGAGAATCGGTTCTCAGCTGTTCAAGAGAAATCAGTCTTCGTTATCTCGTCCGATCCACGACCAACAAGGAAAGATGGCGGTCTCTCCGAGCCTGCGTCCTGGATCAGGGAGTTCCAACTTGTCCCCTGCGAGAACCGCAAGGCCCCCACCATTAGTCAAACCTCTCCCCACTTCTATGTACAGCCGTAGAGTTTTAGTGGGCGGCATAGCGACGGGGGAACAGGACGAAGTTCTACGGCAACGATGAAATCTAGGGGTGGGGGCAGTACCGACGCGTGGCTCGCGAGCTTCATGTTGGAACTCCCTGTCCCAGATCACGCAACCGGGAAGCGTGCGCGCAGCCGCTTCGCTATACCGAATTAATTACCAAGTCGACGTCGACAGCCTAGAGACTAATCGTTCAGAAAACTTTTGCGAAGCGTTCAGGGCGACAGATCGTCTTCTCTCGCAGACAATTACTCGCGAATACTCGGCGACTTTACAAGACATATTTATCTATTATACAACCGTACCAAGCGTACGTACAAAGAGAGAGAGAGAGAGAGAGAGAGAGAGATGTACGACCGTCGACGAGCTGGCGTACGCACGATCACTATGATCGAGCAAACTCGATCGAGCAAACTCGATCGACGATTTTCTCAGCGTCACGTTCTCGGACGAAGGCCCGATCGATAGAAGCGAATCCCGCGGATACGAGATCGGTGACCGTCTCGCGCGCGTAATCGAGAATAATCAAGTTCCTCCATCGAGAGTTCGCATCCTCCATTTTGCAATTCTCCAATTTCCTGGAGCCGCGGCGCGGCGATCGTGATCCGGAGCCGCGTACACGAAGTCTCGATCACTCGGAGAACCCAGAGTACCGATCGAGAGGGTCGTCCTGATCTCGAGGACGTTGTCCTAATCGAGTAGCGAGAACAGTTTCGAACGGTTCGGCGAGGAATGGTCGCGACGCTCTTCCGTATCGTCGATCAACGAGACACGTAGTACTCTATGGACATTTCTTTCTTCCATTTAGCGTTTCGTTAGCTTAAGGACTATACTAAGATCTTCGGTAGACGTAATTCAAGACCTCACCCTCATACGATCGATCGGTCGAACCGCGATCCTCCCTCGGCGATCATTCGGTGATCCGAAACCGAGTTCATCGATTTATTCGGAATTCTTTCGATCTGTTCACTCCGTTCCAGACGTTCGTTTCTATTCGTTTTGCCTCGTGTATTTATTACACAGCCAGTCATGTCAGTTCGATGTCAGTTCAGAACGACTTCAATTTTTCTGTCGAGAGCTAGATGGATCGCTGGATGATATTGTGTGTTAGTCTTAATTACAATAAAAGTTTCGTTTTACCTTTTCATTTGAGCTTGTAAGTAAAGTAAAGTTTCGTCGAAATTGGTCAAATGGTTTACGAGTTACAAACGATTGAAATTGACGAAAATCGTCGCAAACATTGTAAGTAATTTTCACCATATTCGATCGTTTGTAACTCGTAAACCACTTGATCAATTTCGACCAAACTTTCAGCATGTGCGTAATTTGAATGAAGATACTTTTCAACAAAGTTTTTACAATCTGACAGACAATTTTTACAAAATTTTCGTTGTATGTCGTCTGGTAAACTACTCCAGCTTGGTAGACAAACTGAGGTTGTTCGGTCGATTTATAAAACGTCGTAATTTAAAGTGTGCATTATTAATTATGACTAGACTGCGGATCTTTATGCAAAATAAAAGTTGTCAACATCGATTGCAAGGAATGAAAACCAAACAGAATGTTATTTCTTCCCTCAATCATTTTAAAATAGATGAGAAATTATATATCATCTTCAATTTTTAAAATTTTCCTACAATTTTCAATTTCACCTACTCAATTTTCATAAAAATGCTTAAAGATCCGCAGTCTAATTATGACTAATTAAATCTTAAATTTAATTAACAGCATCAGGTTCGTTTGTCGATTCACTTTGAATCTTATTCTATAATTGCGCTTTCCTCGCATGTTTTCTCAAACACAAACGGTTAATAAAAACCAAAAGGTTCTCGGATCATCGATCCTCGCGCGATCGGTACTCTCTCGATCCCGCCCTCTTTTAGCTTCGAGAATCAGAGATCACGAGGTCTTCTTTCGACTTCTAAAACCGAACGCGGAAAAACAAAGAGACGTGAAAGAGGGTGAAAGAGGGGTAGAGAAAGAGAGAAATCCTCTCTCTCTCTTCTCCCCTCTGTTCTCCTCTCGTCTCCACGTAACTTCGAGCCCGCGTCGATGAATTTTTTATCGTTCCGTACCTTTTCGCGAATCCACTTGTACTACGCATAGTTGATAATTAATTGTATCTAGCGTGCGCGTCTCTGTTGGCCGGAGACGGCGCACGCGCGCGCGTGATCAGTATCTTTGAGGTACAGCTCGGTTAATTTTGCACGATGCCCCGGGGACCCGTCGATCGACGATCTACAGATCGACGGTTCTCCGCGTCGATCCTCGTTTGGCGCGCGCTCGCGCGACGACGATAAATTGACAGACCAGACGGAAAGACACAGAGCGTCGATACTCTTACATATCCTCTCCGAGTTCAACGAAAGAGACAACACAGATGATTCTCCGTCGGGATCGATCGTAAAAGATCGTTTCATCGGGGACACACGGATACACGCGCAACTATGGCAATCGTACGATCACGATTTTTTAAATCTCGCTTTTTAGAAGTGACGACGAGCGCGGGTCAAACAGGCGGGTCGAACCTTCACGAATTAAAACAAAAATAAAACGAAGAAAACAGAAAAACACAAAACGCTGAGAACGCGGTGTTTGTAACAAAAAAAAAAAATCCTTTCGAGCTTAACGACGAAGGACGAGGAGAAGCTGAAGAAAGAGAGAGAGAGCAAAAGCAGAGGAAAAGGTACCGCAGAACACAGAGAGGAGAAAACCAGAGACAAAGTTTTTCGCGTCCCCTAACAAGATAGATACACACGACAGAGCAAGGAGAGAAAGGGTGGGAGAGAGAGAGAATGTATGCGAGAGAGTGAAAGAGAGAAAAAGAGATGAAATTTGATCAGCGGACGTGCGATCCAACTGTGCCTCGAAACAATCTGAGCGACGTCCCCTCCGAGAAACTAAATATTGTAATAGATTGTAAACGTTCACTAACTATTCTTATTGATATTATTGTCATGATTATTACTGTCATCATTATTGATTGTCATTGTTATTGTTACTATGATTACCGTCACCGCGCGTTAGAGGATTTATCCGCGTGGGACTCGCGACCACGATTCGTGTTTTTACTTCTTGAGCGTTGCGATGGCAGAACGGATGGCAGCCACCGGAAACGATAGCGAAAGAGAACGATGGTGCAATTCGTGGACACCCGCTGCGTCACGAAAACCCACGGGAATCGCGGCCGAGGAGACGCACAGGATTTCTCAAACGTGTTTTCTTCGCTTTCCTTTCCGCAATTTCCTCCATTTTCCTCAATCTCTTTGTCCAGGTCACGGTTTATTATAGCGGTGTTCAGACTTCCCTCAGAAAAGTGTGATAGATAGAGGTTAGTTCGTCGCTAGATGGCATATCTGGCTTATGGCTCATTCACACACGTACATGAAAGCTTGATCCTGCCCGATATGCCATCTAGCGACGAACTAACCTCTAAATATCTATCACAAAACGTCAACCCGTCAACCTTACAGAGGTGCTTGCAATTAGTCGTAACCAGAGTAGGGCAAAAATTTTATTTAAATAGAAATTTCAAATAAAGTGGGTTTAAAACCCCCACCACTATAATACACCGTGATCTAGGTCGTGGTCGAGACCCATCCGCGAACCCATAGCTAGGGATGGGATCAATGTGTACTCACGAATCCGAGTCAAAATTTCAATAACAAAGTTTCATTTCATGGGCTTCGAATGTTTCAATGATTATATTTGAGAAGTATTCATTTTATACGATTCATTTTATCGATAGACACTCGAATAGATCTCGGGATTCCCTAGAATCGATAAGGAAATGCTTCACCGCGGCTAAAGATAACCCTAGAGCTCATTATATCGCTCGGGGATCTAGAGATCTTCTGTTCCTCCACCTTCGGAATTAAATCCGGCGAGCAGCGGTCGCGGCCTTGAACGATCTAGCCTCCTTCTAAAATTATCCGTCGACGCTTATCGATCGAGATAAACCGCCGGTCTAATCATTCGTTCGGCCTGACTGCGCGGTACGTGTTTACTCGAACTTCTCGGCCGCGAAGCGCGTCATCGACGATCCACAGATCCGATCCAGACAAATCCGGACGCAACCGGAACACCTCTTGATCCAGACAACACAGTGAGAGATGTCCGAGCAGTTCTTTTCGTTGAACGTTGTTTACTCGAATTGCGAAACACTCGATGCTTGAAGGTTAACAAAGAAAATTCTGAAGAATTCGTGATCTATTAGAAGATCAATTTTTCCGTTGAATGCGCCGGGAAATGTCTCGATCGGCAGTGTGCCAGCGAGATTTCCGGTTTCCAGCGGGTGTCGAGGTCCGAAACGACGGAGATCGACCGCGCGAGGCCGTTTCCGGTCGACGAAAGAATTCGCGCCGCTTCCGGTCGATCTCGGCTCGATCCTGGATCCCTACGAGGCCGGGATCGAGCACCGCCGTCGATCCTGCCGATTCTGTAGAGGTCGAGAAAGGGAGCGTGTGCCGTGCGCGTCTGAGAGAGAGTGTGTGAGAGTCTGTGTGTGTGTGTGAGAGAGAGAGAGTGTGCAAGAAAGAGAGAGAGAGAGCTTGCGAGAGACGAGAGAGATCGAGTGAGAAAGTGTGCGATTATTAAAAGAAAAAAAAATCTCTCATCGGTACATTTAATATAACGCTAATTCATTATTACAGACATTATTGGATTTACGGTAAACGGATAAGCGATTGATTACAATTTTGTCCTAATGTTCAGAGAAATAAAACAAGGAAATACACACGTCCCCGTTCTACACTTTCGGCGACCACCTGCGATCGTTCGTTCATTCGTTCTTCCTCTTGCAAGTGTTCACGGGAAGGATCGGTCGGTTCTTCATTCTGTTGCAGGTTATTTCAATTAGCCATCTTGTATTATTTATACTTACTCGATTTTCTCTCTCCGGGATAGTCGGCAGAGTTTCCTCCTCCTCCAAGTCGATCACACGGATCCATGAATCCTTGTCAGGGTTCTGGAGGCGCGGGAAACAGTGTAGGTGAAGCGTTAACACTAAACCTACCACTGCATCTGTTTTATATTCCTCATTTTACAATTATTGAAATTATGAAGTTGCTCACATGGAAATTGATTCGATACATTTCTTTAAAAATTGCACAAAATCTAAATAAACAGAGCCCTGTCATTTTCGTAAGCTAAAACATTTTAATCGGTAGGTTTAACGTTAACAAACACGAAGTAGAAAAGCAGGAAGAGGGAGAACTATTGTCGTAATTACCACGAGTTCCTTCATCCTGGGACTGTCGATCTCTATGCAACTGATACAATACAGATCGAACACGTTTGTATAATAATTTTGCATTCATAATAAATTCGCTTGGTCGTTCATACAGAGAGAGAGATCCACAGTCGGGTTCTTATCACTACGTTAAGTCTTTGTTATTAAATTCGATTTTGTTGTTCGAACTTTCGTTTTATTTCTCGTTTCCGTAGTGCGATACAACCCATGTCTACCCCACGCGTTCTGATCTTTCCTCGGAGCAGCTGTACTACGTACCGGACGTCGGTTTCCGGCGTTTACTACAACAGGTTCTTCGTTCTTCGAGAAAAGCAGTCCGCCGAGCGGACCGGGCGTCGCGACTAGCAAGTATATCTACATGTACAGACTGTTAGCTGTCTTCCTCTCCGAGAAGAATCGCGATTGGTAGTGTTAACAACGGTGGTAATCTTACAAAAGTAACAACCCAACAAATTTAGCGCCGCGAGCAGCGTACACTCCGCTCTTTCACATCATTCGACGGATTTACAAAGAGGTACATATACACATTTTTGTTTGTATATATATTCAATGTGTCCCGCGAACTCTGCCCACTTGATTAGCTTGGTTATTTCAATGCTACGACAAAATGTTACTTACAGAAGTTGTAGGGTTTACGAAGCTGCATAATACTGTGTAAATGGTGTTCTTGCATGTGGAGGCGTATAAAAGATACAGAAGATATAATCTTTCAGCAACGAGATAAGTTCTAGGACAAACACAATTTAGTAATTTTATACTCAGAGTACGCGAATCTACCGAAATCGAGCATAGAAAATTGGACATTCCATTTAAAACAAAGGTGATCTCTATATCTTCTATACACTTCCATTTGCAAGAATACCATTTACTCCACATTATCTAGTTTCTTAAACCCTACAACTTCTGTACGTAACATTTTCTCGTATCGTTTGGAATAACCAAGATATTCAAGTGGACAGAGTTTATCAGACACACTGTACATATACTTCGCGTCGACACACGTACAATTGTTTCTTTTTACACTCGCAACAGCTCTCCTATGAAACACTCTTTCGCCTCGTATCTACAGTCCGATCGCGAAAGGCTGAGAACCGAACGACGGTCAACAAACGTTCGTCCATTCCAATCGGTTTCTCGTTCTTTTTACAATTCATGTAGAGATCATATACAAAATTACAAACACGCTTCCTTTCGCGTGAATGTCCTTTAAAATTTAACGTCGTCGTGTCAGCGCTCCTCGATCGGCGCGTCGATACGTTAAACCCTTAAACGCATACCCTTATCTAACTGTTAGCTATACGTTACTCGGTTCTAGTACAACAGTGTTATTGCTAGCGCAACCTAACCTAACAGGTGTCCTGCTATAAACGCCGCGCGCTGAACGCTTTCGAAAAGAAACAGTCCTGAAAATCACTGTCGCGTCACAGCTTACAAGACCTGCGCGCGCGCGCGCGCGGTGTATACTTAAACGACGGACGTTCCACTGTGTCGGTCGCGATACGATCTAGTTGCACGTTGTCGAATTACCTAGCAGAAATTATCTATCGTTCCCTTTGTAACAGCTATTACCACTACGCCAGGAAATTGAGGAAAGCTTAGAACCGTAAAACTAGTAGAGATCGCGGGTCTGGACGTGTACTAAAATACACGTAGAATCTGTGGTTGCAAGAAAGAACGCCGCATCACGATTTCAAAACTTCGAGTTTATGCATTGAGCTCCTTTGAGTTCCTTTAATATTGCTAAATAAATATTAGGTTGTTCCAAAAGTTGCTTTCCGATTCATGCACRTCATGCAAATTCGTGTTAGGAAGTACTAAGACGTTAACATAAAGATTTCATCCCGGAAGAAACTTTTGGGACAACTATTTTCCAGAAAAACAACATACTATGTCGAAGTGAACAGAACTTTAAACGACAACATCTCGAAAGTGAAAGCATGCGACATGAGGCGTTCTTCCCGACAACGACAGAAACGGGTATAACTAAAAACTAGAGAGTAGGATTTTCTCGCGCAAAGTTACAGAAGTCGGAGCAACGGTTTCTCGGTGATTCAGCGTTGCTCGAGCCCCGCGGTGCACAGTTCACCAATTGATTATGGTCGGACAGAGCGTCGGACAGCAACGTGCAACTGGTCAGTACCGCGCGGAGCCGCTATCATCGGGAACAAGCGCACGCAGATGCAACACAGGCATAGAGAATCGGTAACGACGCGGGACTTCGGCGTGAAGTCGTCTTAAACAATACAGAGAAAGAAAACGCAAAGACTACTGAAGGCTTGCACACAACTCGAAATAAAAATGTTCAGTACAACGACACGATGGTCTCCTACGGTGAGAAATCGGGGGCAAAAGAAGAAAACGATTACATCGAGACGCTTATTGCTGGCACGCGGGCCGGAACGAAAAAGCGAATCGCGCCGGAACGAAAAAGCGAATCGCGCCGGAACGAAAAAGCGAATCGCGCCGGAACGAAAAAGCGAATCGCGCCGGAACGAAAAAGCGAATCGCGCCGGAAAACTGACGGACGAATAAGATTATAGATCGAACTATATTATAAACGGGCTGAGTTGATACAGAGGTACAAAAGCTTCTAATCTACGTGTTTAGCCTTTAGACATTGAACGCGTTACCTACCGGCGATTGTTTAAAGAGAGATGATACGATCGGACGATTATTTTTTCATCGGGATCGCTATTTTAAAAGAGAAGATTTAAAGCACAGCCTTATCAACAGGTTTCCCCGATAGGTAAGGCGTCCTCGAGAATGTCGTCGCTCCCTGACGAGGGTTCGAACGAGCGTATTTTATCGATGGTTCTCATCGAGCGATTCTACTAAAAATTACAAAAGTCGATAAGGTCGGAGAGCGTATCAACTCGCCCCGGTCTCGCGAATAGAGAATCGGTGAGAGAGAAAGAGAGAGAAAAAGCAAGAGAGAAATAAAGGAACGGCGTTATCTATCTATCGCCGATAATGGTACAGAGATACGGAAGCTTATCGTGATTAAAATGTACCTACAGTTAAATCGGGAATTACGATCGCGCGCGCGGTCGGTGAATCATAAATACGAGCTCTCGAATCTCTCTGTTTCCCTTCTACGCATATTTTCTTGTATTTTTTTCTTCGATCCGTTTCTCCCCTCGACTAAATCGGTGTTGGTCGATCGACGTGATATGTCGTCCGATCGGGACAGTCCTCCCGCGTTGGAACCGGCGGTTCCTTTGAGGATCGTTCAACGGTGCAGCGGCATCTCGGTGGAGTCGTATCCGCTTCGTCCCCGGTTCCGACCGCGTCCTACAAAACAACCGGAAGCATGTAGTGTATCCTCCTTGGAAGCGAAGCAAAACAACGGTTCTAATTAATCAAGCATGCTACTCTCTGTGTTCCTCGTTTCGATTCGTTTCTTTTCGTTCTACCATTGTCCGCCGCTGGCATTGATCTTGCTCGGCTGCTCGCAAAATTGTGCAACTCTTCCTCGCTCGGTTAGGGTACACTTTGCCGATCGGCGCCAGTCCTCGAGAGCAGTCGTGGCGCAGCAGCTCTTCAACCCCTCGCAGTACAATTTTAAACCGAGACTGCTAATTACGGTCGCTAGTCCCTTCTGTCGTAAGTACCTAACGCGAGAAGAAGAATCTTTTCTCAAGGTAATTTTCTCAAGGTCGTACGAGGTCATACCGTCAAGATCACGCGAGGTCATATCATATAGAGCATTCGACCTCGCGATACATCTGTGTCCGAAACATAGATGGTAAAGATACCAGTCACCGGATGTATTTAGTAACTACTTGAAACTTTTTAGTAGTTTAAACGCATTCTGTAATTTATTTTGCGGTATTTTTGATTGATTATCAACCTTTTTCCTGTATCTTAAAAAGCAAAAGAAATATCAACGAAATTCTAATCCGAAGTTCCGGTCCTATTTACCCGGCACAAGAAATTTGTGATAACTAGACTCCGGATGTTTATGCAAAATAAAAAGTTTGTGCATCAATTGCAGGAGCTAAATATAAATTTATATTCTTCATTAGTAATTTGATATTGTGGTGAAAATAATATATTAACACTGTTAAAGCCTTTTAATATTTTCACTGTTTTAAATTGCACTTGCTCTCATTTTTGCTGTAAATGCATAAAATCCGGAGTCCAGTGATAACAAATTAATAAAATCATTAATAATTATTGCGCTGCCTCGGGGTTAAGGTTCTGCAACTAATTATTCTAATACTTTTTATTTATATACGAAGGGGAAACATCGATTTTATTTTATTCCACTTGATGTTATTTTTATTAATTTCTAAAAAGTTTGTTTCGTGTTTCCGATAACCGGGTGGGGCACGGTAACTGGTACCTTCACCCTAATCGAGGACTTTCTTTCTGTACGGGATTTCAAGGTCCGAAGGTTCGATGACCTTGAGACCTCGCTGATAAATTCCCTTGAGAAAAGAGGACTCTTTCCACTGTTGCTTGTTCACTTTCATTGTATGGGATCTCAAGGTCATGCCATTCCGATCATTCGACCACGGGGTACATATAAATTCCCTTGAGAAAAGAGGACTCGGCTGCTCTTTACTTTACCGGACTCAAAATTGGTGCCTTTCTCCTATAGATTATGATGTATTTGCTATGTAATCCAGTAGATTTGTACAGGATCGAAATTTCGATCCCGTAGGATCAATGGTTCAGAAGTTATGCTTGCTTAAAGTTGAGCATTTTTCAGTGTTTTTGACAGGCAAGGGCGCCGCCATATTGGTTTGTAGTGACCATCTACCGGCTCTGCTCGGTAAGCGGCGCGCGGCACTACAATATGGCGGCGCCCTTACCTGTCAAAAACACTGAAAAATGCTCAACTTTGAGTAACCATAACTCCTGAACTATTGATCCTACAGAATCGTAACTTCGATCTGCAGGTTCTCCGGGTACAAATCTACTGGATTACATGCCAAATACATCATAATTTATCAGAGAAAGGCACAAATTTTGAGTCCGTCAAAGTAAAGTTTACCCGAAGACTCTCTCCACTGTTGCGTGTACAACTAAACTAATTCTGGTATTAAAATAATTGATCTTGTTAATCTAAAGCCGAAGAATCCTAATTATACGGCGGGGGTTGAAGAAGCGTTTAGCATTGTTATTTCATGGGAATGAGGGGCGATTAGAGCGAGACGATGAAGAACGCCGGTAATGTTTGTCGACGGCTTGCGAGTAAACAGCCAGCCTCCGATTGCTCTCGAAGACTATAATCCCCGCGCCTGCTACCGGTTCGCGGTGCCGTATCTTCTCGGAAAGTTCCTCCTCTAATTCTACGACCGATCCCGTAGGAATACGCGCGCGCGCGACGAATACGTCATTGCAAGTCTCGACAAACAGGTGTGTAATCGGAGCGGGGAAAGAAAAATGACTGTTATCTGTTTGCGTTCGTGAAAGACTCGAACAACGAGAGATCCGGTTAGATAAATGCGTAGATCCGACGTGGATCCACGCGATCACGTCGATTGTCACGTGCCATGGCGAATCGTCGATCTCGTGACGGATCCCGGAAGAGAAAAAAACGACGAAGTTTTGCGTGAGAGAGAAACACCACCTGGTACATACATCGTTTTCTTCGACGACATTTTCTTTCCATTCTTTTTACCGCTGGTTGTATTAAAGACGGTTTATTTAGTTTGTTCATTAAAAACTTTATTTTCATCGCTACAACAATTCTTTTAAGTATTAAAATACCGACGTGACATTACATGCACACTGCTTCTTAATCGATATCCTCTCTCTCTCTCTCTCTCTCTCCTCTATCATATACTGTACACATGCGAGAATTTTCCCTTCTACACTGCTTCAACTATATTCGACATAAAAAATTACAAAACGTTTTTTCCCTTTTTGTTGTTATCGTTGTTATTATTGTTATTACTATTATCATTATTATTCTGCTTTGTATGTCGCTCTCTTAGTGTAGAATCTTTCGTTTCATTATTATTAATACTTTGCCTCTGTACGGCTTCAGGAATGATTCAACGGGAACAAACTTGCTTCCCTTCGTGTTTCTCTTCGTGGATTCTACGGGGAGGTCTCTTATCGAACGTGTTCTCGGATTTGTCTCTCTTTCAGTATTCGTCGAGTCGCGCGACCGTCGAATCAACATGTACAGGCTAATATAAAAATACTTCTCTATACAATTCTCAAAACAAAAAAAAAAAAAGAAGAAAAATGAAATCGTATAAAAAAAAAAAAAACAGAAAAGAAAAGAGAAACACAGGACGAGGATGTGTCTCGGGGATATGAACAGACGGATGACACCGCGAGAGTGTTAGGCGAGAAGACCGCGTTGTGTGGTTGCGATGGTGAGCGTGAAACGATGAGCCAGAGGACAACTCTGAACGCACCGTTTTGCGAGGGTGTACGGATGGAGGTTTGGACGTGTGTGTTTGTATGAATACCTGTGCGTCACAGGAAAAGCTGCCAAACTCTTCGATACATTGAATTTGTTCCTTAACTACGTGTCGCTGATTATACTACTACCGGGATTCGGGGGGGGGGGGGGGGGGGGGGGTTAAGAGTATTATAAATTTTCACTACCTCTGCGTATGTGATTGAGACACGCCAGCATTCTGATCATAAAACTAGCAGGTACGGTCATTGTGTCTCTAGTTTGTTCCAGCATGATCGCGTTCCTCTTTTTCAGCTGTAAACGGCCAGAAACCATTGGTACATGTAGATTATCAGATTGTCGGAAGAAAGATCAAAGAAAAAAAACATAGAAGATGTAGGATCGTTCCGTGAAGAGGGGAGCAGGAGGGGGACACACTTACATCTTCAGCGAATTTCTCATCGAAGCCGCACTCCTCGTTTATGGGTGCCCATAGCTTGACGTCGTAGTCGGTGCCGGCGGTGAGCAACAGCGGCAGATAGGGATGGGGTTGGAGACAATTGACAACGTGATGATCCGCCTCCAGCAGCATGCACAGCTTCGCGGTGGCCTTCTCCCAGACGAACACGTGGCCGCAGTCGCTACCCGACATCACGAAATCGTTCCCCCAGAAGTTCGCTTCTTTAATCATGGTCCTAAAGAAACTAGAGTCAACCAGGGGAAGGCCAACTGATCAGATAAAATGTGGCGGCCCCGTATGCAAATGGCCCAGTCCGCTCGAAGGCTTTTTCGGAACTTAACGAGTCAATGGCTTGGCTTCCGATGTTTTTCATTCGTTCGTGTCAAAGAAAGAAACGAACAAAAAAAGAAAAAAAAAAAAATTAAACGAAACGGCACATTCAAGCCGATTTTAGTGGTTAACGTGAACAGAATCGCCGGGACGGGTTCGGTTCCGTCGGGCGGCAAACAAAGAAATCATACCACTAATCGGCTACGAAAGTCCTCGCTCATGTCCTAGCAACACTTCGTGGTTAATCTTTTTTTAGTCACAAAAATCGAATGATACACACCGTTGCGTGTACGCGCGTGAGCCTTTTCATCGACTCGAAAACTTGCCGCGCGTTAACAAACGAATCACCACCACCACCACCAAAGAGGAAACGTTATCATCCTGGCGGAAAGACAGCGGGAGTATACCTTGCGTTACGGTGGCCCATGTACTTCTGTTTGACGAAGTCCGAGCCGTAGGACTCGTCGTCGTAGCTGTCGGACTTCTTGCTTGACCGAGCCTCGTCCGAACCTTCGTCCGAGCATTCGTCAGTCCCTAGGTCTGCTCCCGCGTCTGTACAAGGGTCGTCTGTCCCTCTGTCGGTCCCCGTGTCGGTTACTTCGTCCGTAGCCTCGTCGGTTCCATCGTCGTCCATTTCATCCTCTATTCTACTGGCGCTAGTTTCCCTGCTCCGAGTACTCCGCACAGTTGCGATTTCGCCGCCTTCCGCTTCTTCGCTTTGTCTCTCCTCGCCGTTCTCTGGCGGATTGTCGTTGCTACTCTGAGTATTCTCTTGGTTCAACACCACGCCCTCCAAACCGTCTTCACCGCCGCCGCACAAGGCGGCTCTCGTCACCGGGTCATTCAACATTCGACTCAGAACCTCCGTCATTCTCTGCATCAGAGACGTTTGAAGCACCGGTCTCGCTTGGGCTATTTCTAGAAGATGCGGAGGCGAGTTAACGCGCGCGCTGTCGACAGACAGTATTAACGATCACAGTACGGTGACAACGTACGTCTACGGCTGCGTCGACCTTCCTCGCGTTCAGGCCGCGCATCCGGACCGGTATCGGACCAGTCACCTCTCAGTCTCAATCTGCGAACCGGTAACGGCGACCGCAGCTTCTTCACCTCTTTTCTTTCGACCGGGACGTCTTTCTTTAACTGAACGTTGCCTTGGTCCTGGAGCAAGCAATTCGTTCGAATCAAATCAACCAGCTACTACTCGCTCGCGTAATTGTTCACGCTTTGTCCACCGAGTACAGCAATGTCCGATTGTAAGTCTTGCTGAAAGCTTGACTGTAAGTCAAGCCCGCGAGGGCCCAAGAAGCTCGAGCTGCCTCGGTCGCCGAGCTGTGTAAACACGCCGCGTAATCCGATACCGGGCGAGTATATATATCGGTGTGAGCTACTAATCCAATTACAAAACTTCTTTATTCTTCATTACTTTCCATGGAACTTTCGCCAACATGTTCGTGGCATTTTTCTAACAAAAATAATACCAAATATGATGTAATTCCGACGATATTTACTCGTGTAATGAACGACGAATGTTCCGGACGCAAAGAGATTACACAAGTAGATTTTACAAGTAGAAAAAATAATGAAAAATAAAGAAGTATCGTTATTGGATTAGTTGTGTTTACACTTCTCGGCGGCCGAAGCAGCTCGAGCTTCGCTGTCCTCTTCTACGTTCGGCGCGGTCTTTGAAGCCACAAAAAAATAGTGTCCCGCTTATATCTAGGTCGCAACACAGAACCGACAAGTGACTTACAGTCGGACATTACTGTACAACGAGTCGACAATGCGTTAGCAGATGCCCGGTCCCGGTACCTTTATGTTAAACAAATAAATATGATCGCTGCAGTAGCTGGCGAGGATGTCCTGCCCGTCGGGACTGTACGTCAACGACGTCATCCTCAGAGAACTTCCTTCGAACTCGGGAACGGTGAACGTGCATATGGCATCCACTCCACTCGCTTCTGTCATTCCTATAAAGCGTTGATCGCGATCAGAATCACTTCTATGGCTACTTGAATCAATCGGAAACCGCGAGAATTACCAGTGGCCGGTGTTCCCAGCGTTCTTCTGTCGTATATTCGCACTGTTCCATCCGAACAACCGATCGCTACCTGATGAGGCATCGTGAGGTTTATGGACAGCGCTGTTATAGCTCTCTCGCAAGAGATTAGTACGTCCTGCAAAGATATATGTATACATGTACGTATCGTTACCGCCTGTTCTACGATCGATGCGACTCGTTTTCAGTACCTCTTTACATTTCGGAGTATTGCATTTGTCCTTTATCCTCAGGTCGAAGAACCTCACCGTTCCGTCCTCGCCGCAACTTAGAAAACTATGCGGTTCACCGGGTATCGTGACTACCTCGTAGGTGGTGCCGCTGTGGCAATTGAACCGGTTGGAAAATGTTTTGACTTTTCTCATTAAATCTGCAAAATGTTCCCGGCACGATGTTACTATTCTTACAAATTGTAAAATGTCACGGGGCAGGGTTCGCGGTCAAAGGTCGCGCGAGACTTCACCTGTATACAAAATGATGCCGTCACCGCTACAAGATACTATCCGATGGTCTCCGCTATTTGGTAGAAACTTCGCGCTAAATATGTTGGCTCTGTGGCTGGTTTTGCACTTCGTCAACACCTGTAATAGAGAAACAGTGGCATGAAGAGTAATCTTGCGTGCACAGTCTTAAAGTGGTAGACTCGTTCTTCTCATTTCTCGATGAGCGCTAGATGGGCGCTAGATGGGCGCTAGATGAAAGATCAATGTAGGCCACAATCAACCTCAAAAGTCCTATTTTTACATTTACGAGGCGTTATTTACATTATTCGGAAGGATACAGCTGCGGATGTAGCTACAGTGGGTCTACAAAGTATTCGTACACATTTCAAATACGAATAACTTTTTCAAAATTGGACCCAACAGTTCGAGTTTTTTCTTAGATGTAGGATTAGTTTACTATACTGTGATAAATAAGAAGAAAGTTCAAGTGGTTGGGTCCAATTTTGAAAAAGTTATTCGGCGTCTTGAAAATTGTACATCCACTGTATTTTCATAAAGCTGCGACAGCTACATGCTGCAGAATAATGCAAATTATGGTCCAGATTGATCTTTTATCTACTGAAAAACCCCATGTCTACGTTATCGAGAAATAAGAAGGCTATTATTTAGTTTTCTCCGCTTCGTCGCAACAGCATCAACACGGTGCTCTTGATCCTGCTTAATTACCGATACAGCTGTATACAGCTCTAGATTGATGGTTCTAGATGACAAAATTAGCACTGCACGCACTGCACGCAGAGGTTTTTGTTCATTTGGCAGAGCCTCTGCGATTCTATCTATGTCAATGTTAGACCTTGGCTAGAATTAACTATCCATGATATTTCCTTGAAAAGGTTTATTGCCAATGTAACTTCCTCGAACGTGCTTCCGTTCGCTAGAATTTCTTGCCGTACAATCGGATTCGATATTCAACGTTACACGTGTACATGCGGTGCCAAAAATAAATTCGCTGATCACATATAGCTTGTGAAACGTTTTTCATCTATAGAGTACACTTATTATAGATACGTTAATACGTATGCACGATGTAACTCTGCAGAGTACTCTATACATTAGCAGTAACCGAGATATATAAATAAAGCATGTTCAAACAATGTATCATAACGCCGCGTATGCACATTTACAGTTAATCATGCTGCACGCGGAGAGTGGAATATATAAATAATCTTGGCACGATATTTTACAAGATGTACCAATACTCCTGAAATTAATGCACAAAACCAAATAATAAATTCCTCCATGGTAAGTTGCATCAGCAAATATTGCTTCACCGGTCATTTCGACTGCGGGGGCGAGAGTTAATAATAAACATTTCCAACTAAACCGAGCTAAGATTATCATTGCGTAGGAAGACATCCGTGCCTCCTCCAGCCATGCTCCAGTTTTACTCACCTTGTAGGTATAAGGGTTCGTAAGTACGAGATGCTGATCGTCGCTACCGGACAATATCAGATCTCCGGTGGCGTTCCAACAGACAGAGTTGACGCAGCCGTTGTGCACGTTGAGCCGCTTCAAGAGAGACATGCGCTGCATCATCTGAAGGCTCGCTGCGACACACGGGACACATGGTGAGAAATAAAATTTTGTGAGGAGAAGGAGTATCGTGTTTGTTTTGTTGAAATTCGATAAGCACGGTGGAGCCGATTCTCCCTGTAATCGTTAGTGCGTCGTTGAACGATTGCGTCGATTCGATTGAGGAAAGAAAAGAGAAGAAAAAGGTAAAAAAAGAATGGTTTACTCGTGGTAGTTGTTGGACGCGGTAGAGTTAGCGAATTTTCCGTTGAAAACCATATGGCTGTAGACGATACCTTTGCTGCTGCCGTAAAGATTCATCCTGGTGCAGTCATTGTACGGTTGATAGTAGATGTCACGGAAAATATTCGGACGTGACTTCTTCATGATGCTGGCTGGTTTGTTACGGTCGAGGTTCGGTATCAATTTACGGAACGCATCGATCACGGATTAACGTCAAAATAGGGATCCTGAACGAGAACAGCACACACAGGCGAGAAGAGTTGATTCGCGTGAAACGCACGCTGCTTGCTGATGGTGTTGCTGGTGCTCAGTACTCAGTGCTGGTACTGGTGCTGGTCTTTCTCTCTCTCGATCAACGAGGAAACAGAACCGTCGTGTATCGACCGAATCAGAGACAGCGTAGCCTGCTGTTACGCAGCAAAAATCCACGAGGATCGTTCCGAAACGACATGGCACCTTTGTACTAAAAATAAACCCGCGGAGCTTCGAAAATTTGTGCAATCAGACGAGCCGAGTGATCGCTTCGGACCAGAACAGCTGAGCGAATGTATACACACTCACAGCGCTGAAAAGAAAGTGCGCGAGAGTTCGACCATTCCCTCTGGTACTATAATCGATGTCGACGGTAGCGTAACGCGCGCTTCGAGAGCCCCGCTCCACTGCTCACACGCGAAACGTCACATTATTGTCATTATTTGTTTTACGTCGCATCAACCGCTAATGGTCATTGGTAGACTCCGGATTTTATGCATTTATAACAAAAGTGAGCAGATGCAATTTAAAACAGTAAACAGATTTTAAAAATTTCAACACTATTAATGTATTATCGTTTTATTTTTAACATGACATTATTGTATTTATTTGATTTCATACGTAGACTCTTGCCGCATCTCCTATAAGAGGCAAGGTAAAAATTCCGGCAAGATTTATTTGCTTTTTATAAATCTCTTTACAGTGGCAATTCGCGCAGCGACAAAATTCCCAAACTATTAGCCCAAATATATCGACACACACATTAACCTCGCGATGGTAATGTCGCAGACCATTTTCTACATTGGTAACCGCTATTTGACGTTTCGTGACGTTATCATCGCAGAACGCGTCGATAAATTAGCTTAATATCTTACTAACGGAGATAAGAGCGCATTCGCAATCTAACTGTAAAAGTCCAAACTGAATAATTTGTATATAATATTGTAATTTTTTTTAGTCAGGAATAAAGAATATTAATTAGAGTATTCAATGTGTTCTTCTTTCTCCACTCTGCACATAATCATTCCTCATGAATACCCTTCATATTGTATCTCTTCCTACTTATACTTTCCAAATGCTCTCCTAATACAAAAATCTTAATACAATTTTCGACCGTCTGACTTGTCGTTGACTTATACTACTGAATTTCGAATACCTCCTTCGACATCATGTTCTCCTGATACAAAGTTCAGTTTTCGAGATTTTCGAAAGTTTTCGCCATTTTTCGACCGTCTGATTTATCGTTGACTTATACTACTGAAATTCGGATACCTCCTTCGACATCATGTGCTCCTAATACAAAACTCAATTTTCGAGGTTCTCGAAAATTTTCCGGAATTTTCGGCCGTCTGACTTGTCGTTGACTTATACTACTGAAATTCGGATACCTCCTCGGATATCATGTTCTCCTGATACAAAGTTCAATTTTCGGGGTTTTCGAAAATTTTCGCCATTTTTCGGTCGTCTGACTTGTCGTTGACTTATACTACTGAAATTCGGATACCTCCTTGCATATCATGTTCTCCTGATACAAAGTTCAATTTTCGAGGTTTTCGAAAATTTTCGCCATTTTTCGGCCGTCTGACTTGTCGTTGATTTATACTACTGAAATTCAGATACCTCCTTCGACATCATGTTCTCCTAATACTTTCTCAATTTTTCGGGAAATTTTCCGAAAACCTCGAAAATTGAACTTTGTATCAGGAGAACATGA
>CM052317.1:5367740-5419911 GCA_028455605.1 Lasioglossum malachurum
CATGTTCTCCTGATACAAAGTTCAATTTTCGAGGTTTTCGAAAATTTTCGCCATTTTTCGGCCGTCTGACTTGTCGTTGACTTATACTACTGAAATTCGGATACCTCCTTCGACATCATGTTCTCCTAATACTTTCTCAATTTTTCGGGAAATTTTCCGAAAACCTCGAAAATTGAACTTTGTATCAGGAGAACATGATGTCGAAGGAGGTATCCGAATTTCAGTAGTATAAGTCAACGACAAGTCAGACGCTCGAAAATTTTCGAAAATTCAGTAGTACAACTCAACGACAAGTCAGACGCTCGAAAATTTTCGAAAATTCAGTAGTACAACTCAACGACAAGTCAGACGCTCGAAAATTTTCGAAAATTCAGTAGTACAACTCAACGACAAGTCAGACGCTCGAAAATTTTCGAAAATTCAGTAGTACAACTCAACGACAAGTCAGACGGCCGAAAATTCCGGAAAATTTTCGAGAACCTCGAAAATTGAGTTTTGTATTAGGAGCACATGATGTCGAAGGAGGTATCCGAATTTCAGTAGTATAAGTCAACGACAAGTCGGACGGTCTTAATTTTTTAAAGGACAGAAAAGTATAACTAAATTTTATCTTATTATACAATAATTAAAGGAATTGTGTGATAGTATCGAAAATGTTAAAATAATGAAATAAAAAAGCAGAAAAAAGGAATTTGTAACCACCGCAGTCGGTAGGACTCGAACCTACGCTCCCAGAGGGAATCTGATTTCTAGTCAGACGCCTTAACCACTCGGCCACGACTGCTACATGGAGTTGAAATCTCTCAAACTCCATGTTGTACAGTAGGCCACAGGTATAAATATCGATCGAATGAACGGCGATGATAAACTAAATAGGATGGAAGGAATAATTATATTGAGATAAATAAAAGTACAGCTGCGTTCAGTGAAATCAAAAGTTGTATTTCATCGTATTCGATACAATAGAAAGATAACAGACGAAGGACGCAATTATAAATCGAGATGTGTATTCGGTAGATGTTATCGATACATTGATATCTACGTTGAATCAACTACAGTGCACCAAGTGGTCTGCCTTCCGCGAACGAGACTCTGGATCTCATTCGACGATGTACTCGAAAAAAGATCGTCTCCGTCGCGCGTCGCAGCCGACAGGACTCGGCGGAATGAGAATACGAATGAAGAGGTGTCGCCTTCGGAACGCAACCACGCGGCTCGTCCTTCGCAACTATAGACAGCAACCCGGCAAATCGGATTTACAATTCGGAAACGCCTCCTTCCCCCTCTTTCTGCCACGCTGTCGAGGTGTCGAGACCAACAATCAGCCGAACTCTCCAAATTCCCTCTCCTCCACGCATCCATCTTTAATCCGTTCACGGGCCAAAGCGACCAACCCTTTCTCGAGATTTCTCATTTTTTTTTAATAAATGCTGGAATAATGCTGGAATAATCCTGGAATAATCCTGGAATAATCCTGGAATAATCCTGGAATAGTCCTGGAATAATCCTGGAAAATCATGGCTTTGCTAAGCATTCTTTGAATTCAATTATGATCTTTCAGTCGTGTAAAATATTCTCCGAATTTTATCAAACAAGCTGCCAAATCAAAGAAGTTGAACATTTTTTTCTTGGGGGGGGGGGCGGGGACTTGGCCCCCTGGGTGCGTCACTGACTCGATAATTCTAACAAGCACGATTACGGAGTTCATCGATTTGGCGAATGAGCGGCTACCGTTCGCGTATTATCAATAACAATAGACGTTACACTGAAGAGGTGAGCGTCGGTGAACGATCTAAAGCAAAATCGATTCGTTCAAGAGGGGTAAGAATTTCGGTCGATCTGGTGCAATCGTTGGCTAGACGACCGGAAGTTCCTCAAGGTGTGCTCGCTCGAAGCTGCGGAGACAGGTGATCGAGGGATCACGATGCAGGTCGTAGCGATGCTCGAACGCAAGTGATTCGTGATCGTATCTCGCTTTAATATTTACTAAGAGTACCAGGTGGTTCAACGCTCCATCTACCGGTTCGAGTTCACCGGATTAACCCTTGTGCAGCCAATTCACTGCGTTTCTTTCAAGAACTTGCTAATGTTCCTCTAAAAATATTATAAAATTTCTCTGAATGTCCATTCTCCCTCTCTCCCTCTCTCCCTCTCTCTATTTGATCGCTAATATATTAATTTATAGTCTCAACCCTTAGCACTCGAATAGCGACTCTGAGCCAGCCACTAAAATTTGCTGTAGCATATTATTCAAAATATTAATATTATTAAATAATTAATAAGTAAAAATATTATTATTAAATGTGCGTCAGTATCTAATCAGCAGACAGCGGATTTTATGCATTTATGGAAAAAATGAATAGGTGCAATTTAAAACAGTAAAAATCTTAGAGAAATTTGAAAATACTGTTGTACATACATTATTTTTCACAACCTATTGAACATATTAAGAAAGAAAATTAATTTCTATTTCACCTCAGTTTGTTATGCTTCGCGTAGAAAATTTCGATTTTGCATGAAAATCATTTTTGTGTTAATAGATAAAATTTTTCCCCGACTCTGATCCGAGTTCCATCGTTTATCATTGGGAAAAAGAAATCTAGCACGATCGTTGAGAAATCTGTTGACAGGCTTCTCCGGTGGACACAACTAGATAGAGCGTTGACGAAGCATGGTTTTCAGTGTTCGAAGCGCTGATAAGGGACTCCGAGAGACTTGTATCTCCATTTGTAAAAACGCACGCGTGTACTTTTATCCGCGCAGGGGTGTCGGGTGTTTTCCAGGGAGGTTTCTAATTCACAAAGGACCAAATACTTCTTCGCAAATTCGGAGGAAACACTCGTTCTCTCTCTCTCTCTCTCTCTCTCTCTCTTTCTTCTTTCACTCTCTCTCTCGCACTCTCGCTGTCCACATTCTCCTCGGAAATTTTCTTCGATTCGTTTTTTTCGATCGAGTGTAAAAATATATAGATATTTCGTCGCTCCCCGAATATATTTTCTCTTTTCTTTTTTTTTTTTTTGTTAATAACTCGTCCCGCTTCTCTTCTACGATCGTTATCGATACGGAACGCGTTCGCGTGACGCACGTGGGCGGTCAGAAAACGAAAATGATCAGATCCGGTCTGGAAAGCTTTCCGAGTTGCACGCGACGATTGGCGCGCGCGTTATTGGAAGCGAATAATATAATCGATAGTTTCCCAGACTTGTTCGCGACACGCCTGTTACTATTCTACTGCGATAATTCACTGTCCAACAAATTTCAACTTTTTTTTTGTATTTCGATTCCCACTATGTGCGATTCTTGTAGAGTTTTTCGCGCTGATTCCGAATCTGAGTTTTAAAAAAAGACATATTTTTCAACTTCGAACAAATATTGTGATGTTGCGGCCAGTGGCGCTCACCACTAGAACGGCCGCAACACATGTCGGGCGAAGATATTTTGCTTTCTGGCTCGAAAGAAACGTCGACGTTCCATACTTAATATGGTGGTTTCTCAAGATAAAAGTCTGGTCTATCGCGTGGTATAGTTCGATTTTCCGCTGGACCCTTATTTTCCGAGATAAATTCCAAAATATCGTCAAAACATGTTTAAACAATCATAATGTATTAATATTGGATATCACTGTATTCGGGAAAGTCTAAGGAATTCTTTGCTGTAAAGATCAATTGAATATCTTTTATAATAACATCACAATATTTTATATAGTTCAAAGTTGAAAAATATGTCTTTTAAACTCCATTCTCTCAAAAACTGTACGTATAGGAGAAAAATCAAGGACATATTCGGAATCAACGCGAAAAACTCTATAAGAATCGCATAGTGAGAACCGAAATACTTTTTGGCTGTTGGACAGTGTAATCTGCGCCGCGCTCTCTCTCTCTCTCTCTCTCTCTCTCTCTCTCGAGTATTATACATCACACGTGTCACTAACTATTTCTCGCCTGCTGTCGTCGAAGGGAAACGCGCGCGTCGCGTCGAGCGGAAAGAAAATCTAGCGGTTCTCTACGTTAATTTCTTTTCGTTTAATAATATTCCCCTTGTCGCCGATTCTCGCTGCTCATCCCCGAGCAGGGTAATCATTCCAACCCTTTCGAGAAACGATCCTCGATCCGAAAAATACCGGATCACCGTGTCGCCTTTTAAACGTAACGCTACGTAGGCTAGCCAGACCTCTACGGCTATAGATAAACGCTATCGCCACTGTCCAACACTGATCTTGCATCGTTTAGTAACCAGCCATAAAACCGAGCCGAAAGTAGCTTCTCATTTTGTCAAGTTTCACACTAACCGTACCGAGCACAAATTGTGTCGGATACATTGGGTTGGCAAGAAAGTACCTTCGGTATTTCAAGGTGGAGTAAGATTTTCTTTAAGCAAAATATTTTCCATTTTGTTCGAGCTTAATAAAGTTATATTGGCCATTTTCATAAAGCTGCGGCAACTACATATTGAATAACAAAAAATTGGTTTTAAATTCAGCTTAAAATACCGAAATTACTTTCTTGTCAACCAAATATATTGCTTTATAAAAATTGCAAGTCTGAACGTGTTCAGATTTTTCACAATTTTTATAAAATTTTATAAAAGGACCTCGGTCCGTATATAATAATAATAATAATAACACGTGCTCGAATAAAGAAGCATAAAAACTTTATAAATTCAATAATTAAAGGTTCCAGATCTATTATTTTACACTTATTGAAATAATAACAATTATTTGATAAGAAATTATTGTATAGATGTCTTTAATAGAGCGCGTATTACAATAGGAGCCGCACAAAGTCTAAATCAAATAAATCTTGTCAATTTTATAAGGGATAAGTATTTTTATTCCACTTACGTTCGAGGCTCGGTAGGTCTAGTGTTAAGTTCAAGCATTTTTCTGTTCGGATCGTAGAAGCTATATCTATGCGAATGATTTTTACATGAATACAAAATACAACAACAGTGTATTCTATTATGTGATATCATGGAGAAATTTGTTGTCGAGATAATGTTCGAAGAACTGGTTATTCAGACGCAAAGGAAGTTGAATTTAGTTGGACAGTGTCGTACGCACAACACGCAGGTGCGAAACCAGCTGCGAGTACCGACTGCGGCGTATTCATCCGATCATTTTACATAACGCTTGAATAACGGATGGATTCTGTTCTACACATTAGTACGTTGTCGTACAGATTCGATTGATTCGTTTAAATGTCGATTAAATTTCGACGTTGTTTCTTCCGCGATATTTTCCTTCTATGTACAGGTTCATAAGTAAATTAGGGCTGTTATTTTTGTGAAGCTTCGACTCTTCGAAGATTCGAAGGGAACCTCGAAGCTTTCGAAGTTCCAACGTTTCAAAGTTTCGACGTTTCGAAGTTTTGATGTTTCGAAGATTCGGAGTTACGGACTTTCAAAGATTCGGAGTTTCGAAGATTCGGAGTTACGGAGTTTCGAAGATTCGGAGTTACGGAGTTTCGAAGATTCGGAGTTTCAAAGATTCGGAGTTTCAAAGATTCGGAGTTTCAAAGATTCGGAGTTTCAAAGTTTCGAAGTTTCGACGTTTCAAAGTTTCGACGTTTCAAAGTTTCGACGTTTCAAAGTTTCGACGTTTCAAAGTTTCAAAGTTTCAAAGTTACAACATTTCGAAGTTTCAATGTTTCAAAGTTCCAACGTTTCGAAGTTTCAAATTTTCAAAGTTCCAACGTTTCGAAGTTTCAAATTTTCAAAGTTCTAACGTTTCGAAGTTTCAAAGTTTCGAAGCTTCGAAGTTTCTAGAATCAAAGCTTGGAAATCTTCGAACTTCCAAGGAAAATAACAACCCTAACGTAACCTAGTTTGACACGAGAGCATGGATTCTGCTGATCGGATACTGCCGCCGGAAGCGGTGCCAGTGATTTCGCGAATATACTTATGCATACTTCTAATCATACTAGTATATATTCATATTCATATTCATATTCATATTCATATTCATATTCATATTCATATTCGTACTCATATTCATACTCATATTCATATTCATACTCATATTCATATATTCATATTAATATTTATATTCATATATTCATATTAATATTCATATTCATATTTATATTATGTACATACGGGGCGGCTGTAAATGGAGTCCACGCTGTGTGGCCTTCTCCGGAATTTCGGAAATATTCTCGTCGAAACGCGGGAAAGGAGAGAACGCATGGATGAACGGAATGACCGATTAGATTAGCTATCGAGTAGTGTCGAGCAACGAATCTTTCTACGGAGAAAACAGCATTATGCGAGCGATCGAAAGCTTAGAACCACCCCGTGTACGGATTAACAGCGATGGGCGGGTACCTGGAAATTCGAGTTCACATCGAGTCGGATATTTTCCTAGGGTTCGGGTCAGGATCCCAAAATTCAAGGTTCGGAATCAGATGAAAAATATTTTACTCTTTCTTCAATCATTATTGAATCAAATAGTAATTACCAAACTGCGGATCTTTATGCAAAATAAAAATCTCTTACTTGAATTGCAACGAATTTGAGTGAACTAGAAATTTATTTTCTTCCCTATTACGTTTAACAGGTTGAGAATAATACTAATAGTACGTTTAAATTTTTCTAATATTTCTGCTATTCTAAATTACAGCTACTTATTTTTGTCATAAATGCATAAAATCACATTTATAAATTTAAAATAAAACAGTTTTCATACAATGCGATGAAAAACAAAAACATTTAAAAATCTGGAAGAATCCGTATAAAATCAGATTGGGGAACCATCCGGGCCCGCGACGTAATATTCGGGTACCCGAACGTCATAGATTTTCGGGTTCCCGACCCGACTTCGACTTTGAGTACCCGAAATTTTCGGGTACCCGCCCGCCCCTGCGGATTACTACGAGCGAAAACATTTATCTTAATCGTCCGACGGCTCGTCGATCACCGAATATCATTGTTATCCTTCGATGGACAATCGCCGGCAAGGAAAGTCTCAGACATTGTCGAAACGAAACACGATAAGACTCTGCTCTCTGCTCCGTTTCCTTCTCTGCATTTCGACGGTCGATCGAATAGCTTCGATTTCTAATTCCGAACGAACCGGAGGAGTCGAACTTCGGTCCGGCTTCGAGACATTTCTCTGTCCGATCGTGTGGGAAAACGTAAGAAACGAGCCGAGAGAATTCGATTCAAAGCTCCAGCTAAAGTTTTCGTCGGATCGGATCAAGGTTTATTTAGATTTCAACGAGTTCCTCAAGCGAATCCGTAGTCCGCGGAACGTGACACGAATGATTTATGTAACGATCGTGTTGCACAACGAATGCGGAAACCGCGCGACAACGGTTAAGGCTCGACGAGAGTTTTGTCTGAAAGAAAATTGCTCGGGAAAATTATGGCAACGTGTACAGCATGTTCGCCGTCATTACTAGCCAGATAAATTTTCATCGAAAGAAGACGTAAAGAAAGAGGAGAATCTTCATAATTCTTGTTTATAATCCTCGTTAGTTTGATGACGTGGTTTTATTATAATTGATTAAGCCAATAAATTTGACACAGTTTTCCCGAAATAACTGTTCTGTTATTTTGTAGGTGAATTTTCTCGAAGCATCGTGACTTTTAATTTTTCAA
Organism: Lasioglossum malachurum; assembly: GCA_028455605.1. Taxonomy (NCBI): domain Eukaryota; kingdom Metazoa; phylum Arthropoda; class Insecta; order Hymenoptera; family Halictidae; genus Lasioglossum; species Lasioglossum malachurum. The sequence continues at coordinate 5,375,337 of CM052317.1, forward strand.
TGCGACGCATATAACAGAAAAACTTCGCTCCGAAAATTTCATTGAATTTGGTTAATTGGTTTACGAGTTATAATCGATCAAAAGTGGTAAAAGACGAGAATCTTGAAAAATTGCCATTTTTACCACTTTTTATCGTTTATAACTCGTAAACCAATTAACCAATTTCAATGAAATTTTCGGAGAGATAATTGATACAAATTGACCAAAAAAATCTTTTAAATTTTCATTAAGGGCCCAAATGAAAAAGTTTCAAAAAATGCTTTTTTTTATGTTTGCAAGCAACTGATTTGTACCAGGGTTTGTTCAGGAGTTATGCTTGTTTAAAGTTAAGCATTTTCCACTGTTTTTGACAGGTAAGGGCGCCGCCATATTGTAGTGTCGCGCGCCGCTTACCGAGCAGAGCCGGTAGATGGCCACTACAAGCCAATATAGCGGCGCCCTTACCTGTTAAAAACACTGAAAAATGCACCATTGATCGTACAGGATCGAAACTTCGACCTGCAACCTCCCCGGGTACAAATCTACTGAATTAAATACCAAATACATCATAATTTATCAGAGAAAGGCACAAATTTTGAGTCCGGTAAAGTAAAGTTTACCCATAAAAATGATATTCCAAAAATTTCGACGTCGGTAAAAATAAAGCACAGTTGCGCGTGTATAGTATTGAAATATACATACTTGGAAAGTTAGGTTCCACGATGGAAAATGTTTTCTAGCGTTTCTTCGATTTCACTTGATAATGCCTCGAGCCTCAACGGGACAGGTGTACGAGAGGATACTACCGTGTTACTGATCGCAGGAATCGCAGGATCGCTTTGGAACGCCTTTACGTTTAGTATTGCTTTTCCCAAGACCGCGTACGCGGTATTGTTAATTAGTGGCAGTGCCATTTGACATTTACTTTGTCTGTTTCCGCGTGTTCCCTGTTGTCCTACCGCTTCGGACGCGATTACTGTCTAGAAACCCATTGTTATCCTGGCATTGATTTGAACAAGCAGCATCAAAAAACCGGGTACGATTCGACCGATCCGCGGCACTAATTTGTTTTGATATTCTCGTGACATTTCTGGAGCCACCGAATGTTTTCTTTATTTCTAGCAGAGCTTGAAATGAAACGGTTCTTTGAAAACACTTTATAACTGGACTGCGGATCTTTATGCATAATAAAAATGTTTTGCATTGATTGTGGGAAGCAGGAATAACATGAAAATTGATTTCATCCCTTAACGACTTTGTTAGGTTAAAAGCAACGTTACAACATTCTTGAATTTTTCCAAGCCTTTACTGGTTTATGTTCCGTCCAACCAATTTCTTCATAAATGCATAAAGATCCGCAGTCTATTTATAACTGTTACGAGGAACCGAAATTTCCAACTACGAAGGTATCAAGGTGCAATTAAGTCTATTATATTGCCCTTCTCTATTAAGTAAACATCGAAAGCAAAAGATAGGAGCGGATAACAGCAGCAAATTTCGGTTGCTCGTGATAACAGGTTGGTAAAGTTGCCGATAATGTTGGCCCTCTCCGATTTCAATGAGTTTTAGATAGTTGTCAAGGTCGTCATTCTGAATGACATTCTCCTTTAAAGTTTTTGACGGTCGGCTTTAGTCTACAAGATATTCGCATAAAACTTTACTCATAAATTCATAATCCAGACTAATAATCTAACCTAACTAAAACTTACAAAAATTGTTTGCTAATATCTCCAAAATTAGAAGCAACCACCAACTATTTCAAAGGAAAAAGTTCTTCAAAATGTCGAGTTTTATAACATTTTTAAGATGATCGAAATCGGTGAGGACTCACATTACCGGCAGCTTTACCAAAAGGTTTTTCAGAAGCGTTTTCGAGATTTCAATTGATATTACAACAGTTTCCAAGCTCTGTCTTCTGTGGATGTTCGATGAATGGATGAATCGGAGCCACGTGCGTTCGACGGTCAACTGAAAGGAAACAAAACAGAAAGCGTTTTTCCGTTAGAAAAGAAAGGTAGTATCAATGAAAAAGTGAATGGGAAACGATACGAACCAAAGAGAGTGCGTCTGTTCGCTCGATGGAATTGGCTGGCGTTGCGTGGGCGTGGGTGGCTCAAGTTCGAAGGTGTAACATCAGCTATATAATTTTGCTTTATTTATATTTCAAATTATTTTAATTTAAAAATTACAGAGATCATTTCGTTTACGGATTGTCGGTGATGACAAGAAACGAGAGAATATTGTTTTGCGAACGTGTATAATATACGCCTACGATGTAATGATAGTAATAATCGTAATAATAATAATAATAATCGTAATAAAAAAAAAGAGATTACTGAAATAAAGAAGGCAAAAAAAGATTAATTAGGAAAAACGAAGTTGTATAATCGATAGCAAAGTAAACGAGAGGGAAAGAGGGGAGAAAAAGTGGTCTCGGATCGTGAGGTCTGTCGCCGTTCTTTTCTTTTTTCTTTATCATTTCTTTCTTTTTTTTTTTTGTTCCGTTTTATCGGGTGAAAGGAAAAAGTAAAAATGTTTACCTTTACTATAAAAATTGTTCGTCGACCACGAGAATATTAAGTAATTATATCACTTATCGTATTGGATCTGACCTTATATCGTCGTTATATAAATAGACGTTCGTTATCGATATTTAAAATTTGTTTACCTTGTTTACAAATATAAAATAAGACGCAAGAATTCATCCTATCTATGTGAATGAAAAATAAAATTTCCTATCTAACCGCGGCTAAACACGTGTCTCGAAGTCTTAAACTAAACAGAAACGATTACCGCGTGTGTGTTCCGTGAACCAACCATGATTCATCCCGACAAACTTACTCTTCCTTGGCTGTACGTGTGTGCGTGTGTGTGTGTGTATGCGCATGTCGTGTGTATAGCGTGTAACGTCTGCCTTTGTCCTCTGTCCATTGTCTCGGTCGTCGGTTCTCGTCTCTGTCTTTTGTTGAGAGAGTCTCGCACGTACGGAGAGAGGAACCCTAATAAATTTTGATTTACCGATCCCATTCTCTACGTGTCTAATAATAATAATAATAATAATAATAATAATAATAATAACACATCATTCTCTGTGTTTCACTTTTCATCCTCCGCGTGTCCCGTTCCTTCCTTCCGTCTATTCTTTCTTCCTTTTCTACTTTGTTTCTCTTCGTCTGTATACATGCGCGTATGTCTCTGTATACTCTCTGTGTTCCTCACCTTTGTATTCTGTCTCTATTATGCGAAAAGAAAAGAAGATGAAGATGATGTGCCTTCGCGACGCGTCTACGATACAGTTATGCTACCTTTAATAATCGCTTTTCTCTCGATAAACCCCCGGGGAAAAATTCTGTGTGTGTATGTGGGCGCGCTTGCGCGTGTGTGAGTATCGGTGAACGATTGAAGCGGAAAACTCTGAAAAACTGTCTTCTTTCTGACGACCTTTCCCTTTTCTCTGCTCTCTCTTTTTGTTTTCCTTTTTCTCTGTTCTGTTCCTTTTCTCCCTCCCCTATCATTCGCACATCGTCGTTTAATTACAGTTTACAATTACAAGTGAGTCATGTTTTTTTTTTCTTTTCCGGACACATTTAATAACTAATATCAGAATTATGCGTTGCTGCTGCTTCTGCTGCTGCCAGTTGGGATCGATTCTCGATATCCCTCCACTTCCGCTACCGGAACAACTAATTATCGGCCGTCTCTCGCCCTGATGGTCCGGTGCTTGTTCGAGACGACGAACGACGACGACGACGACGACGAGGAGGACGAGACCACCTGCGCGGTGGTCGCGTGCCGACGGTGCACGTCGCTGTTGTGGAGATCCTGATCCAGCTTGTCGAGGCTAGCCAGCCCGTGAACGATACACACGATGCTCTGCGGATGAGAATGAGGATGACAGGGATGTTGGTGCTGAAGAAGGGGTGTGGCTGTTGTCGTTGTCGTCGTTGTCGTCGTCGTCGGTGGAGGTGGTGGCGGAGGATGCGGAAGGGTGCTGAGCCACGTCACGCCTGGCTCTGCTCTGTGTCATTTGCCATTCTGCTGTAACGCCGCATTGATTTGTGCCCACAGCTCTTTGTTACAAGACTGAGATCTACAACAATAAAGAAAACCATTCTTTAGTTTACATTCTTGCTGTTGGCCCTCTGAATACCATGCCTTTGAATAGAGGATTATATTGTGCAGGACTGTCGTCGATCTTATTGCCCTTGGATCATGGTCCTTGGGTTCTTCCGGAATTCGTGTGTATCGCCGTGATTTCTAGATAATTGTCCAAAACACGGGTTCGGTCAAGGACAATTATCGGCCAGGGACACTATTCTTTAATTACAATGTTTCCTCGATAAATGTCCCAAATGTCTGACCTTTAAAGGCCAGAAGTTTGGGACATTTACCGAGTAAATGTACAAATACACTGTACAAATCCAAAGAATGAAAACAATTGCGAAGAAATGTTTTGTCTGCTCATCTTCAGAGATAGTTATGGAGGTTTTCGAAGAATGCCAGTTACTTCGGTAATTATACTGAACGTAGATTAAACGTTGATCAGTGTACACATCGTCTATCGAGTTACCTTTTGATAGACTGTAGCCACTCCTTGAACTGAACGGGTCCCTCGGGAGTGATGTGGAACGCTGCCCTGGCAGCGCAGACTACGTTGGCGAACTCCTCGTAGTCGCCGGCCATCAAATGATACAATTTCTGATGCATGCACTGAATGTACCTGTGTCGAACATTGCAAACCGATTAGCGAAAGAACGGAACGATAAACATTCGTTCTTTGCACTCGACTATCCTTTCAAAAACTGTTCTTTCAATAGATAAATAAAGACGTTCTTCGAAACGTGTCTTCGAGTGCAAAGAGCCAAGAGAGAGAGAGAGAGAGAGAGAAGCGAAACTAACATTTGTTGGCATTTGTGAACAAGAGGCGCAAGGAAAGCCGATCTAAGATGCTGCAGCACGAGGGCCGGATTATTTCTAGCTAGATACTGCGCGGCCTCCAGCACAACGTCGTGGAGAACGAACGGGCTGACGATGCTGTTCACGGTGCAGACGCAAAGCTGATGAAGGTATTGGGTGCCGAGGCGTTTCGAAACTCTCAACAGCCACTTGACATCCTCTCCGTATGGTGGATTCCGCGCGTATTTCGCCTGCGGTCTGTCGTCGTGAACTCTGCGAGCTAGAGTCTCCAAGGCCAGCATCCCCACGCGATAGGCTGAGACAAGGGCACGCAGTTGGTACGGACTAAACGTCTGGGTCTGCCGATGAACCTGTAGCGAACATTTGAATATTGTCAGAGGTCGATTCGAAGGATAGACTTATAATCTGTCCAACGGGACGAGCCAGTGAACGTAGCCTCGTCTCGTTGGACAGACTATAAAAAGAATTGTGAGTGCCTGATTGAGCGTACCTGAGGCTGCGGCCTCACTGTGGAAATCATGGGCTGCGCTTGCACCAGCGCCGACCCAGGCATGTTGTTCTGACCGGGAATGGACGCCGTCACTCCTGCCTGCACCTTCAAGCAAAACGAACTCGTCCAATTAATTATTGGCAACAATTAGACTGTGGATGCTTGCGCTAGTTATACACAGTCTAGCGACGACGATCGATAAAAGTATAAGAGATTGCGTACGTTAACCGGCATGGGCTGCTGCATAGTAAACAGGTGGTGAGTTCCCGGCGGCGGCGGAGGCTGCGGCGTGTAGTACTGCGGTATAGACTGCGGTTGCGCGGTCTGCGAGGGATGGTGTGGATGCTGAGGATGCTGAGGGTGTTGAGGATGTCCCGGATGGGACGGGAATGCCGCGTGGTACATTTGCATGTGCGATGGCACCGGTGGAAGGGTCACCCTGTGCGATGGCGCCGGTGGAAGGGTCACCCTGTGCGATGGCGCCGATGGAAGGGTCACCCTGTGCGAAGGCATGGGTCCACCGAACGTCGTGATGGAGTGGTGAGGGTGAACGAAGCTGTACGGACCCATAGCGTACGGCATACCGAGTCCTGAAACCGAGGATCAAGATCACCGATCTCGCTGGAACACACTATACGTCTAGAGGTCGGTAAAAAGTGCTCGTCGCCCTAATGCGCCACGCGCAGCTTATGTGGTGCGGGCCTGAATTGGCTCGAGAGCTACGATCTTCATGGGGAGCGGAAAAAAGGGGCGTAGCTGTCGAAAATCGGCCGAAACGAGCACTTTTCGCCGACCTATGATCTAGCTGATTCTATTTCAAATAGAAATCAAGTTACCCAACGAAGTCGCCAGCGTGTTTATAGCTGGAAGGGTGGAATAGGGTGGCGGGGGTGGTTGCGTGCTGGTCACGACCACAGCTTGAGCAGGTCCTGGCATCATTTGGCCGTTCGACATGTCTACCGGTGGTCCAGGCTCCACCATGAACACGTCGTTTATGTCGAGCTGCAGAGGATCGTGCGGCATGTCATCCTGCTGTTCTCCGCCTGGCGTGTGCTGCACATGACAATCGATATTTCATGACGTGGTGCACGATACTTGGCAGCCAGATTTCGATCGCGACCTACTTACCCTCAGGTATAATTCATACCAATACTTGGCAACCTGGAACAGCACTTCCGGGTACACGCCACCACCCTTAGCGGTGTTTTCCACGGTGATGCAAGCTTGCTCCAGCATCTCGTCGCTCTGCTCCTTGCACTGCAATGAGAAGACGACGATGGAGGCATTGACATTTTTGGGAAAGAAGGTGATATGTCATCAACGACTTTCTGTACACTTGCCTGCAAAATGGCTCTCTGAACCTCGTTTGGATTCAACGCGTGAGCATACGGCAGACAAGAGAGCGCAAGTTCCGCGGCCGCTATCACCATATTCGGGTCGCTTCCTCTCGAGGACTTGTCCGCTATGCTGACGGCTTCCGGTGGCGTTAGGTGTCCCTCCCAACTGTCGATCAGGAACCAGATCGCCGGCGCTCCGATCTCCATAGCTTGACCGGTGATCCAAGAGACGTGGCTTGAATACGTGCGGCTCAGCCAGTTCGGTGTAACGCAATTGTGCAGTCCGAGCGCGTACAGGCCGAGCTGGAAAGCGCACATGTGCAGAGCTCTGTGTGGACGGTGATGGTTCAAACTAGTGGACGATGGGTTGAACAGCGACGTAGAGCTGCTACCGCCAGCCTTCATTAGAACCGTCTTCGCTAACTCGCACATAAAATGAGCTCCAGCCTCGGATGGCTGATTCGGGATGGATGGGTACAATCTTTTGCTTTTGTATCTGAACAAGACGAAGAACAGGTGTTAGATATAATTAACTCGTTTCCCTTCAAGGGGCTAGAGCAAAAATTTTCGAAAGATAAAGCACCTTGTTTCCTTTGTCCTGGTGGGCACAGTGTGCTGAACGATCTGCGGTTGCACCGTCAACGCGCTCATTCCGGTTTCCAGCTCTGCGCTGGTGCTACTGTGCGGTCTACTGCTGGTGCCGACCACGCTGTCACCGTTGCCAGCGTCCGTGCCAACGAGAGGGTGAATGGGACACTCTTCGTCAGGAAGATATCTGTCCGCCTGAAACGGAAGTTGTACTCGTAGAAGCTTCGATCCAACGACAAAGTGAAATCTAACGGTTTACCTCGCTGCTCTTCGGTGCTCCACGCGAGTAGTAGTATATAGGCGAGATCGGTGACTTGATCAGCTGATGAACGTCAGGGTCCAGCAGTTTCTTCATGATCCTGGCCACCTTGGTAGGCTCCGACTTGTAATGGACCAGCAACGTGATGGCCAAGTCCCCTCTGAACAAGTCACGACGGCGAGATTATGACATCGGCAAGAAGCGTGAATGAATTATCAGGACAACGCGAGTCAGGTTGACAACAAGCGAGTTACCTCTGACGTCGAGTACCCTCGCAAAGAAGGGGATGATCAGCCTCGCTCACGTTCGCCTTCAGTCCCAGAGCAGTGACGGCCGCGTCGAAACCAAGATTCTCGTCAACGTCTGTGGGCAGGTGTTTTACTCCTGCGAATCATTCCACAATTTTTTATTCTCTGCCTCTACCGTTCAAACTTTAACTCTCTCTTGTCTGAAAGAATTATCGTCTGGCCTAAATAGAACGCGCGTTAAAAACCCCCAATACCCAGAAGAGCCAGTCGGATATCAATGTGCGTGATATACATCCCAGTAGAAAGAAAATGGCGAAAAGGGATTCGTACTTGTCGTGTTGAGGGCGTCGAATATGAAGCTGGCCAGCATTAGGGGTAGCAACGCGTGACCCCTGGACCTCAGAACTCCGTCCCTCAGCTGTTCAGCCCTCTGTCGGACGATGGCCAACTCGGTTGGACCAAGGGGAATCCTTTTCAAGAGTCCTACCAGTTCGCTTTCCTGGTGAGCTAATTTCACCTGGACGAAACGGAGATATAAATAGAAAAGAAAAGTGTAAAAGATTGTCTAGCCGACTGGACTGTCCCAAAGGGATCGAGACAGATTCGTTTACCTCCAGAGGCTTCGTGTTAGCAGGAGGTCTAGCCATTTCCAGGCCGAACAGACCAACTCTGAACGCTAGATTGTGGTATTCTGGATTTTCTGCGAGAACCGTGCAGAGGAAGCAGCACTTCGCCAAGGTAGCCGACGCAAGGCACGTGAGCTGATGAGAAGCCGGGTTCACTTGTTGCTGGAAAAGGAAGACGAGCAGACGGTGTTTAATACCTATCGATAATTTTCGATGAGGTGGAAAAAGGAAGGTCGGAACCTAATCTCTACCTTTTTCTTCTTTCCCTTGACGGGCGCGCGGGGCTCGTTGATCATCAGATTAGGAGGATTGGCCAGCAGCTCTTCTCCGAGTTGCACGCCCAGGTGGCAAGCCTCCCTCGTGTGTCCGTGAGCGTAGAGTCCTTCCGCCCTGGCGAACAATATGTCCCAAGGATCCTCCGTCTTCATCAGGCTGCCGAGAATCGTGCTGACGCTCGGCGTACCCGAAGCCTGTGAGTCCTTGTTGAAGTCCTTCGAGTTACCGTTGGTAGTCGCGACGGCCTTGGGATCGTAGTAATAGACATGGTACTCATCGCAGGATGGACTGTCGCTGCTCGACGAGGAGCTCTCATCCTTCGACGGCCTCCTGGACGGGTCCTTCTCCAGATCGGACTCTGGCTGCTTGTCTTTAGCGACCTCTCCCTTTGGCAACGCTGCCCGCGACTTCTCTCGGTGCTCGTGATTCGTCCTGCTACTGCGCTTCAGGTCCGCGTCGGCCTTGTTATTACTGCTATCGCTACTATCACTATGGGTCTCGCACGAGGCGTTTGACCGGTGCTTGTCCGAGTCTTGAGCGTTCTTCAGGCTTTCGTTGCTGTTCGACGATGACTCGCTGCCACCGCCCTCCTGAAACGTTTGCGCAAACGTTACATAACGCACGTTATTGTATGTATATGTATGTGGTCTGTCCGGAAAGTAAAGCGACCAAATTTTTTCTGGCTCTCCTATCGACGACAATGAATGGTCTAAAATAATGTCACAATGCTTCCCCAACCTCCGTACCATCCTGATTTGTCTCCCGGCGACTTCTTCTTGTTTCCCAAAGCATGGAAATCACGCTGAAAAAATGTGTCGCCGCCGAAAGGTCCTACTTTGAGGAATATTAAAGATTCGCACGCATATGTCCAATAAATTATTTTAGAAAAATGTGGTCACATTACTTTTCGAACAGACCTTATATGTACAAGACATTCTTGACGACCGGACGGAAAAAGAACATCGAGGGATTGCATAGTACGTTGACACCAACACGCTAGGTGATTTGTGTCCATTGTCAACGCACCGTGAATCGCTCTAATTACAGTGGACAACAGGAGAGTTTTCAGTTGGGCCTAGAAGAGGCTACCTGCGAGTCCGTGTCCCCGCAGTTGTTCAGGTGAGCGCAGCGTCGTCTGACGAGGACCACTTGAGGCTCGAAGGTGTCGGGTATGTCGGTCTCGTTCTCGCAGAAACCTTCGGAGCTGACGCTACTCCGGTTTCCATCGCCTCCGCCACCCCCGCCGCCTCCTCGATCGTACAAGCTGAGCAAGTCCCTGGTGGTGATTCGTTTCCGACCGAGGAACTCGCCCAGGTCCGGGTCCAACGTGCGTCTTCCATAGTGGTGGGACATCGGCGGTTGACAGTTCAGAACGGCCGCGCTCGAGTTCACCTGGCGGAATACGACACAATTCTACCTTGTCGCGTTTCACACGGCCACCGACTGTTCTTTCTGGCGCTTCGTAGCCACTCCCGCGACAACCGCGACTCCTCGCGACCCTCGTTCGAGTCCAACGGACAGGATCCTCGCTCGGATCATCGACTGACCTGATTGACCTCCGTCCTGGTATCCCCGGCGCGCCGGAAGCAGGTGAACGGACAATGATACATGGGATTACTTCCGGCAGTGTACGTGATACCCGGCAAGGTGTATTCCTCCCAGTCCAGGTAGCAGGCCTCGAGGGCCGACTTGAAGCCGGTGAACACCGCCAGGTCGTGCTTCAACGAGTCCTTGTGGCCGCTGTTGTTACTTCTGTTGTGTAGATTGTGCGACACCGAGTTGCCTCGACTCTTTCTCACCTTCAACGAAAACCATGGCAAATTGAGATCCCAGCTCCTCGTAGTGATCAATCAGAACAGAACCAGGATACTGTGAAAGTGGTACCTTATCGACGATCTTCATGTGCCAAGCGGTGAACCTATTGTGAAGCATCTCGCGCTCGGCCGGCGAGAGACCGGGATTCAGTGCGGCCAATCTCCAAAGAACAACGATCTCGTCGCAGAGGGACGAACAAGCGTGCTGGGAGGCGTGCACGGTGCTGCTCATGTTGTTCTTGCCGCCGTAACCGGTCCCGTTCAGCAACGACACCTTCGTGTTGAACCACCACACTAGGATCTGTTCGCAAGCCATACATTCCTCCGTGATGATCTCCAACAGTGGTATCGCGTTGCGGTCGGTTCGCTTGAACATCTCCCGGACGATCGACAACAGGTTCCACATGCCCTCGGGCTCGCGACCCCGAAGAGGTCTCAGCAGTGAGGACCATTCCGCGGCTGCTGGCGGCGCTGTCGTGCTCAAGTAGTTCACGTCGCTGCGGACACAAGCGTTGGCGGTCAGAGATTTGTGTATCATGTGGCAAACTGTCTCACAGGGAGGAACATATTCGAGTTACACCCCCCGCAAATTTCCATCGAACATGTTCCCTTGCCAATTTCATCACTCATCGGGATGCACAGACCTAAAGGACTGAGCGTAAGGTAGTCTTCTGGGCTAGAGGGGGTTCCAAGCGAGCGGCGAGCACGGACCTAAGCCTTAGGTCCTTAGGTCCTAAGGACTGAGCGTAAAGTAGACTTCGGGGTGAGAGGGGCCGTCGAGCGAACGGGGAGGGATGGTTGACTGCGGCCATCTTGACATGAACAATATGTGGTGCGCTCTACAGGCGACTTTAAATACTAGTGTAGCGTCTGTACTACACTTTTAGCATGGAACAGAACCTTTCACAATACACACTGGCATTTTTACAAATTAATGTGTATCAACGCGCAAAAAACACAAAGCCACGACGATTCACCAACTTATCGCACGTGTACCGGTCACAAAATGGTTCTGGCGTACCGCAATCGCGTGTATTGTACAGACCACGTGCTACAGACGCTACTCTAGTATTTAAAGTCGCCTATAGAGCGCACCACATTGTGGCCATGTCAAGATGGCCGACAAGTTGATACCCTTTCCATCTTCTCTGACAACCCCGCAGGCTTACGCTCCAGTGTGGACAGGTGAGGGGAGTCACGCAAAAATGTGTACCCCTCTCTGATGACCAGAGCAGTTGCGCGACTGCGCGTCCAGTCTACGGTCTTAGTGGGGGACGTTGGAGTGTGCGCATTGCTGGAATAGGATAGTGGAAGGGGTAAGTGCATCCGTTTGGATGCAATCTGGTCAGTCTGTTACGTTCAGTCCTTTAGGTCCGTGTCAGGATGTAACACGGTACTGGGAGTAGGTCTACCTGAAGACGATCGGAGCGGGCACGCAGAACTTGATGAGAATCTTCTGGATGTTGTCGTGGAGCGTCTTCTCGTCCAGGTACCAGGACGTCTGATCGTGCGCCGACGGTCCAGCTGTGGGATCCGGCGCGCCGCAGTAGCTGTTGATGGTGCTCGGTTGCACCGACAACAACTCGTCCAGGAGACGTTGCGCTGTCGGCAGTATCTGCTGCGGCAGCTCGCTGATCAGATACTGCGCGAACTTCTGCAGTTGTTCCCGGTGCAATCGCGATAGGGATTCGCTAACCGGAGCTCTCAGGCATACTTGCGTCGGCTGGAAGGCAGACAACAGATCAATTTTCGACATTCAAGCAAAGTTAGCTTTGGGGTTTGGGGTCTTTGGAGATGATTCTACGATTTCTAAAGAGGCTCAGCCATTCTTTTCGTACCATGTGTATCCTGTGGAGGCATACTGCGACCACATGCGCGCACCAATAGGCCTTCGAGGAGCAGGTGCAGGTGCAGGACGTAATCTTCCGCCGGTCGAACGTCACGGCAACGTTGAACTGCGGCCTGTCGCCGTTCAGCATCGCCTGTGGCTGCACGGTGGCGCTTAAGTGGAACCCTAATCAAAGAAGACGATCGTTTAAACAGAAAATTGGATGTTGTATCGAAGAGGTCCTGGAGAACGTCAGTCCTCGAATAAATCGCAGTCGGCAAAATCTTATTGCGCGGATTAAGACCAAATGTCTGCCATCGTACTTTGCGATGTTTGGAAATTAGTTGCTCTGAATCTGCACGCCAAATACCGAGCCTAATGTGGAAACAGATGGTTCGGTATTTGGCTACAAAGTTTGGTACGAAAGTCCATGCCAAATGGAGGCCAAATGGAGGCCAAATCGAGAGCAGGGCCTGTACTCGTCGTAGAGGGCAGGACGGTCGTAGAGGGCAGGACGGTCGTAGAGGGCAGGACGGTCGCATTAAGAGCGGACCTAACCTTACTCTGTGGGTAAACATCGAGCAACATCGGAGTAAACCTTGCTGTATATAGAAGGGACAATTGGATTTTATAGAAATTTCTATTTATTATTAGATAGAAAAAAATATTCACAAACTTCATAAAAATAACTAAAAGAAAAAAAAAGAAAATTTTTTTATGCATAAAGACCGCATAAAAAAAGTGTCACTAAGAAAATATGTCAAAGCTTTACGAAACAGCGAGAAACTGCTTTCCAAAAAAAACAAATAATTAAATTACACTTGGAAACATTTAAAACAATGTTAATTTCTCATTTTAAACATGGAGAAATTTTCAAAATGTACTTAATTCAATACATATACAGGGTTGTCCTGCTGAAATGAAATCAGCAGGATATCCTGCTGATAAAAAAAAGACTGCACAAAAACAGGTTTGATTGTATTTACTCTGAAAGCGAGTTTAGGTTCGCTCTTAATACGACCGACCTGCCCTCTGTAACAAGTGCAGAGTCTGCTCTCGATTTGGCCACCATTTGACATGGAATTTTAGCGCCAAATTCATGCCAAATCAAGAACATTGCTTAACGGGATATCAGACAAATTTCCAATTGAACAAACCGCCACTAAAATCGGGAATAGAGTGAGATAATTGAAGACAATTGGTGGGTACACAAAATGGCGAATTTCAGCGAGCCTTTCAGAAGCGGGGCACGGTCGCGCGCGCTTTCTCCGGCATTAAGAAACAATAGCCGCAGGGTGGCGGATCGCTGACAAACGGGTTTTGCAAAGCCATGAACGTGGCGCGGCTGTTTCCCATTGCCGCGTAAATTAGCTTCGTGGAAATGAACCGTCCTTGCGAACACCATGGAATTAGGGAAATTAGATTCGTCGACCACGATCTTTCCCGCAGTCGGCGTCGACGGGAAATTGTTCTCTCGAAAGAAACTGTCTCTCGGCCATGGAATGGGAAATAAATATATTATAGGATAATGGAGCCCTCTCTCTCTCTCTTTCTCTCTTGTCACGTTCTCCGAGACAAAGGGAAAACAAATTGGAGTTCGCGCGACGCTCGATTCCCTCGCTAATTGATCGTAGAGAGAAAGAGAGGAGAGGGAGGTCCGGGGCTCTCCGTTGTTTCGCTCGTTTCCTACCATCGATCCGACATTAAATTCGTTTCAGCGTCGGTTTACAGAGAGACGGATAGATGGAGGATTCTGCGACATCGTTCGACGACAGAGAAACGTCAGGGTCAGGTTTCCAATTATGTGGCCGCGGTTCATCCACCCTGTCCCGGAAAGGACCCCGCACTAAACCACGCGAAATGGGTCCTCGGCGAAAATGGCTGAATTTGAAATATGGCGTACCTTTCGGGACACTGAACAGATGTATGTCGGGCAAAATGTCAAAAAATGGACAGTTTCGTTATTTCAACCCTTCAAAAGCCTGAGGTCAGACTAGAAAAAAAATATCACTTTCGAATCAATGCGGTTACCATTATAAGGGAACAATATGAATTTAGTGATCAAAATAGTTAAAGAATAATTGCTTATGACAGTATTGTTTAAACCATTTGAATATATCCCCACTCCTGAGGGGTGTACCCCCTTGAGGGGCCAAGAAACTCGAGAGGCCTCGGTCGCCGAGAAGTATGACATCATACGGCTCGGGTGTATTGGTGAGACCACACTAATCCAATAACAAAACTTCTTTATTTTTCATTATTTATTGATGGGGCTTTGTCCAAAATATTCGTGGCATTTTTCTAATGACAATGATACCAAATATGATATAATTCCGATAATATTTACTTGTATAATGGACGATGAAAGTTTCGAACGCAAGGAGGACCAGCGCTGTCCTTTCCTGCGTCGAAAACTGTATTTGTTTTAAACTATCAGTTATTTGTTTATTGCTTATTTTAAAACAAATAATGCGTTAGGAAAACGCTATCCGTTATAATTTTTCCCACTTTAAATCATCAATCAGTTCTTGCAAATAATGACATTTTCAAATGGTTTAAACAATTATTCTTTAACTAGTTTGTTCAAAACTAAAAATTCATATTGTTCCCTTATAGAGGACCCATTTCACGTGGTTTAGTGCGGGGTCCTTTGCTCAATACTCTCCTCGCGCAAAAATGGCAGATGAGGAGCCGCTCGATTTTTTATACGACTCGTGTCTAGTTTCATAATTGTCGGTCTACAGTCCGTCATCAATTGGTTGACCTTAGGATGCTTCCTTCAGGCTACTCAAGAGAAGATTCAGCGAAGAAGCAAGATCCATGGATATACTTACCGATTTGCAGAGTGTCCTTGACGCTCCTCTGTCGGAAGAGGTACTCTCCCCGCTGGAACTCGTCCGCGTTCCCATTCGCCAGGCAGGAGTAGAGTCTGATGTCCTCCTCGTTGTCCGGGAAGCTCCAGAAAGCTATCCTGAGCTGGAGCTGCTCCGGAACAGGTGGATAGACGTGCTCCACCAGCTCGAACGGTATGTGCGAAGCCACGCAACGCGCCGCGAGCTCGCATAGCGTCGGTACCGTCTGTCCATCTGCGAAAAACAACAGCCAGTCAACCACGGTTCCTCAAACAACAAATTATCCATCGATCTGAATTGATACTCTAATCCACTGGATCTTAACCGGTGTTCTGCGAGCTTTTTGCAAGTGTTCCGCGAAATTCCGCGAAATTCCGCGAAATTCCGCGAAATATATTAAATATATAGGGTGTCCCAAAACTCCTTCAACTCTCGGAAATGTGAGGTTCCTTAGGTAATTTAAAGCAACATTTTCCTTTGCAAAAATGGCCGCAGCGGCTTTGTTTAGGAGTTATTAACGAAAAACATAGACCAATCTCGCCAATCTCGCGTCTAGGTCGCGCTCTGATTGGTTCATGTTTTTCATTAATAACTTGTAAACAAAGCCGCCGCGGCAATTTTTGCAAAGGAGAATGTCGCTTCGAATGGCCTAAGGAACCTCCCATTTACGTGAGTTGAAAGAGTTTTGGGACACTCTGTACAGGGTGGGGCACTGTAGACAGGTCACCTGAATAACTCGCTTGATACCATCCCCCACCCTGTATTTTCTAGAATATATTTATTTCTATGCAGGATGTCCTTGTTTCGTTTTTTGGGTCATTAATTTTGATGTTCCGCAAATTTTTCATATAATCGCAAGTGTTCCCTGACTTCAAAAAGGTTAAGAACCACTGTTCTAATCTGTTCAGAATAGCATTTCCTTATTCGACGCTTCGTTTTCGGGTTCCAAGGAATGGCTGACACGCGTCTGACCATGGTCGGCCAATTCTACTGTGAGAACTAGAGCGCCAGGCCGACGAACATGCGGACTCATTTTCCTCGAGAACGATGCGTTGAACAAAAGAAAGAAACTCTTTCTTTTCGACTTGCTTTTGCACGTATTACAGGACCATCGTTGCTGGTACACTGGTGGTCAAAATGATAAGGCACCTCAAGATTTTCAACAATGGACATTCATTTGTACATATACAGGTTATTCACGCTATTACTAGCCAGCGTTTTTCTTGTATAAATAGCAAATATTAGAAAGAAATGACAGAGAATAAAGTAGTACTATTTTTTATACGCAACACAATGGCGTACGCAAATTTTTTCGTATTTATACTACTTTGTTAGATATGAAGGTGACCCTCAATTTTTTAAATGGAATGCTACATATTTTTTTAGAGCACATACTGCACAGTGAGTCATACAAGGTCATGCAAGGTCAGACATTGCTATGAAATATTCGAAATGTTTCTACCACTTCTGACCTTGCATGACCTTGAAGGTCAGTGTGCAGTATACGGATGAATTCGTCTAGACACACGATTTCATGTGTTCTGGAAGAATATACACAGCATTCCATTTAAAAAATTGAAGGTCTCCTCCATATCTAACAAAATAGTATAGGCGCGAATTAGTGATTTGGTGTTATTCGCGACTGGCGGCCGCCGCCACCTGTCGGCTAATGCGGAAAATACGGATTTTGGAAGATGTTTATATACAGGTGTATTGAATAGCAGAGAGCAGATAGAGTCGAAGGTTAGAATAGAACGCATATTGTTCACTGCGAAGGACTGCCACGAGGGACTGTGTGCCGTATTACGTATTGAACGCCGTAGAGAAGGAAGAACTGTTTCCTTTCTCTTTATATTCTTTGCTTTTTATATTCTTTTCCTTTATAATTGAACTAGTGTAATTCCATTTTCAAATACAAAAATATTATCCTGACATACCTTAAACTGCTGCTTACAATAGTATAAACACGAAAAAATTACATAGGCCATTGTGTTGCGCATAAAAGACAGTACTACATTTTCCTCTTTCATTGTTTTCACAAATATTTACCATTATATTTCAGGTAGTACAGAGAAGTATTTAAATACTGCCCAACTCTGTCACTCGCTAATTTTCGAAGCCCCTTATTTGTAGACTTCACACTTGTGGGCTTTAAAAACAACAAAGATATTTGAGGTGGCATCGTTCAGGTGACTCACCCTGTATATGAAATTTAGTGTGCGTGCACAACGGTGCCTTATCAATTTAACCACCAGTGTACTCCACGCGTTGTTTCAGTGAAAACACGCTTTAGTGTGTGTCGCTTCCGATCCGAAGTTGCTTGCTACATAATTTGTGCCCTAGGAGAGCGTGTGTCGAAAGGGAGCGACCTGTCTGCAAGAGTCAGCCGTTTAATAAACGCGTGGATGCGCGTTTCGCGCGGAAGAGCGCGCGAATACGCAAAAAAGTGACGAGGCTGCATCGATCCTCCGGGGAACAGGGCGCGACGGTACGGGGTTCGGGGGCAGAAGAGGTCGGTACGAAGCCGCCGAAAAAGCTAATACAGTGGGAGCTCGCGGGGAACGAAGTTCGCAAAGTCCCCGACGACAAACAACGAGAACAAGTTCTCGGAGAACGAGAGAGAGGGGAGAGAGAGAGAGGGGGGGGGTTCTATTTGCCAATTCGAATCGCGGCGTGAATGAACCGAGGAAGACCGAAGTGAGAGCCGTTCCGATAATAAACATCGTCGCTGGTCGACGTCGATAACTTTATTAATACCCGCGGCGCTGGCTCCCGTCGCTCTCCGCGAAATCTCGTGTCGCAGACGCGATTAATATCGATGCGATTTCTTCTTTGTTGCCAGCCAACGCTGCGACGCCGCCGCGTCTTTGACCCCTTGCTTCCGCGGTTTCATTCCGATTTTTCCGAGCGGAACACCGCTGATTCATCCCTTGCGCTAATTACTTCTTTGCTTCTTTGCCTCCTCGTGTTTATCCACTGGCAATATCATTCGTATGAAACGCAATTTTTCCTAGTCTTGCGAAGACGTGGTCGCTATAGGAGCTGTTTAGCAGCTCGTGCAATTGATCAACTCGGCAGACTCTAAATGGACGGCGGATCTTTATGCAAAATATAAATTTTGTACCGGTATTGCAACAAACTGGAGGACTATGTTAGCCTAACAAACCAAGAATGGTCCAGCGGCACAATTTTCATTGATATTGTGTGGAAAACAATGGTTTTTTGTTGGAAGATAACCTCCTAAAATTTTAAGTCGCTAAATTTTAAATACCCTATAATTTATAATTTTTTTTTCTCGGTTGTTAATTAAGATATTCAGATAAAAAGAAAACGAAAATACTTGGACTCTATTCAAGATTCATTTTCTATTTAGAGAAAAATATTTTTCTCCTAAAATAAAATAGATATTTCCTGCATATTTAAAAAAAATATTTGCTACTTAATGTAAAATAAATATTGCATTTATATTTTATATTTTTAAAAATGTTGCGTTCTATATTTATTTTCTTCTGCCACTATTATTATGAGACAAATAAAATTCATCAACTGCTACTGTTGTTACGAGACAGAGGGAATACTTAATTAATTTTAATTACGTGTACCTATTATTACAGTTCCCATTGCTGTTCAATTCAATTTGTTAAACATGCCGTGTTAAAATTGCCATTTCATTTAATACAACAGTACATTGAAATTCTTCTAATTTGTTTACTGTCGCTAAAAACGAATACAACGAGAAAATAAAAAGATATACGTCGCTCCGGAACGACCCCGTGGGCAAGGGAGAGACGGGGAGAAAGACTGGTGCGTGATCGATCGATCCGCCAAATATTTGCATGAAAAACAAAGGGGGAAGATTAATGGAAATTTTTGCTAAGTGCCCGGCGCATCGGCCCCCGGGAGCAGTCGCTAGAATTTCCCGGGCTTTCGCCGAGGAACACAATCGGCTCGGGGAAAATTGCGAGACCGCGCGTTGTACAATAAAAAAAAAAAGGAAGAAAAAAAAGCCGAATATTTTCTCTATTCGATCAACGACCATCAGGAGATTCGTCCTGAAATTTCGCCGCGCGAGAGATCGATCGATAGACCCGTTCGAGACATAACAGAGGCAGCTGCAGCATCACCGACGTCATCCGGGTCTCGATTTCCTTGTACCCGGGGATCGAAGAACGTCGACACAACGTTCGGTCCCTGCCCTGCGGATGCTCGCTAATCAAATAGAAATTGAATTTCCATTAATAACGGGCCCCGTACCGCGGTAACGTCATTTCCGTTGGTATCGAGCGCCGGTTACGGAGAAACAGAAAGAGACGGAGAGGGACGACGCCGCTTTTGTCTCTGTGGAGCGTTACCGCACGGCAAATAAGATTAAAAGGATGAAACGAGGCCCGAAGATCCGGTTTAAGGATCATCTGGACTCTCCCGTGACCGTGGACATTTTCCGGTTACCGTTAGCAACGCGTTAACATAAATTTTTTTCTTTTTATCATCAGGAATGCCATTTTTGATCGAAGCCACCATCCGTATTTAAGGATCGGTTAAACTTCGCCTTGCCGGACCGCAAATTTTGGACTACTTTTTATGGAATCCTGTAGAGTTTGACGAGGAAATACCAGAACTCAGATTTTAATGTTAGGAATTGACTGGTTCGGAAGTTATGCGTGTTTAAAGTTGAACAATTTTAAGGGTTCTTGAGAAGTAGGGCGCCGCCATGTTGGCACCACGAGCACGCATGTGTGGAGAACGTTCTCAAATGAATTAACATCTAACTTCGTTGAAGGTTTATTCGGACCTGTTTATATGTATAATACAAAAACAATTTGTTGGTAGGTAACCAAACGAATGAATATACACGAGATGAATATAAACTTTACACACGCATAACTCTTGAACCTGTGAATCCCTACCGTTAAAACTTGGATTTTTGGCATTCTCTCGCCAAAATCTACAGGGTTGCATAAGAATAAGTCCAAAATTTGTGGTCCCGTAAGTGCAAGTCTAATCTCAATAACTGTATTATAGTTCAAAAACGGCTTGTTGCTCCCGCAACCGTAACAGGAATTTCCTATTTACAGCGATGAGGCCTCCGCACCCTTCTCTTTTCTTGCTGACGGGGGTTGAAACGGTTGATTGAAACAGCAACCACGCGATGCAACAAAGGTGCACGGCCGGACCGCATAAATTCCGCGGTCGTAATACCTTTATGATTCCATTTCCATTATTTATCGTGTCGATGGAAACTGGAGCGGCTCGATCGCGATAAAACGGACGCTTGAAAAACGCGCACACGGTTTTCCACCCTCTATCTAGTCTTAAAAAGACCCTACAAATCATCAGGTTCCTTTATTTTCGCGAGGAACAAGCAGTCTTATTTAAATCTAGAAAAAAATTCCAGGATGTTTGGAAGAATTTCGAGAGTTCCTCGGAGTTTATCAAAGATCCCTTCACCGAGGATCAGGAAGAGCAAAAAGAAACATAGAGAGATAGCTGGTCTTCGGAGAGCATCGAAATCACCGTAATAGGCGCACGTTCCGCCTGTAAATTTCGTATTAGAGCGGCCGAAGAAGCCATCGGATGAGTCTCGAAGATCCTCTGAATCCGAGTTAGAACGTCCTGATAAATCCTCGTCGAGGATGGACGTCACGTGGCCCGGTCGATCCTCAAAATCGAAACGAGCTTCTTAAGCCGCACCAGCAAACTTTCGGGATCCATTGAGAGACTCTGACTCGTGACAGGGGACGAACATCTCCAGCAATCAGGACATCTTTCAATCGAAGGGCGACGACTAGGAATCCTCAAAGGACATCGCGAGGAAATCTGCGGTGCGAGAATCTTCGGAGCGATCGCCCGAGATCTTTGGGAGGAGATCTTTGGGAGGAGATCTTTGGGAGGAGATCTTTGGGAGGAGATCTTCTCGGGGGAAAAACGATCGTTGAATTCCCAAATCCTGGTTGCGTGATGTACCCTACACAACTCTGCAGCCATTGTAACACTAAATGCTCTTCAAGGTTCTAAGGCGGAGTGAAGTCAAAATTTTGGATTGAAACTTTGTCGAATGAAAAGAATTTAATGTCCATCATTCTCGAAATCCTCTTTGCGAGATGCTCTTCGCACAACCCTGCAGCCATCGTAATACTAAACGCTCTTCGAGGCTCTAACGCAGAGCTGAGTCACAATGTCAGATCGCAAAGCTTACCGAATAAAGGGAATTTCACCAGCATAGAATTTTCGGAACTGTGTTTGCGAGTCACTGATGCAATCCGCGTCCCCCGCATCTGCAGCCAGCGAACGATCTAATCTCTAATGGCGATGCAGGTAGAGCAGGTGTTCGGAGTCGCAAGATGTTCTATGGAGAAGAAGGCAAACCCCAGAGGGTACCCGCATCGATGGGGCCCCTCTATAGGCGATGGGAATGGTCGAAAGACCAGGATATTAAAACTCAAGGAGGTCGATCCGTCTGGACGACGCGACGGAAATTTCGATCGAAACGATCGTTCGTCGACCGCACGATTTCCTTAACCCGGTTTCGAGTTTTCTGGGAATGTTCGAGGATTGAATAGGGTGATAGATGGTGCAGGGGCTAATCGGCACGGCACACCCCCGATATCTGCGCCGGGGATGCCTGGGAAATCAGTCGGCATTGAATTACCGTTTCCACGGAGAGTTGAGCCCCGGGGTATCGGTCTCGAAAAGGAAATCTCGGTTGTCGATCTAGGGTCGCACAGTGGCAAGATCCAAATCCTGAAAGTTTGATCCTTTTTCAAAGTTCCGTCCCAAAAGTGGAGAGCAAATTTATTTTAATAAAATTACTGTTCGCCAGGGTTTCAGCGAAACTTTCCATTGTCGATCCGTCCGGTTTTATCCCGGATACAAGATGGCGGCCAGAGATATAAATGTCGCGATAAATGTCAATTTTCTTCTCCTCCCAGGTAGCCATTAAAGCGGAAAAAGGTGAAACGATGGTAAGGCGTTAAAGAGTTAAGGAGAGGATGATATCCACGGTAAGGAACGAACGGAGGAATCGTGTTCAGGCAGGATTAAATCGGTGACACAGAAAAGCCTCCCCTTTCGACTCGACGACGACCCCCGTTCCACCCCCTGACTCGGCCTCCAGAGAAAAAGCGGGGGTGGGTTTCTGCCGGCAACGTGACATATCGCGTTACGGCAAAATGGCTCTTTGTCCTCGTTCTCGCGGCGGGGGTTGCTGGAGGCCCCTTTTCCAGGCTGCACCGGCAGAAAAGGATCCTGAAATATGAGCAGGATCCGTGCCAGGAACCTCTCCGCTCCACCCCCGCTGCCCCGCGTACACACGAAAACATGAACTTCTCCCTCAAAACGTTCCTGCCGTTTCCTCCATTTTTAATCGGTCCACTTTAAGATGGCCGAAACATAATACTTCCAATGTTTGGGCTTAGGATCGTAACGCTACGCCAATTTATTTATTTATTTATCATCAGCTCTTTTTAACGAAATAAATATTTTTTTTTTAAGTTAACTTAATACTGCAGTCAAATATTCCTGCAATTTTAAAAACATCAGTCTGACACATTCTTTATTTATTTATATCATTAGCTCTTTTTAACCAAACGAAGTACTTTCAATTAATTCTTCATACCGCAGTAAAATATTCCTACGATTTTAAAAAGATTAATCCAATACATTCTTTATTTATTTATATCATTAGCTCTTTTTAACCAAACAAATTTGTTTTGGTTAACCTTAATACTGCAGTCAAATATTCCTACAATTTTCAAAACATCAGTCTGATACATTCTTTATTTATTTTTATCATTAGCTCTTTTCAACGAAACGAGGTTTTTTCAATTAATTTTTAATACCGTAGTAAAATATTCCTACAATTCTAAGAAGAGATTGGTTCTTAAAATAACATTCTTCAGCCCTTATGTCAATCGCCGGGTATTTACACGGGTAACCACTTCCATTTCTTCTTTAGACTTTCTAAAAATTGTTGTTAACAAATGCCGAAACTACTGTAACGACATCATTGAATATCGTAGAAAATGTATCTTATTGGCAAATAGGTGTTCACTGATCCGTATCAAGATTTTTGTACTTCTCCGTGGATTCCCGATCTTGTGCGAAATTCTCGCGGATGTAACTGGTGTCTCTTTTTTCAGGAGAAGGAATTGATTATGGAAAGTACGCTGGTTAGCGTAGAAGCCGAGTGAGAGAATTGTTCGCCGGTCCATCGCATGCCAGAAGATAATTCGATGGGTTCGGTAATCGAAGCGAAATTGGACCGGGTCGCGGGAAATCAAGATATAATTCCGCTCTCCCCGTTCGTTTTAACGAGCCACCGCGCGCTAACGATTTTCGAAAACTGCTATTCCCTCCCCCCGTTTGCCAATCTGTTGCCGATGAAACACAGAGCCCCCGAGGATGTACCTGTTGATGCGCAGCCCCAGCAAGGAATTGTTCGATCGTTTCTGTGTCGATCTTTTTGATACTGCCCCTTCGTTCAAAACTCCGAGCGATTTTCAGTAGACAAAATGGCATTTCAGATCACAACAATCTTCACAATCAATTGCTATTTGTGAGACGGTACGCAACACAGATCCTTTGAAAATGATCGTTTGTTCGTGTGCCGATTTTCTTCGTACTAGTCCTTCACTTCTACCGATCTTCAATGGACAAAATGGCATTTCAGATCACAACAATCTTCACAATTATTGCTATTTGTGAGAACGTACGTAACAGGGATTTCCTTTGAAACTATCAATTGTTTCTTTGCCGATCTTCTTTGTACTACTCCTTCACTCCTACCGATCTTCAGTGGACAAAATGGCATTTCAGATCACAACAATCCTCACAACTATTGCTATTTGTGAGACCGTACGCAACAGAGATCCTTTGAAACTGATTGTTCGTCCCTGAGCTGATTTTCTTCGTATTACCCCTTCACTCAAACTCCACACGATCTTCAATGGACACCATGGCACTTCAGACCACAACAACCTTTCACAATTATTGCTATTTGTGAGAACGTACGTAACAGAGATTTCCTTTGAAAATGATCGTTCGTTTCTGTGCCGATCTTCTTGATACAATCCCTTCACTCCTACCGATCTTCAATGGACACCATGGCACTTCAGATCACAACAATCTTCACAATTACTGCTATTTGCGAGAACGTACGTAACAGGGATTTCCTTTGAAAATGATCGTTCGTTTCTGTGCCGATATCTTCTTGATACTACTCCTTTACTCGAACTCCAAACGATCTTCAATGGACACAATGGCACTTTAAATCACAACAATCGTCACAATTATTGCCATTTGTCATTTGTCATTGTTATTTCACAGTGATTTCTTTCGCAAATAATCGATCGCGGAGCAAAATCGGTCAGGTTCGGCTAGATGAACGAGTCAGAAAGGGCCATAATGGAACGACTGTTCGAATACCCTCCCAGGAAGGGTTAGTTTTTCGAGTCCGGCGCGAGGTTTTCCGGCTGCAAGAATTTTCCTGGACGCGTGCAGTCGAACACGCTTTGTTTCGGCACTTGTTCCGGTTTAATGGCTACGAATGTTCGGAATATCTCTCCCCGGGGTTTCCTGAAAACAAATTTCACGTGGATGAACGACGGTGCATCGACCCCGGGGGTTGGTCTCCGTTGGTGGTTCGCGGGTCTCGCGGCTCGCGACCCGCGGCCGATCGATATACAGAGCGGCTCGCAACGCGGAAACTAGACGCACGAAAAGGCAAGCCCGGGAGATTTCAATTTTTATCCGCCACCCCTTCGTCCTCCATTCTCCAACCCTCCGTGTTCTGCTCTCTCCATCCTCCGCCGCCGTATAAACCGTAAAAATTGTTTATTCCCCGGCGGAATTCGGACCGAGACCGGCACGGCGGCAGGCTGGAACCAAAAACGAGGCAAAAAGAACCGGCCGACCCGGCGAGCCGCCCAAACGGACGCTGAAACGTCATCCTTTCGGAAGCGGATATTCAATGTCTCTATCGTTGCTTCCGCGTTGGATCGTGATGATTCGATCGCGGTAAAATTCGATCAATTTTCAACAACTATAGTTTGTGTATTTTAATGATCTTAATGATCTCTTCACAATTATGAAGAATAAATGTCCAGAAATTCAACGAAATTTATAACCGAAGAATTAACTAAACAATTCTACATTTTATTTTGAGACAACAAAATTAAAAAAATATATATGTGTTTATTACGATAATGATCAGTAGATAAGAATCATTTTTTAATAAATCTTCAATTCCCTTTTTAGTGATTTTCCATCTTCCCCAAATTTTCTACAGGCTACCTGCACTCCTAGTTTTCCCCGATTTTTCCTACTTTTCCCCGCTCGACGAGTCCCGGACGATCACCTTCATTTTTCAACATGAATTCGGTGACCCGAGCCAGCGATGTGGTGGCTTCCGGTCCACGGTCGGCCGCGGGATCATGTTCTCGGTTCGCTGAGGGACGACGGCATCGATTTTGATCGATTCCAATCGGATCGGATCGCGTCCCAACGAATTTGCAAAGGTAACGGGGCTTTCTAGCCGCTGGCGGAGCCGGATCCTCCAGGCATTATGGAAATAAGACCGTGTAGCGGGAACGGGGCGGAGCGGAGCGGGATCGATCGATTTTTAAAGGTGCTCGGAGACTGCCCGGGAGATCGGCCGAATTAACGCGGTAATGCTAGATCGTTTATCTCGTAATCGGTTGTATCGATTCACAAGATGTCGAATCCAAATAAAATTCTATTTTAATTCGTATATATATATATATATATAATAGTATTTGTAGATCCAGAACAAAAAAGAAATAAAAAATTATTACAAGGCATAAACGAGACATTTTTTACACGTCTGTAAAATCAACAATTTTTAAGATATCGAAAAATCCTTTGAAATGCGTGTACAGGTCACTACAGACTACAACGTATTCAAAATTCAACAGAATCCGAAACAGTATTCCAAAAAGAGTGACCCAAATAATCGCAAAGCAGTTTTTTCGGGAACCAGGTTCTACGGTCCAGTATCCCAGCCAGAATTCGGCAGGTTTTCTTCGGGGCTGACTTCCGCGGCGAGACCGGACGAAGACAAATGTCAGGGGACAGCAATAGTGCAGGCTGTCCCCGGGTTTCCATGGAAGCTAGCGTGCACGATGCGCTCGTACGCCCGCGCCCGATCATATTTCATGCCCATGACCAATGGGAGAATCGTAAACGGTCCACGGGCTCCATCGATTCCGTGTCCGGATGTTGTACCGGATACGCGTCGGACCTTCCGCGGGCTCTCGCGAAACTTCCGCGGAATTTCTCCGGCGCTTTTTAACTCGCAGCTTTCGCGATCCGTCCAATTAGCCCGAGACGAATCTTGTAACTTGAGAGCCTAGCCGGAGCAATTACACGGTCGCGAACGGCGGGGATAATACGCGATACCTTGGCTGAATTCAGCGTTTAATTAAGCCACTTAATGCGTCCCGTAATTCCGCCGCCCCGGTAGCAGGAAGTTCCGGCAAATACCCCGTTAGATTTAATTCGCTCTTCTTGTTCTGCGGACAAACGACCCTCCTTTTTCCAGAAAACCGTCTGGATTTTCGCGGCAGTTACTCGCACGCCGAATTCTGCATCGAAGAGTATTACAGATACGTAACGGATACAGAAACGATTAGTTCTGTTGCTGTTCTGATATCATTCGAAAAGCAAACTTGGTTTACATTGGTGAAAATAGAAAGGTACAAATTATGATGTATTTGGTATTTGATCCACTAGATTTGTAGCCGGAGAAACTGCAGATCGAAGTTTCGATCCTGTGGGATCAATGGTTCAGGAGTTATGCTTGCTTAAAGTTGCGCATCTTTCACTGTTTTTGACAGGCGAGGACGCCGCCATATTGGTTTGTAGTGACGACCGCGAGACGCTTACCTTGTCGCCCACCCTCGACCTAATCCTAACCAACTCAGTAAGCGTGCGACCGTTGCTACAAACCAATATGGCGGCGCCTTACCTGTCAAAAACACTGCAGATTGCTCAACTTTAAGCAAGCATAACTTCTGAACCATTGATCCTACAGGATCGAAACTTCGATCAGCGCCGGCCCGGGTACAAATCTACTGGATTACATACC
Source organism: Lasioglossum malachurum (assembly GCA_028455605.1). Classification (NCBI taxonomy): domain Eukaryota; kingdom Metazoa; phylum Arthropoda; class Insecta; order Hymenoptera; family Halictidae; genus Lasioglossum; species Lasioglossum malachurum. The sequence continues at coordinate 5,402,654 of CM052317.1, forward strand.
AAACACATCATAATTTATAGGAGAAAGGCACAAATTTTGAGTCCGGTAAAGCAAAGATTACTCAATAGATCTGTAGTTACATAGATATGAAATCAGATAAAGCCAGGAAAATTGAGATATGATTAAGAAATGAAGTACATCAAAATATAGATATCAGGGAACTTAAACGATAATTATCTTGATTAGGGTCAGCTTATTTTTGCTCTAGATTCCTAGGAAAAGAAAATACATATTCGTATGCAATAAATAGAGACTATCTTCTTCTTCTTTGTGAAACAAATCGTAGCGCAAGGATACAATTTGTCTAGCTTCTGAAAAAATCCGAAGGAATTGCCAAGACGGACCTAAGGCGGACCAGTTTCCGAGAAGAAGTTGTTCGGTTTTGAAGGGAGCTCGATCAATTAAGCGTTTCGATGAGCCTCCCGATCGATAAGCCTCTAATCCGCGCACTGTCTCCGGTCTTCGGCTCGAAAAGAAGAGAGGAGGTTACAAAGGAGGAATTCCCTCGGGTAGCAACACTCTCCAAGGCGGAAGGGGTTTCCCCGGCAGTGATACATCGAGTGGAAGACGTTTCAATAAAATTGGTTAACGGTGTACACGAGCATTCGAGCGCGGAGAATTTAATCAAGCGTGTTCTTAGGCGAGAGGCTCCGTGAGGAGAGGGAGAGAGTTTCACCCCCTCAAGACGACGTCGTTCCCATCGAATAAAGTCCTTTTCGCTTTCCAAAGAGACTACAGATGCCGCAGACTACCACGTTCCTCGCGAATATCAACGCCGACACGCGAGGAATTCGCGTCGTTCTCTGCCACTTCGGCTTTTACACCACCCTTCGCATCTGAATCTCTGTAATAATTGTTTCTTACAATACTCTACTTCTCGGTTCAGCCCTCCAATCACGGACCATTGCGACGACTACGTAGCTAAATGCTGAAGAGTCAAGTCTGAAACGACCTACCCTCAACCGAGTTTGACTGGTGCTGAATATGTTATCAATAGACTGCGGATGTTCAAGCAATTTTTAATTTTTGTAGATAAATTTTATTGACAATGGCAATGGCCATTGGAGATACGGAATTAATAAAAATCGCATAAATTCCGTTGAATTCCGTGTTCTAATATGTTGTGCAAATATTTAGGGTGAACTCTACTTTACCGGGCTCGAAATTTGTGCCTTTCTCCTACGAATTATGATGTATTTGGTATTTAATCCAGTAGATTTGTAGCCGGAGAGACTGCAGATCGAAGTTTTGATCCTGTAGGATCAATGGTTCAGGAGTTATGGTTGATTAAAGTTGCGCATCTTTCACTGTTTTTGTCCGGTAAGGGCGCCGACATATGGGTTTGTAGTGTCGCGCTAGGTAGTAGTTGGTTAGCGATTAGGTGGGCGGAGGGGCAAGGGAAGCGTCTCGCGGTTGTCACTACAAACCAATATGGCGGCGCCCTTACCTGTCAGAAACACTGCAGATTGCTGAACTTTAAGCAAGCATAACTCTTGAACCATTGATCCTACATGGTCGAAACTTCGATCTGCAACATTCCTGGGTAGAAATCTACTCGATGAAAGACACAAATTTTGAGTCCAGTAACAGAAATAGAAACTGGATTCAATGTTATTTCTTTCCTTAATGATTTTAACACAAGAGAAATACATTGGCATCTTCAATTTTTTAAATTGTCCAACAATTTTGAATTTCATCTACTCAATTTTGCTATAAATGCATAAAGATCCGCAGCCTACTAAACAGAAATTAAATTCTATTCTGTTGTCGTCAATATACAGGGTGATTCCTCAGGTCATTTGAATTAACTTTCCCATTTGGAAAACCACAGATCAATCAGAGCAGGACGTTGGCATTGGCCGAGCCGGAATCTTTCTGATGATAACTTCTGAACGAAGCTGCGGAGAATATTTTTCCAAAGGAACAACTAACTTCAAAATCTATTGGAGAATACAATAGGCATACAATAAATATAGACTTCCTTGTTCCTCTGAAAAATTCTGAACAACAAAGGAAAAATTAAACTAGTCTAAAATGCTGCACGATTCGAATGGAATCTCACAATCAGAGTCGATGAAAAAAATGTTGATAGAGATAAATAGTGACTAAACGTTGCTCGAGATTGTTCGCAGGGAATTCGAAGAAAGGTGAACCTTGTCAATCACATTTTCCAACACCGAGTGAATCGACCGTCGAGATCGTTTCCGAGGGATCGAGGAATTAAACAGCGATTTCCCGGCGCGGTATCCGAGCGACGTCGACGACGTATTTCTGCCGTTTCCGGCGTTCGTTCGCGTTCGTGGGGGACGAAAAAAGGCGGCACGGGGGTCGAAGGGGATGAAAACGAGACCGCGAGGTCGTCGACGCATTACCGTCAGGTAAAACGTTTCCAGAGCGGATCGATCGATCGTCGGACGCTGGTTCGGCGAAAGTACTTAGGCGGTATCGGGTTTCCATCGCGCTGGAAAGTCGATTGTGGCCGCCCCTTAAGCCCTTTTCGAAAAGTTCCACACAGGGCGCGGAGGGATTTCGACGGGTATCAGAGAAGCATTCCTCGGCCGTCCTGACGCGAATATCCGTGCCACGGAGCGTAATAGGATGTGCTTGTCGGGACTAATGGCCCGTGAACACATACACACTCGCAGCCAGAGAGAGAGAGAGATCTTGAAGATCTTGCGAGGCGGCTGCTGCCCTGGGGGAATTCGACAAAGGACGAGGAACCGATCCCTCACACCCCAGGAAACGCACAGGTGGAATTAATGCCCCCCCTGGAATCGATTCTCGCACCCCCGTGCACCCCTTCGCCAGCTGCACACGCGGCCATTTCCCCATAAAATAGCTCGAATTAATCCGGGAATTTCCGTGTCGTGAAATAAGTTCGCATCGGGTCCATTAAGCGGGCTTGCTCGGTCGAGATTGCAGAGGTCCCACACGACGTTGTATCCGATCGTATTTGTTAAATAAATAGCTGGACAGTCTATTGAAACATTTTGTTTCCAGGCGAATATTTTTTTGCCAAATAATTGTCTCCAATAAGTGTTAAGGACTCGAATTGGTGCCGATTAAGGGGCTGCTCTTTATTTTACCGGACTCAAATTTTGTGCATTTCTCTTATAAATTATGATGTATTTGATATGTAAACCAGTAGATTTGTACCCGGACCGAAGCTGATCGAAGTCTCGATTCTGTAGGATCAATGGTTCAGAAGTTATGCTTGCTTAAAGTTGAGCAATCTGCAATGTTTTTGACAGGTAAGGGCACCGCCATATTGGTTTGTAGTGACGGTCGCACGCCGCTTACTGAGTTGGTTAGGATTAGGTCGAGGCAGGGCGGCAAGGTAAGCGGCTCACGGTCGTCACTACAAATGGCGGCGCCCTTACATGTCAAAAATGCTCAACTTTAAACGACCATAACTCCTCAACTATCGATCCTAGAGGATCGAAACTTCGATCTGAATCCGCGCCAGGTACAAATCTACTGGATTACATACCAAATACATCATAATTCGTAGGAGAAAGATACTAATTTTGAGTTCTCTCGTTAAAGTAACTTGTATTTCCCTCGATTTTCTCAACCTGGCGACACTGAGTGGGACCCAAAATTTTTCCGTGTCGGGGTAAGCGGAGAATAGGGTCTGGTGAAACCCTTTGGCGATGGGGTTTTAGTGGGCATGACGTTGACAAAATTGGCCATATAATCACCCCAAACTCCATCAGAGGGGGGAGCTGAGCGCCACACTACCCTCTCAAACTATCATCCCCAATTTCTATCTAAGGGGGAGCCAAGCCCCTATAAGACAAGAACAGGTGTGGGAGAGATCCAAAGCTATGTGAGCACTGGAGTAATGCGAATATCGACTCGCAGTGCTCACCATTCTTTGGTCCAGTAGGACGTGGATCAAGTGTCTCAGTTTTGAGTCCTGGACTGTTAGGTGTTTTTAGTGGGTATGGTCCAGGTACATTCGAGAGTACCGTCTCGAGCCCCACACTTTCCCCCCGACCGTCATCTTTAGGGGAGGGTGGTAGTGCGTAAATGCATTTTTCCCTAGCAGTCCTTAAACTTAAAAAAAGAGGGGGGGGCCAAGCCCAACACTAGTCCCCGAACTTCATCTTAGGGGGTGTGCGTTACAGCATATCCCCACCGCCCTGAAACAAAAAAAAGCTGTGGCTCTATCCCACCCTGTATACTGTGTGACTAACTAACTTGACTCTTTAAACAAACTCTGCTCGCCGCCCCTTTGGGTCCTCCCCATTTCTAGGGTGGGGGTGACCGTGCCGCTTGTGTTGCACAGATGCTTGCTTACTACCTGACTTTTCGACATTGGGACTTCTCGACATTGGGACTTCTCGACATTGGGACTTTACGATACGGTCTCTCGGATCACAAAGACTAAATTGAATGCACAAGTCGTAAAACCTTCTAATTGTACTTTTACTTGCCGCATGTTGCCTGCAGACCGGTGCACTAAAAAAAAAAATGGCTCAGAAATGGCTAAGAAGGGAATCACTGAAAAACTTCCAGATGGCCGACCGTGCCATAAATTCCTAGGGCCCTCGCCCCTCGACAATCATTTTCTTCGTTTACTTTTTTGTATTGTCCTCTTTCCCAATTGGAAAGGGTTCAAGATAGCCAGCTGGAATCACGCAAGCTGCACGGGAGGATGCTGGGAGAAAACTGAATTTTTATTTATTGCGCGTTTTCAGCCAGAAGCGGAATCCACTCTCGATATTTCATTTGGGGCCGCGAAGAAAGGGACCGGGAGATGCTGACTAAGGCCACCTCTTCTCTCCTCGCTCCTCTATCTCTATTCTGTCTCTTTCGGTTTCTCCCTGCATCCTCTATCTAATCTCTTTTAGTCGAGCCATTAACCCCCTATTCATCATCCTCTTCCTCGTTCGTCCGCGAACAATGAGCCCGGCCGTTTCGCCTGACGGAGAGTCGCCGCGTTGCTAGGCATCGTGTAGAACCTCGCGTTACACGCCGACCCGATTAACAAACACCGAGAAACTCTCTTATCCGAATCAACCTGTTCGATACGCCTGTCCGACGGATCGCTTCCGGCGACTTGCTGTCATTCTTCTTACGGGAGCGTCGAATTATTCGGGATTGTATCGGGCTGCGTTAACGAGGTACCCGATTTTATTTCCTCGAGTATTTCATGTGTCTCATTTACCGATCGTGCACAAGAAAAACAAATATAAAAATACAAAATTTACAGGAGAACGCTTCAAAGTTCTTTTGTTTCGTTGCTTACCTCCTTGCCCAATCTTGAATTGTTAAAACACTTCAGCAGAAGAAAGTCACAGATTCTCTGAAAATTATGCATCCTACTATGACTTTAAACAACGAAGTGCATACAATTAATTTTACTGTTTTTAAGTGAACTGTCAGATTATATGGATGTCATATTTGTGACGGTGGTGGCGAACAGGTTAACGCTAAATCTACCAAACAGTGAAAGCTATAAAAATGTTTTAGCTTATAAAAATGACAAGGCTCTATTTCTTTATATTTTGCGCAATTTTTATCCAAATATGTGGTTGCACTAACCCTATAGATAGCTCTGTTAATATATTCCCCCCTCTCTCATCCTCTCGAAATCCTTGGATAAGTGTTTTATACTTTTTTAATATCTTCAAAAATTCAGAGCTTTCCAATGATATATACAGTTCAAAAGGAATGGTCTCTGAATGAGGTTATAATGATGCGCTAAAAGAATTATAAAACAAAAGATCGCGAATTTAGTTGCCAACCTAATACATACATTGTTTGTACGTGCATTATATATGATATACTGTAAAAATAACTGTAAAAGAGAGGATCAGAATATGTAATATGTTAACCGACCCAGTTGGCCGTTCGTTGACCCAGTTGCACAAAAAGGCGACGACATTTCTATCGGTTTGCCAACCAATATTGCAACGAAGGCCCGACGAAATGCCAACGATAAATGCTACCAGGGGAGGGAAGATACGAGAAGAAGTTTTCGAAAGTGAAAAAGTGCGACTCAAGAGGGTGAAAGTAGGTTCGCGTGCACAGGATGTGTGTTCGATCGAGGGAAAATCACTTTAACACGTTCTATACGTGGTCGGTGTACCTACACGCGTACACACGTGTCCAAGGAGAAGGTGCTGCCGAGTGACGAAATCGATACGCATAGCAAGAATAAATTAATAATTTAACCGTCGCGGACAGGGAATTCGCTGATCGCTTCAATGTGGAACATATCAGTCCTGTGGTGGGGAGCTAGTGAAGCAACAGTAGAACCTGTCAGTCCCGTAATGGGAGCCATTAGAACGAGGTAGATCGTGTCGGTTCTTTGTTGGAGACTGTCGAAGCATGGTGGAACGTGTTGCTGCAGTGTTAGGGACAGAGCTCTTACTCATGAGTAGACCGCGGTTGTGTTTATGCAATTGTCAATTTTTCTAGACAAATTTTAAGGAAGTCAAAACAAATAAAATCAACAATTTCAGATGGCCAATGTACAGTGAATTACTATACGGATCCTCTAAAAAAGACGATCACTTTTTTAATAGGGATTGGACTATATGATTTGAATTATATAATAATTGTAGGTCCAACGTTGGACATTCGTTGGCAAATTGTCATGGCAAAAACCAGTAGATAAAAAAAAAAAAGACAGTACAAGGATTGAAGAACATCAACGTGGTATTGTCAATTACAATGATTTTCTCAGCTCGTTAAAATTATTAAAGCAAAAATAAACTATTTCTATGGCTCCAGACACTTGTAATTGGTGCAAACAATTTTTATTTTGCATAAAGATCCGCAGTCTAGTCATAAATTTTCGTCGTAGGTCCTACGTTGGGTATTTCTACGCAAAACCACCAACCAACTCCCAACCGTTGGTCAACCATAACTGCTACTAGGCTCCACAAACAACGATTAAACCCAGCAGGAAACATCGACTCAAAACTGTTCGAATCGAACTTTTCGTAGCAGGTTCTGGTTTTCGGCGTAGACCTCGAGGAGATTTCCCATGGTACAAATCCACGGGGATGCTAGGACCGCGATTCCGATGTTTTCGAAGGGAAATGCGAGCCGTTTGAAATATGAAGTGCTTACACCGGGGCTTTGCCTGCATAATGGCCCGTTTGCGCGGGAAACGGCTGCAATTTCGAGGGGGATTGCGGCCCGGATAATCTGAAAATAAAATCTTCCGCGACCGACGAACGTAAGCAAAGATCGAGAGAGAGAGAGAGAGAGAGAGAGAGAGAGAGAGAGAGAGAGAGAGAGAAATATAAGGTAGATGCTAAAAGCCAGAAAGAGAAGGGAACAGCCAGAGGACTAAAAACCGGAGGAAGCTTTGTATCGTCGAAAGATTAAATTGCGAATCGGGTATTCACGTTTTCGCCGAGAAGAAAGCTCGCACGGGTTCGGATAAAGGAAGGCGGTTAATTCGCAGCAGCGCTCGTCAACAGAATTTCATTTGGCCAGCATCCCATAAATTCTCTTTCATCCCAGATCTCTATTCCCCTTTGACGAATTATCGAGCTTCGCCTCTCCTCTCTCCTCCACTCTCTCACAACCCCTATTTCACCTCGCTGCTCTTTCGATACAACAACAGAGTAAACGAACGTAACCTGCGATCGAAATCGTGCTAGATGAGTTCCCACTTTGACGGCTACAGCTGTTCTTAAGAAGATCCGTAAAGAAGTTCTTATCAAAATTAATTTCAACGTGAAAAGGTCAACGATTTTTGTCGTTGCGTTATATTCTACTCATTACGAGGATAAACAAAGGTCGACCGTCCTCTTAAAAAGTTGTAATTATAAAGTTTTTTCATTATATATCGAACCGATTTTATTTGTATTATGTTTTCGATATTTATTTCACGTGCAAAGAAATAATATTTCCGAGGGATACCCATTAATGAAAATACAATATAAATGAAATCAGTTTGATATGGCGGCACACCTTATCTGTCGAAAACACTGAAAAATGCACAACTTTAAGCGACCATAACTCCTGAACCATTGATCCTACAGGATCGAAACTTCGATCTGCAGCAGCTCCGGTTACAAATCTACTGGACTACGTACCAAATACATCATAATTTATACGATAATTATTTATACGGTTTAATATCACCTTGAAATACCAAAGTACTTTCTCGTCAACCCAATATCTCACGTTCCTCTAGAAAAATAACGAGACTGTGTCCATCTCGAAATGTTCACTCATTTTTGTTAATTTGTTGAACAACTCATGAATGCATCTTTACAAACTCAGTAGTGTCGAATGAAAAATATAAGAACGAGTAATTTGGATGCATCCGTAAACCCAGTGTCAACCTTAAAGCCAGCGAGAACGAATTTCTAGAATATTCTAGATCATCGAGAGCGTTTTCAATCTCACCGATCGACGAGGTCGCCCGTCAGGTGCGCAGGTCAACAGCAAGATAGTTCCGCTTACCTAAAAGAGAAAGGAAAATCGTGTTAAGGCGGATCGAGGAAGCCCACGGTGTCGTTAATTGCGCGATAAACAGACTCGTTGACGGGGGTTAGGGGTTGAAACTCGGGCCAATTAGACGGAGGTGTCCGTGCGCGTTCGGACCTCGATCTCCAGAGAGGAAAGGAGTGGAGGAGAGAGACTACCTTCTGGCAGTGGTCCAGATACGTAAAACGGATCCCCGGTCGCGGACACTGGAGCCTAGAGCGTGTCCAACTCGACGAAACATGGGAAAACTGTCGGGGGAAAAATGAATTTCTGCACCGAAGCCCAATTGCATCCCGATTGATGAAAAGGACTAGAGACAGAAAGATAAAGAGTTAATTGTGATGCATAGCTTTCGATGATCGGTGAAGATGCTGTTAAAATGTCCTATTAAATGCTACGCAACTGCTTCGTGAAGTATTAAAATGAATCAACGGAAGGAAGAAGTCCAGTGGAGTCTCTGATGAATATTGTTCCGTGTATTGCGCGTATCTTTGGCATAATGTACTAGGTGTAGGTACAAATAAGTTCGGTGTTTTTACATACAGGGTGGGGCATTTATCCTGCCCCCCCCCCCCCCTGAAATATCCACCAATCCCCCCCCCCCATCTCGAATATACATATAACTAAATTCCAGAGAAAATAATATTTCAAATAAAAAGTTTAAGTCAATATGTTCCCAAGGTCATTCCAAGGTCAACTTCATTTTTTTTAATGGATTGAGATATTTTTTAATACATCAATCGATGCAGCTGGACATTCGTTGTAAAAAAAAAAAAAGTACTAACCCATGTATGTCGAAAAGTTAGTAGTTCGGGAGATATTTCGAGTTAAATAACTCTAAAACGCCATTACTGTCGTACTAAGACGTTACGCAAGTAAGTAAACGCTATTTCGAGGAATTAGAGCAATTATTGAACGAAAAAATCCTTGCCGAACACAACAGAAACTTGCTGAGGAACTTGGTGTAACTAAACAAGCAATTTCCGTTCGTGTATGCCCAACTCTGATCTAGAGCATTTTATGTGCGAATTTTCACGAAAGATCGAAAGAAATGCAGGATTTCGGTGAGCCAGCTGAGGAATAGAATCGTCGTGGACGTTCTGGAAGAGTTCCGCGAAATAAACAACCGCTAGAGCGGAGAGGTGGTGCAGCCCCCCCCCCCCCGTTGCCGGTGACCCTTTGCGAGGAGAATATTACCCCTTCCGACTGTTATTTAGACACCGAAAGGGGAATCTGCGGGTTCGTCCATCCTCTGCCGGCAAGATAATGATCTACCGCAAGATGATACAACCGCAAACCGGACCGGACTGGCTCTCGAAGCCAACTCACGACCCTCGAACCACCGTGTCCAAGTCCCTCTCTCTCTGACGGTTGCCCATTTTCGTTCCATTAGCAAAGCGTACGGGCTTGATTAGCAACACAGGATCGTTTACATGGGTCCGTTCCGACCCACTAAGATAATAAATTGAGCTCCCGAATGATGGACGAACGCATGACAGAAGAACCGACGTGATAAGGATCCGACGATCGACGAAGATTAACTTTCGCCGGTCCATTTGCGCGATTGGCATCTCCTCCTTCCGACGAAAAAATAAAGGAAGCCACGCGAAAATGCTGGAAACATCGGCACATTTGCTTCCCATCCCCTTCGCGGTGCTCGGGGCTGAGCAACGGCCCATCGGGAACCACCCCCGACCCCCGGAGCTCCCGTGAGAATCTAACCATTCGATGTTTCCCCGGCTACCGGCAGCGTATTCTGCAAATTAAAATGCGAAATCGTGGATCCACGTTCCGTTCGCTCGAGATGCGAGAGCAACGTTTGCCGGACCGGAGATAGAATAATAAATTGTACATCTGATAGTGCGAAATTAACCCTCCCCGCATACTGGATCTTTCGCAGAAAATTTCGATTCTAATCCAGACCCCCTCGTTTCTCCGAATTTAATGCTCCGTGAAATTTTCTTCTCTCCTGTACTATTATTTACGATATTGTTTACATTATCAAATATATGTTCGTATCCGTAAAATGAAAAAAATCATACACAATGGAATTATTCTGGGACGGAAGAAATGTTTAATTCCCAAGTCACAGCAGCTCCGATTGATTGCAAAAGGCTACAATTTTTTCAGATTTTTTGAAAACAGTATACATGTTCTCGTTGCTCTTCATTAAAAAAAAAGAAAGTTCAGAAACATTAAATAGGTTCGGCAGGGTTCACAAAGGAAAATTAATATCTTCTTCGACGGAAAATCATAGTCACAAAAAATGTTCATGTTTTAAACGGTTGTTCTAATTTCATTAACACTGAACCCATCGACCACGAAAAGCTATTAAAATGTTTCACGTTACAAAAATTACGCGGCTCTATTTATTCGGATTGTGTGCAATACTTATACTTGGATAAAGAAATTTATCGAATCAATTTCCGTGCAAGCAGCTTCATGATTTCAATAACTGTGAAATGAAAAATGTAAAACCGTCTAATATCGACATTTTCGACATCGCTGAACATTTGGAAAGTAATATGGATATGAGACAAGGGATTTTGTACTAAATGAACCGCGCCAGATCGGCCGCCCGGACCGCTGTGCTGCGGACTCGGGCAGATTTCGAGCGGGAAGAAGCATTTCGAAAGCATTCTCTGGTAGCGGCATTGGCGACGTCGGATCTACATTATGGCGACCGGTCGTCGGCGATGAGTATCGGTATTATCGCGATGTCGTCGAGGCCATCGGATCGTCGCGAGTTTCGCAACTCTCTACTCGCATTAACGCCCCGGGGATAGAATTCGCTAACTGTGAATCGTTTCTTACATATCTCTGCGGCCGTGAGGATCGATACGGTCGCCATGGCGACGAGCGAGCTTCCTCTATAGGGATACAGATACAGGGATACATCTCAATACGAGCACGCCAACCTCGCTTTCTCCCTTTCTCCCTTTCTCCGACCCTGTTTCCACCGTTCATCTTTCTTCATCCCTCCACGGATACCTACTCACCCTCTATCGTGCCGCTTCTTTTTTCCCTTTCGTCCTTCCTCGGCCACTCGCCGACTCTTTGTTCTGGTCCTTATGACTTTTTGCCGGCCCTCCCCTCGCTCGTTTCCACCCCCCGCAGCACCCTCCGCCATACCGTTCTCTAATTATTTTCGACCGGGGATGATTTCGCGGACCGATCTTTGTTAAAACTCAGAAACCCCGCTAATCTGCCCCACACGATCTTCCGAAAAATTCTCGGGAGAATGGACGAAGCGATTGTGAACGGACCTGGGGTGAAAATAGTCGAAAAAGTATCGGAAATTGTTAATGAAAGTAATTTATCGAGAGCTCAAAATATCGCATTTGTAAATATACAAAATGTACGAATTCCTAATAATTATGAAGGAGTCGACCTAAATATCTCCTTTATTTTTAATGGCACAAAAAAATATATTTTTGGCATTATTTAAATGGCATCGAAGGAGGAATATCATAGAGGAACAATTTTTTTTTCGTCTGGTTATGTTTTCATAGTCTTTTCAAGGTCATCGTTATCTTTTTATCGGGAAAACTTATTTTTTTTATTCCATCTTGTTATTGACTTAAACATATATTCGAATGTATTTTTTCAGTCGCTATTAAATGGATTTAAAAAAATAAGTAAACAACTTGTAAACAACTTCTCTAGTACTTTCTCCATATTTCCGACTAATTGCAATTTTTCAAAATTTTTTTACACGTCTTGTAGTCAGAGGGCAAAAATTTTATTCAAATAAAAATTTCGAATATAGTGAGTTTTTTCCAAGTGGTGGTTCTAAACCCACTTTATTCGAAATTTTTATTTGAATAAAATTTTTGCCCAACTCCGCTTGTAGTAAACTAATTGCTCTAACTTCTCCAAAAAAAACCCAAGTCGTACGGTCCGATGTTGAAAAAGCTATCATCCTTTTAAAAGTATCTGAATATTAAATTGTATGCAAGCTCTCGAGGAGACATGGATCTCGCAGGACTCCCCGGGTTCGGAAGAAGATACCGAGATAGGACCCGCGGAAAAGTAATTGGCTCGCAGGAATCGCTGAATAAGCCATGACAAGGTTCTCGGACGAGTTTACTTGGACTATGGCTTCTTTGTATCTACGGGAGCAAGCCTACCGATATCTGGACGGTTTTCCTTTTATTAAAGCACCGGCAGCTAGGCATTGTTTAGGGAAATGCTCTCCGCAATATCAACAGGTCCTCGGAGGCCACGGAGACGTCCTCCTTGGCCAGTTTTCAGAAAAAGAACGACCAGCGACAAAAGATTCGCGACATGGAAGACAGACTTTTGATCAAGGGCGCGATTTTATTTGAATCGAGGCACACGCCGAATTTTTGAAAAGTAAATTGTATCTAATTTGTTCCAAATTGTTAGAGAATATTTTTAACGAAAGTTATGCAACACAGAAGTTCCATCAGACTGTAATGAAATAAAAACACAGTAGGGCCTTGATCTAAGAAAAAACCTCGGGTCCGTCTTGTTTCTTAGATCCTGTGGTTCTACTATTTCTTCGTGACCTCGTCGTTAAAACTATATTGTGTTTAGTGTTGTTTTAATAAAAAAAAAGATGCCAGAAATACGTTGATGAAAGTTCCATAAAAAAATAATGGAAAATAAAGAAGTTTCGTAATTGGATGGTGGAGGGGGTATTCGTTTTTCTTAGATCAAGGCTTTACTGTATCCTTCTACCAGTAGCATGAAGAATCAGTCTTAATGCTCCAGTACTCTTCTCCGACTGTGAACAATAGAAAGTGGATACAATAGCCGCTTCAATTTAAAGAAACATTGAAGACTGCTCTTGTTCCCGTAGCAGATGTTCTATTTTCTAAGAAAATAGCTAGCAACACTTTATTCTGTCAGCATCCCGTACAAAAGTGTGTAAATTTCAACGAGTACGGTAGAGTGCCCAAATATGAACCACTTTTTGTTTATTTTAGGATGCTCTTTTTCGACCAACAAAATTACCCCCCCCCCCAGTTGTAGATACATTTCCTCCCTATGAGATTCTGGGATCAAGTTTGTTATAAAATTAATACAGCTTGGGAAAAATATTTTTTTTGTAATGTGCCGTTTGCAGGTTGCAGCGAAAGGGGTTCTTAATATGATACACGTTGAGTCCCTAATATGACAAATAGTGCCATATAATTTGGTGAAACAGTGAATTTGTGCGGTTTTGTCGATTAGAATCGATCGTGAAGATCGTCGGAGAGGAATTGGCGATTTTTCGAGCTGGGTTTGAATAAAATGCGCGTTCGGCTTAAGTACACATAGAAACGGTGATACTAGGTCTGGGTCGTGCTACGTAGGCCTTGGTCGAAGCTATCGAGGTTGGATTAAGCGAAGGAGGTCTGGGTCAGGTCTAGGCTGCGCCTAAGACGAGCTAAATCTGTGTTAAACGGATTCTGCTAGGCCGAGTCTCTCTCGGATCTGATAAGTCTGACTATAAACAGAACGGAATCGTTCGGACTCGACTCGGACTTGCCGAGCTTCTTCTTCTATACCTTAGAAACCTGAAAGCCTCGGAGATTCTCGAAATAGAATCCGCCTTGTGCACGCGATCCGCGAACGGTCTTGGTGAACCTCCGCGCAGTCGTTTTCGCTTTTCCCAAAGAGCTCGGCAGACCATTTCCACAGAATTGAACCCCTTAGAATATCGAGCCTCGGAAACGCAATGTACTGGGTGTGAAGAAATTTCGAGCGTGATTCTACACCGTCGGTTTGCTGGAAGGAATTAATTTCAATGTCCGAAGGACAACGGTATTTTTATTGCGACTTATTCTACTCGTCACCAGGGGAAAAATTCCAATCAAACTCAAAACCCTAACGTTCTTTTAAAAAATTATACATATATTTTAACATTTTGTAGATATTATATTTACACAAACTCCACACTTTACTGAAGAATGAAAATGTAATATAAATAAAATCAATTCGACAATGGAAGAAACTGTCATAATTTTTTATGAGAACGGTTGAGTACTGACTCATGGTTTTTCTTTCACTTTTTATCCTCGAGATCAGAGTTTGGTTAACAATTTTATTTAAATAAAAATTTTTACCCAACTCTGATGTCGAGATAAATAGAATACGAAGAAATCAGAAACAATTGTTGACCTTTAGACCTTGAAATTCAAGTTTAAAGTTAATTTTGACCGTATAATTTCTAGACACCCTGTACATTTTAAAGTATGTGTACAACTTTGAAAATAAAATATTTTATATATATTTGATGCAGTAATTTTTGAAAATAAAATAATTTATTTGAGGCAGTAATTTTTTTTTGAAAATAGTATTTTATTTGAAGAATATTGAAAATATTTGTATTCTGTCTTTGGTGTCAATTTTAATTTTAAATATTGCTGAAAATAATGGTTCGAATTCAATACAAAAAGTAAAATATTTTATTTCGTGTTTCTGATTGTTAAAATAGAAATATTTTATTTTGGGAATCAAATTGTTGAAATAGAAATATTTTATTTTGAGGTTCAATTGTTAAAATAAAAACATTTTATTTTAGAAATCGTATATCTTATATAAAATACTATTTTCTTTATAAGCAAAATAAAATCTAAAATATTAAATAGTATTTGAAATATTTGTTTAGCCAAATAATATCTACTTCTGTCTCGTAGCAGCTAGAAGCTAAATAAATTAGTCGACCGGCATGACCTTCGATCCAAGAAAAGTGTAAGAAGAAGTAAGTTGTCTACCAAACGAGGAGAGGGAATTCTGGCTAGATTGCTCGATGAAATGCACGACGCATTAAATCGGAGGCCTTAATCCGACGTTTTAAGTACCGTATGCATCCTTCTACGTCTCTCTCTTTCTCTCCAGAGAGAGATATTAAATTTATTCAGCGCGAAACTTTCAGAACGCGAGTGGTACGATGATACACGGAAACCGGCGTGTTTTCAAAGCCGTGTAACTTCGACTACGTAGGAAAACAACACTTACGGAAACGTTGGTGGTTCAGGAAAATCCTTGAGACTTCATCGGTGGTCGTGAGCCGCCATCGGTGTACTCGCCACCATCGACGTACCCGCCGCCAGGGAATTACTTATGAATCAATGCAGCTGCGACTTCCACAAATGGAAATTCCGAGGCTCCTCTACGGATCGCCTGTCGCGACACATTCACCAAACACACACCTCGACTAAAGAAATCCACGAAAATCCAATGGTTCGATGTCCACGACAGTGTTCACAACTGTTAGGGGGCCCCTAGACGTTCAATAATATTGTCAATGTAGGTTCACGCGGAGAAAAATAATGATTTCAAAAAATGCATTTCTGAAGCTACTCTAGTAAGTTTAAATTAATGAAAATGGTACAGTTTTATAGATTTTGAGGTGTTGAATTCAAATTAATAATTAGATTTTGCTTGATTCCAAATCTATAAAAAGTATATAAGGTTTTTTTCCCAAATGGTTTTCTCAAATTTAGACGTAAATAAATTATTTGGTAATTAATTATTTATAGAAGAAGGGCCTCTCAGATTTTGATGATCTTGAAATATGTTGTCAAGATCATCATTCTGAACAACTTTCTCCTATATATGTTACCGCCGCTCGATTTTAATTTTCGAGATATTCGCAAAGAACTATTATACATATTATAAAACAGGAAAAAGTTGTTCAGAACGTAGGAATCTATAACATATTTAAATTTCATTAAAATCTGAGAGGAGGCCCTTCTTCTAAATAATTACCAATTATTTTATTATTAATAATACTATATTTTTAAGTTATTATATATTAAATTCTCTGTATAATTTACTTGATGTTAATCGCCGGATCCTATTATTTGCCTTATATTATATTAGATCCAAAATTGTTGGAAAGTTTTATAAATTGAAGATGTCAATAAACCTCCTAAACGTTAATGAAGAATCAATATGGCTCCGGTCAATGCGCTTCTATCAAAATTTCTATCAATATGCTTCAATACACATATTAACCAATGCGTTTGAACCACTTCTAAACGGTCAACATGCCATTTCAATGCGCCTCGTCAATATTATTGAACGTCTAGGGGCCGCTTTAGAAATTCGCACTTTTCGCAAACTGTTTTGATATCGCAGACGCACTACGTTTCACGGTCGCGAGACGACTGAATTAATTTTGGCTTCATTATTCATGCAGACCCTTATCCAGGTAGCATCCCTCCTCCCATTATTTTCGGGTCTCAATCAGCCGCAGATATTCCCTCCGTCAAAACACATGACGCCATGTTCCGAGAATTGTCCCACCAACGCACAGTAGGGCATTTGGCCCGGAAAGTCGGAAAAACTGTTTTACCGTTATTTATGGGCTCAAGGTCGTAATCTAGTAGGTCGTTGAATTCGTTTTAACGTTAGCTATAACTAGACAGCGGATTTTACGCATTTATCATGAAAATGAGAGTAGGTGTATATATAATTTAAAACATCAAAAACATTACACCAATTTGGAAATACCTTTATATCATTTTCTACGTATTAAATATATTAAGAGAGAAAATTAATTTCTATATCACTCTCTCTCTCCGGTTTGTAGCAAATCAGGTGGAAAATGTTTATTTTGCATAAAGATCCGCAGTCTAGCTATAACATTATCAAATCGACAATGCGTTTTAACATTAAAATACAAAAATGAAAACGACGTTTATTTTGTGTCGAAACAAAATGTTTCTCGAGATTTTATACCGGGTGGAAATTATAAAGCGTTACAGACGAATATCTCCAAAACTATTAATTAAACGCAAAAATGTTTCAGACGAAAGTTGTTCGGTACCGAGGGGGGCATC
>CM052317.1:5420011-5478711 GCA_028455605.1 Lasioglossum malachurum
AAATCTAATGATAAATCCACACACAGTCTAATAGTAAATCTAATGATAAATCCACACACAGTCTAATTGTCAGTCTAGCTTTAGAACATTCTTATAGTAAAAGCAGAGTACTCAGAATGGAGGTAAACCGAGTAAGAACCACTTCGTTGTAGCCGTAGAAGAAAAATTGTTCCAATCGAGAATCATTTGATTCGCTCGTCAGACGGAGAAAGAAGGACAAGGGAAAGAGGCCATTCTGTCGGTTTCGCTCGCGATTCGCGCCTCGTCCTTTCGTAACCGGCTCGATCAACAGGAGCAGGTGTTTCCCGTTCCGCTCCCGTAACATTTATTCCGCGAGAAGGAGGTCGTGCTCCAGGTGCTTGATCGTCGTTGACACTCGAACAACCGGCCGAGGAAAAAGTCCGTTGCGAGGACGCCGATCTTCCTCGATTATGGCAGCCGCGAACTGCAATTGCAACGCGACCAGCAGAAAATTGATACTGGCTCCACACACGCTGTTGTTCGTTTTCGCCGAGGCAACACATCGAACCCATTCGCCGATTAATACATAAATAGACTGCGGATTTAATGCATTTTTTACAAAAATGTAAACTTACAATTACAAAACGGTGGACATACTAACCCTTTGCACTCGGAGCTATTCTAACTCGAAAACCGAATTTCTCTTTCCCGCCCCCTGAAATATATTTTCATTTTATATGATTTTCTTAATTTGATCGATATAAAACTGACGTAACATCTCATACAATACTTTCAGCAGTTCCTGAAAATATTCAACACGTTTAGTATAATTTACTGAATACAAATTTAGTAATGCAACAAATATTTTGGATAATGTTACAAGAATTATTAGCGGCGGTTAAAAAGATTTAAGCCCACCGGTGTATTAGTTTCACCTTCACAAGATAATTAAGAGAAGAAAGCAATTTATATTTGGCTCCTGTGTCTTGCAATCGATGCAGATATTTTTTATTTTCCATAAAGATCCGCAGTCTGCTAATAACCATTTTTACTCCGAAAATGACGTCTAAAAACGATACGGAAATAGATTTATTAAATAACTTCCCGACCAATTTTCCTTTACAATTTTAATAATTTATTAGTATTAATAATATTAAGTTTTCCCCAGTTTCACGAAGCTCAGCTCGCGCAACGGGAACACGGAAAAGATACGGAGATCGCGTATCCATCCGGGATCGAAATAAATCCAATTACCGCGGTGTAATTCGTCGCAGGCTCCGTTGACAGCGGGGCGGAGTTAATATCGGCGGTATGACGTTCCAAGATTAATACCAGTTCGCGTGTTTTCGCGACAAGGTGTACGGGGGGTGATGAGAGAGAGAGAGAGAGGGAGGATGGGGGGAGGGTTCGCTTGAAAGTTCTCGAAATAACGCGGGCCTCTGCGGGGGGCGGGATCGCTCTCGCCAAACTATTTCGCCGGTTTCTTGCGGCCCTTATTTCGCCGTGCGCACTTTTCCGGCGACTCTCTGTTTTCCTACCCCCCGGCCGGGGGTGTCATAGACAAGGATTATCGGAGATAAACGCTGACAACGCTGAACGGCGGCGAATCGGTCGCCGACGCCCGCCGTCGCCGGATCGAATCGGTTGCACCGGCGGCGGCGGCGGCGATCGATCAGAATTTTCCGTGACACGGTAGACGCGAGTGGCAGAATCGCGGAGGAGCGAGCCAAGGGCGGGTAATGGAACTTAATGGGGGGAAGAAAGTTTTAATGAGCGGTGCTGGTCGGTTTAGTCGCTTTGCTGATACGAAAGACTCGTCCTACGGCGGATGAATATTTCATGAGTGTCTTGCGGAGCTTGATGGAAAACCAGGCGTCGGACCCGGTCTGTTTATTCTGCGATTCCGACCTGTTTTCGAACTGCCAATCGCCCCTCTCCGGACCGTCGGGCTCTGTAGATAAGGCGGCTTTAAAAATGTGTCGGAAAGATCGATGTACGGGGTGTACAAAGTTAATTTTGAATTTCAAGGTCAAAAGGTAAACAATGTCTTTCTCATTGTAACGTATTCTACTACAAAACTCAATCACTCATGACACTGAGGTTATCAACATTATCAAACTAATGTTATTTATATGCAGGTAACAGGTGACAGGTTTTTAAAATGCTGTGTTGTGTAAAACCGTGTTATATGGCACCCAGAGGCAGAGTTGGGCAATATAATCAAATTAAAAATGACAAATAATGACTAATAGTGTTTTTGAATGTTAGTCATAGCAAAATAGTCATTAGCCAAAACTTTTTTCGATTAGTTAGTGATAACTAATTAATAGTATTAATGTATGATAATCGCATAATAGTGACTGATGACTAAAGATTGATGACTAGACTGCGGATTATATGCTTTTATGATAAAAAAAAGGGGGTACGTACGATATAAAACAGTGGAAGTGTTAAAAAGATTTAGAAAGATTTAAGGCCACCAGTGTATTAGTTTCACCTTAACAAGATAATCGAAACAAACTGTAAAAAATAAATAATAATCGAAACAAGAATTCAATTTTTATTTGGCTCCTGTGTCTTGCAATCAGAGCTGGGGAAAGTATATAGTATTTTAAATAGTAAATAATAAATAATCATATTTATTTTAAAGTATGTGTACAACTTTGAAAATAAAACATTTTATTTGAGGCAGTAATTTCTTTTTTAGCCACCTCTGCTTGCAATCAATGTAACCATCTTTTAAAGAACCGCAGTCTATGAATAACGTCACCATAATTTCTCAAGAGAACGGTTGAATTTCGACCCACGGTTTC
The DNA here is from genome assembly GCA_028455605.1 of Lasioglossum malachurum. NCBI lineage: Eukaryota > Metazoa > Arthropoda > Insecta > Hymenoptera > Halictidae > Lasioglossum > Lasioglossum malachurum. Next base: position 5,422,786 of record CM052317.1, read on the forward strand.
TTCTGCACTTTTTCACCTTGAAATGAATTTTCCTTTCTTACACCAGCTTCCACCAAACCTAGGACGTGGAACCATTCTGTGATAGTCGTAACATATAATTCCCTTGCACCCTGTACAACTACCTCGATATTATTCGAAGCTATCGCAAGCTGGCAGCCAATCTTTACTGCTGAAGCTTGGCTTGTCTTCTTAATTGAGCAACGAAGCAGTTAAAAAGATCGCCTCACGTTTTCTTGCTGGAGTTTAATAAAGAAGTTTGTAACTGAAAGTACCCGTATCTTAAAGGATCAAGATCCTTCGGAGTGTCGCAGTACAGTTTGTCCCTGAGCACACCGAAAAGCAGAAGTTTGACCAGCAAATATGCAACAAGGCGAAAATGAGCGCAGCTTTAGTCACGCTACCGAGCGTGTCTTGTGCTAAAAAGAGGCCAGGGGAGCGACAGGGGAAGAGAGAAAGACCTTGTTTGGTTTGTTAAGGAACAGTCTACAGCTTTTTGGCGGGCATGTTCGAGCGAGCAAAAAAGATCTAGGCGAGCAGCAGCGGATGCTCGCGTAGCCTGTTTTTAACGATCCCGCGCGATACCGGGAGGTTAACAAACTTTTCCTTCTTTATCTCGGGGCGTTGTGCAGCGTGCGCGCGTGTTGGTGTGGGATCGCGCGTGTGCGTCCTCTCCCGGCAGGACCCTGCACCGTGTTCGTGGAAAAGAAAAATAACCAAGAGTTAGTCCTGTAATCGTATACGTGCGCGAAACCCGGGAAATAATGCGCGCCGTTCGTGGACGCTGCTCCGAGGATTCAAAAACGAGAACGGAAAACCGGACAGGCTTTGTCCCGATGCTTTCCGAGCGGAAACAAACGTTTACCTGCGGGGTCGACCGGGAGCGAAAGAGACTACGTCATCAAATGAGAATTTAATGTTTTTGGCATGAGTTGTGCTCCCGCTTGTAAAATTTTATCGGTTAACGCGTTGACTGCCACCAGAGTTGTGCTAATTCAATTACGGTAATTTAATTACATTGTATTACACAATTAATAGTAATTGAATTGTTATACATTGTATTTCAATTAATAGTAATTCAATTACGTCGTAACTGAATTATTATACATTGTATTCCAATTAGTAAGTATTTTAATCAGATGTGTAATTGAAATACAATATAATTGAAATACAGTGTAATTGAAATACAGTGTAATTGATATACAATATAATTGAAATACAATCTATAATTGAAATACAATGTATAATTGATATATACTTGCGATATATTTGTATGTTTCTCTTTCATGTACTTGTTTGCTTTATGGTTGAAATTTAAAAAATGTGTAACGCAGAAGTTATTTTTGTTCAGATATTATAGATTTATAAATAATAAATTTCTTCTCTCTGTGTGTGTGTTTGAAACCTACACATGGATGTTTCAATCTCTTCCTACCTATTACTTTATCATTCTTTAATTTTTAATATTAATTTAAAAACATCGTAATTCGTAATTAATGTAATTTAATTACAAAATATTTTAAAATTGTACGCAATTGCAATTGCGAATTACATTGTAATTTAATTGAATGAAGATCTGAATTATAAATTACAATATAACTGAATTACAATGTATTTTATAATTGTACGCAATTGCAATTACGAATTACATTGTAATTTAATTGAATGAAGATCTGAATTATAAATTACAATATAATTGAATTACAATGTTATTCGATTACTTTGTAATTATAATTCCTGAAGTAATTCAATTGTAATTCTGCGCAACTCTGACTGCCACGCGCATTTATAGGGAAATTTCCGTCAGGCCACGCGCACTGCTTAGAAGTACGCTGGTACGTATTGTGGTATAGCAATGCCAAACGCATTTCTAAGATTGAAACTTACTGGATGCAAGTGTGTAAATAAATTAGGGCCATTGTTTCTAATAATAATTACATTTAGGACGAAATAAAATTTATTAAAACAATGTCATTTTTTTAGTTTTATATCGTATTTTATATTGTCAGTCAACGTGTTGAAAACTGGGTGAATCCGGATGCGAAAGTTAGTCGAAAATGTCGAGTCCAATTTTGTTGTCTTTGGGAAAATCCAAGCTGAAGATTCCCCGAGCACGCGCGCACAACTGGTGTCTGATCATGACCGGCTGATTCTACTTCTTGCGTATCTACAGCGAACCACAGTAATATTCGGACACTTTTGACAGCACGATAACTTTTTCATATCAGATCATACGACTTGGATATTTTTTGAGAAGCTGGAGCAGTTAGTTCACCGCAAGACGATTTGTAACGATTGTGTGGGCAGCAGGAGTTAAATAGATATTCACTTCTTTCTTTAATGGATTTGTTACGTTGAAAACATCATAACCATATTCGTAATTTTCTCTTATCTTTCACTGTTTTATATTTCACCCAACTACATATTGGGTTGGCAAGAAAGTAATTTCGGTATTTTAAGGTGAAATAGAGCCCAATTCTTTTATTCTTTCGTTCGACGATATTTTAACAAAACGAATAAATAAAAAAATATTTCATTGATTAATATATAAATTATTTATTCTATACAATATATATAATAAAGAAATTCGGTTTATTTCATCTTAAAATACCGAAATTACTTTCTTGCCAACCCAATCATTTTTTCATAAATGCATAAAAATCCGCAGTCTGGTGATTACACAACGGAAGATTATAACAGATTATTATGTATACACAGTGGTATATACGTAGAAGTAAGAATAGACCTGGATTTAGTGCTGTCAAAGAGATAATCAATAATGTTTAGCAAGCTATTGTGAGTCTATAGTGTAGATTTTACTCCATCCACAGACAGCGTGCTCTTCTCTCTGTTACTCCGAAACGGAGCAGCATGAACAGAAGCATCGGTGGTTCAGTGGTAGAATGCTCGCCTGCCACGCGGGCGGCCCGGGTTCGATTCCCGGCCGATGCAATTTCTTTTTTATAATTTTCTTTGATTAAAAATGTTATCAACAATTTCTATATTTTCTATACAACTAACTGGTTCCATTTCTCTTTTTTTATATACTCTCTTAAATAATCAGGGTGAAATAATCATTGAAATGGTACATTCACACAGCAATCTATGGGTGCACTGGAGAAAGGAGATTGATTATGCAATACGGAAAATAGTAACTTCTGCTCAGCCCCTCAGATCTGACTACACGTGAGCATCGGTGGTTCAGTGGTAGAATGCTCGCCTGCCACGCGGGCGGCCCGGGTTCGATTCCCGGCCGATGCAATTTCTTTTTTTTTTTTTTTTCATTTTCGAACATATTTTAACATTTCACAATTTGGAGTCGATGGACAATGCCCCACCAATATATTAGATGATTGCATAAGTTCGTTCTCGATTTGAAAATAAAATTCAATGGTTAAATGTTGAAGAATACAACTTTACTAATCAATTATTATTATACAAATTAGCAAATAAAAATTTTTAAAAAATGACTCGATTAAGGCCGATGCAATTTCTTTTTTCATTTTCTTATCCACTTAAAATAAATCAATACGAATAAAATTTTCATTTTCCATGACAATATTAAATGACAATATTAACCCTTTGCAGTCGAAGTGATGTTCTAACATGAAAATGAACTATAATTATATGAATTAATATAAAACAGTAAAAGATTCGAAGCATTTAAGTTGTTTTCACAACGCAGACAAATCATTAAGGGATGAAATTAATGTGTATTTTACTCCCGCTTTTCCCACAATCGCAAATCTTTTCATTATCTCAACAATGTATATCCGGCACCGGAGCTGCAGAAGGATGATTAAAATCTAATACGATTTCTAGTAGATCCAGACCGAATCTATTTCTACAATTTTATTCCCCGCGTGCGTCGGACGAGACCAATTAGCCCGCCGAGAAACAACCAACAAAGTTTCCGTTCATTATCCAGTATTATACAAGCATTGTGTCTGTTTTGGAGATTACGTATCTGGCGGAACATAGCCGAGCACCAGTGACTCGTTATACTTTGATAACCGACCGACTTGTTCTCTAATTAAATTCCTTCGAGTATTGTTCCCCGGATCCTTTTGCATTTCGTGAAAGGTTACCATGGACTCCCATCCAACCTATCCCCTCGTTCCCCTGGCCGAGGATCCTGTTGCAGCATCGATCTGACGGTCCCTGAAAGAAGACGACCGTGAACTCCGTAAAGAGACACACAGCCTTCGCAGCTTCTTAGGGTCAGCCGAACTAACACCCGGCTCCTCGATCCTTTCATCGAGCTTTTAGCCGCCGCACCGTTCCTGCTCCCTTTTCACAAGAAATCCCTGAACCTTCCTCGCTTTTCGCTTTTCGCCCGAGAATCCTTGAACCCCCGCTAACCAGCGTTTGACCTCGAGCAACGAACGCGGCGGACATCTTGGAATCACGAGAACACCCCAACCAGAGAGGATAACGTTTTAAAAAAATTTGAAAACTACAATTTCTATAAAACTTGGGAACAATACAAATTTATGTGAAATTTGAAAACAATAAAATTTCTACAAAATTTTAAAACTAACATTTCTATAAAATTTGAAAACAATACAATACGTAAACTTTAACCCATTGGACTCGAAACAATTTTAATTCCGAAATCAAACCATGTCTATCATGGAATTGAATCTGTTTTCTCATACGACATTTGAATATCTAGCAATTTCTAGAGTACAGAAGAATTGAATAATTTCAAAACTGTTTCAAATAATGATATGGCAATTTGTACTGGCGCCTCGGTATATCAATTTAATAAACAAGTTCCTCTAATAAGTACATAAAGCCGCCGTAATATTTATTTTTAATGAACCACTAATATATTTAATAATAACGTTATCGACTTAATAATAGGCTACCTAATCCTCGTGATGGAAAAGATCTTTAGACTTTACTCTTCACGCATCCGTCACCCCCAGCCTGATTACTTGAAACCGTGCCAGGTAATTAGCAGACTGCGGATCTTTATGCAAAATTAGGAAGATTTTAATTATCTTATTAAACTGATGTCCTTACATTTTTTAATATGACCACTGCTTTAAATTATGCGTACCCATTTTTATCGTAAATACATAAAATCTGCAGTCTAGTAATTAGCAAAGATTAACAATAAAACTACCTCAAGCACCGAGGTTCTATTTCTTCAGATTTCGTGCAATTTTTATTGCAATATGTGTTTGGATAAAAAAATTTATCCAACCAATTTCCATGCAAGCAACGCGATAATTTCAATAATTACAAAATTAAAAATGTAAGACCGCCAGTGGTAGGTTTAGTGTTAAGGTGCTTTAACGAACGGTTGAATAAATGTATAGAAAGCGTTATTAACAATACCGTACATTCAGCTATGACGACTGTACAAAGTTGATGAAGACAATGAACGAAATGACTGTTTAGAGACGTGAAATTCGTGCCGGTAGAACATAGTGCGAGAAAATTGGGGGTGAACTGTGAAAATGGTCCAGACGCTGTTAAGATGTTAGTTTTATGGCGCTGGAAGATTGCAGAAAAAAATCGGGCGAGCCCGGTCGCGTCGAGCTCAAGAGCCTTCGACTCTTAGACTAATTTATTGCCTCTAGCCGAGAGCGGTCGAAGTCTCTGACATTTGGTGTCAAATTCTAAAGACACTCTCGTGGGAATCACATTACGTTGCGTCTCAACGATGCCCTTGTCCTCAAGACAACGGTGCATGGTTTCCTCGCTGTGTCGAACTTTCACTCGTCGCTAGACAGCGGATTTTATGCAGTTATGGCAAGAACCAGTAGATGAAAAAGACGGTAAAAGGATTGAAGAACATGGACGTGGTACTGTCATCTTGTGGAAATCATTACGCGTGATTTTATGCAGTTATGGCAGGAATCAGTAGATGAAAGATACAGTAAAAGGATTGAAGAACATCGACGTGGTACTGTCATCTCCTTGAAATAATTATGATTTTATGCAGTTATGGCAAGAACCAGTAGGTGAAAGAGACAGTAGAAGGATTGAAGAACATCGACGTAGTATCGTCATCTCGTTGAAATCATTGTGCAGGATTTTATGCAGTTATGGCAAGAACCAGTAGATGAAATTTAAAATAGTAAAAGGATTGAAGAACGTCGAAATGGTATGGTCATCTCATTGAAATCATTAAAGAAACACTGACAATTTTATTTGGCTCCCCTGTTTGTTACAATTGATGCAGACAATTTTTATTTCCAACTATATAATATATGTAATAATATAACTACGCAGAGTGAAGGTTATCGAACAATGTGATTCAAGAGTTTCTCTCTCCCCACCAAATGCATCAGCATTGATACCGATTCAGCCAAAGAAAAACCAAAAGAGAAATGTGTTCGTCTGGAAAGAAACCGAAAGCGAAAGGGTTCGACTAACTACATTTGAATAACAACACGGCAGAGTTCTGAACCGTGGACCGTGGTAAACTCGTTCTGGACCCACTCTCTTCGACGCCATTAAAGATACATCAACGGTTAGCAGTTTTCCCGGGCGCGTAACGATCGAATTCGCGTTAATCGAATCTAATCGAATTTCAACGTATGTATATCCCGAAGGGAATCGAGACGAAGCGACGACGAGGCGTGCGGCGCGGTACAACGCAACGCCACGGTGAAATTGAGTATCGTGATAACCTCGACACAGAGCGAGTCGAAAGAAACGCGATGCCAAGGCCGCTTCCACCCGGAGAACCAGTAAATGTCAGTTTAACCGGTTGAAGTACCTTTCCCTGGTGGAATCGGTCGCGTCGGCCGCCATCGCTGCAGCCGCCGGATAAGGGGAATTGACTCGAATTCAGGGGAAAAAGTGACCCTCTCTCTCCCAGTATTAGTCACGTGACACATGCGCGACAGAATTGAAGCGCGTCACGTGACTGGCCCGTGGCGGAAGCGTGGGAGATGGCGTCGTAGAGGGGGAAGGTAGAGTGAGGACACAAGCCTTAACCCATTTATGTACTGTGTTTCTTTCAACAATTTGTTAATGTTCCTCTTAAAATATTCTGTGAATTCTTTCTTGAATCCCATTATTTGCTCGTTAATACATTAATTTATCGTCTTAAAACGGGAACTTGTGTAGATATGTTAAATACAAAACGTTTTTAATAATCGATATGTTTTTTATATACATTTTAATTCGAGAAACTCAATGCTCTACTACTTGCACTACGATTCCCCTCGCCCATATTGTCAGTAAAACACCCAGAATAATCTCAGTAACTGCACAACATTGCAAGGTGATGAATCGACATACTACCACGCTTATATTAACTTGCCGTGTCGTTGTTGTCTGCGTAAAATCTTGTAATCGAATTTCAATTCTTATAATTAATTTTACTGTTAGTTTAACGAATTAATTTTGCTGAAATTTTTGTATACACACTTGCTTCCGATGACAATGAAGGTAGAAAATAAAGTGTATAAAATAAAACTTTTTAAAAACCACGTTTATATTAAAATGCACTAAAAAGGAGAAAATAATGTTATTCCTGGTTCTCCATAAAATACCGAAAATCCAGTTAAATGATTAATAATATTTTTCCCAAAAATTTTAAGCAATTAGTTCTAAGTTTCTTCCGTTATGAAATTAATGTGTCGGAATAGATAGAAAAATTTAATATGACGTTAGTGAGAGAGAGAGAGAGAGAGAGAGAGACTATAAAAATAAAAGTGTGGAGCGCCCACAAAGATTATGTCAATATAGTTCAGCTTTCCACGCTTTTATTTTTATAGGCACTAACGTCATGATGTCATTTAAAAAAATTTATATTAAATTTTTCTATCTATTCCGACACTCTAATTTTGTAACGGAAGAAAAACATTATTAATCACTTAACGGGATTCGGTATTTTATGGAGAAAACCAGGGAAAAAATTATCTTCTCCTTTTTCGTGCATTTTAATATAAGCGTGGTTTTTAAAAAGATTTTTTTACATATCTTGTTTGCTAATCAAGACACGTAGCCGTCAGATTAAACGTGTAATAGCTACGTAATAAATATGAATTTACATTGTCATTGACAACAAAGCAGTTCCAGTTACGGTGGCTGTGAAAGGAATCGCAAGGCACAGGGAAATACGAGTTAATCCTTTCGGTTAGACCCGAGACGCAATAGAAGCTCGGGATGTTGGCGCAGCAAACGGTTTGTTGCTTGACACACTGATGTGCCCATAGCGAGTGCACGCGAGCGGGGCTTCTTCCAGGCGGATTATGGTCGCCGAACAAAATGCCGGCGGACCGTTACGGTCGGTCGCTGGAACTCGAAAACGAATTCGTTTTCTCTCCGCAAGCTCAGGTAGAAAAGCGAACGAGAGAGAAGGAGCAAGAAAGAGAGAGTGAATAAGGTAAAAAGGAAAAAAGTAAGAGGATCGCGAGTGAAACGACCGAGTCGTTCCGCTTGCGTAAGAGGGAGAGACGCAGTTTAAAGGATCGGTTCGACGAGCCGAGAGCCGAGAGAGCCGGGCCCGGCCAGGTGCATTGACTTCGTTCCTCGACAAACCGGATATCGAAGTCGAATACCTGTCCTATCGGCAAGCTTTCCTTCTGGTTCCACCGGCAGCCATTGTGCACGGAGTCCCCGATCGCCCTGAAGTCGGTCGTAGTCGCCCGGAATTTCGTTCCGGAAATCGCGATGCAAACGATCGAGTGCAGTGGCGCGTTACCCTAAGGGCAAATGCCCGGGGCCCCAAGCAAAGAGGGGCCCCGAACACAAACCAAGTTCCAAGATCCAAATTCTACGTTTTTCTCATAAAGTTATTCGGTTGGGGTTAGGGGCCCCGAAATTCTACTTTGCCCAAGGCCCCAACTAGTTATAACGCGCTACTGCAACACCACAGATATAACAATATAAAGGAACAGATTGGACATTTGATCAGGAATGCAACCACACTGTGGCGTGTTACCCTATGGGCAACTTGGTCAAATGCCCGGGGCCCCAGGAAAAAGGGGGCCCCGAACACAAACCAAGTTCCAAGATCCAAATTCTACGTTTTTCTCATAAAGTTATTCGGTTCGGGTTAGGGGCCCCGAAATTCTACTTTGCCCAAGGCCCCCAACTAGTTATAACGCGCTACTGATCGAGTGTTAGCAAAGTGGATTGCAACATTCGCAACGCCGGTGTGACGGTTTAGAGTTGGCACCGTTCGTAATTGGTCCCAAACGTTGATCGTCGAAACGCAACACGATGCCGTCGGAGCAGCGTATATTTTAGGTGACCGTCCACTTCCGGCCGTTTGGAAATTCGAACATGAGGCGAGCACTTGAAGAAAACGACCAACTCCGAGGACCCTGGGGGGTCATAAATTCTCATCCTCCTTCGACTTTCACTTCGGTTGGAGTGTTGCCGTTCTGTCTAGGCCAGTCCCGTTCAGCTATCGCCCGTACGGGCAGAGGAGGATACTTTTTCTGACGTCACATGGCCCGCTACATTGCCCTCAGCTAGGGTAAATATACCTAAAGGCCAACAACAGGAGTGGCACTTGTCAGAATTGTAACATAGTTTCGGGGAAATGCAAAAAGCGGGGCCCTAAATCATGCTCTCTCGGGCACGAAAGGATAGAGAGGAAAGGGTGAAGGTCCTAGACGTCTTTTATATAAAAATAATTTTATAAGAAACAATTGTATATGTATCTTTAGTGGAGCACATATTACAATAAGAGCTGCACAAAGTCTAAATAAAATCAATCTTGTCATTTTTATAAAGGAACATGTACCAGTTACTTTTGAGACTTGGTAGGTTTAGTGTTAATAGGCTAGAGCTTTGTCAGTACAAACAGAGACAGAGCACAGCCAGGTTTTCAGAGAAACAGAACCTACACCGACTTTTAACATGCTAAACACGGGCATAGATTCTGTTCCATGCTCAACCTGGGTACGCTCTGAAGCAAGAATCGCGTGTAATGGTCACACGGATGGCAAGAGCCCCGGTACTTAACGTTAAATCGCGGGCCAACGCACACGAGAACGAGAACAGACACAGTCGTCCTCTCCAGCTCGTTCTCTTTGTTATGCTCGGGCCACGAAAGTGCAATGGCCGACCCTGAACCAGAGTCATCGGCGAAACTGACGAGGGATATTCCTTATTGTCTCGGTCTAGCCTCGACCTCCAGCGGAACGCTCGTGTAACACTGTTAATCCTGAACAGAGAGATTCGAATGGCAATGCTGAAATATGGATCCGCACACTTGAGAATTATCTCGAATAATTTTAGTGAATTTCAGGGACGATGGTACTCCGCGAGAGGGAAGTTTATAACAATTTGTGGTAGAGAAATTGGAGCAACTATTCTGCCAGACAAACCGGAGCCGGAGTATAGTGGAGAACAAGCATCGGTGGTTCAGTGGTAGAATGCTCGCCTGCCACGCGGGCGGCCCGGGTTCGATTCCCGGCCGATGCAATTTCTTTTTTATAATTTTCTTTGATTAAAAATGTTATCAACAATTTCTATATTTTCTATACAACTAACTGGTTCCATTTCTCTTTTTTATGTACTCTCTTAAATAATCAGGGTGAAGTATCATCGAAATGGTACGTTCACACAGCAATCTATGGGTGCACTGGAGAAAGGAGATTGATTATGCAATACGGAAAATAGTAACTTCTGCTCAGCCCCTCAGATCTGACTACACGTGAGCATCGGTGGTTCAGTGGTAGAATGCTCGCCTGCCACGCGGGCGGCCCGGGTTCGATTCCCGGCCGATGCAATTTCTTTTTTTTTTTTTTCATTTTCGAACATATTTTAACATTCCACAATTTGAATTTGGAAGATGAATATCTCCTTAGTAGATGTAACTACCAAAAAGATGAATTTATATTCTACAACAAATACTACGTACACAATCCCATAGACATACTTAACATATTCGGAGCATACTATGAAAAGATCAATTCACCCAGGCATACCAACACCTCCAAACCTTGGAGCTTTCCTTGGAAAGATGCATCCAAATTAATCAACACATTTAAAGATAACCTTAGAAGAAAAGCAACCATAACAACGTTCTCAGATACCAAATCAGCAATCAACCCCAGTAGCCCAGAAAATCCACTCTTCTGTAGCTCACTCGATACCGAATATATCTGTAAATACCTCCCAAACAAATCCTCATCAGGCTTCCCTCCGATTGTACTCAAACAACTACCCGCAAACCTTATAACTGCTTGCACAATGCTTTTCAACAATTGCATAAACAACAGATACTTCCCTGAAAGCTGGAAAACAGCTAAAGTCCTTCCAACTCCTAAACCAGGCAAGCCCCTAGAAGAGGCCTCCAGTCGTAGACCCATTAGCCTTACCCCAGCCATAAGTAAAGTTTTTGAAGCCATTATACAGAATACAATCACCCATCATACCACAGACAATAGAATCATCCCGGATACACCGGGTTCAAACACAAGCACTCAACCACCCACGCAGTACACAAAATCGTAAATGATATCACCACCAATGTACACAATAACAAAATAGTTGGGGCTTGCCTCATAGACATAGAATAGGCCTTCGATTCTATCTGGATAAAAGGGCTGATCTATATACTAATCGATTTCAACTTCCCCACTGACTTCATTGAGATAATCTGGAGAATGGTCACAAACAGGCGTTTCGTCAACTGGAATGGTGAACTATTCTCTACAATAACGTATACAATAAGAGAAGGTCTCACACAAGGGACAGTTACTTCTCCCACACTATTTAATAATACCTAAACCCAAACATAGTACAAGACAAGCTTGAACTCCTAGTCAACCAAATTAACCAACACTACCTTAACTGGAATTTGAAGATTAACCCATCCAAGTGTGAGACTATTCTTTTCCACAAACCACTCAGATTCCTCAATAGCTCTAAACGATACTACATTAACAACTTGAACATAGTAATACAGAACAGTAATAACTCTCACACAGTACAACACAAAAAAAGCATCAGATATCTAGGAGTACACCTCGATTATCTCCTCAACAGGCAATTACAGAATACCCCGGACATACCCCGTATTGACAACCATATCCTGAAACTAATACGTAACTATCTTGTCAGCGTACCAAGCACAGAAAACAAAATCCTCACAGAGATAATGAACACAGATCCATCAGACATAGAAGAGAGTATGTTATCAGGATATATCACTCCACAAGCTTTTACCCACCTAGATAAAAAGGGTCTAATTCAAGATGAAATGAACATCCCATTAATATATCATGCTGCAAGAAACAGAGCAGACAAAACCTTCAAATATAATCATACTACGAATTCCCTAAACATAAAGTACTCCACCACGATACCCGACAGGGACAGAAACGACTTCCACCACCTATCAAAGAAATATTGGTGGCTGGTAGAAGATGGTAAATTCATTGACGAGCTTCGAAGGCGAAAACGTAGGAGAAACGAGTAAGGAAGTGCCAGATGTACCAGAAAAGCATGAAAATTGAATATAGTGTGCAATTCGGCATGTGCAATTAATATTATAAGTAGGTAAACACCTCGCGGCTACATAACCTAATATATTCATAACCTAGCCGCTAGTCACTAGGCAATCTTGTAACCTAGATTAAGTACACACCAGTCACACATGAATATAAACCACGCACACACATATATATATTAGATACTAAACAGGGTTTTTCTGCAATTTTTCACCTGTGATAAGCAATAAGCCTCCCCTACTGTACAATACCCTCTACTAATATAGCAATGAAGCGAAGTACCAAAGATGTTCCTACTTTACAAAACTGCTATACATTAAGCTAGTTTTTAGTATTTTAATTTGGCCCTGTTGTACATGTTGTTAGTTCCTAGCAAATAAAAATTTAAAAAAAGGTTCGATTCTTTTTTGTTTTTATTTTGTTGCATTTATTTTAAGAAGTTTTAGTTAAGAATTTTTTACTTCAAACCTATTTTTTAGGTATTCAATGGGAGAACTGTTTGTAGGAGGCGCAACTTCAACTCCGATCCATAAATGAGCTAGTGAAAGTCAGCTGTGGATTGCGATGGAGTTATAGCCAGTTCTTTCCCTTGGGAATGAAGTAAGACGTGAGCATCGGTGGTTCAGTGGTAGAATGCTCGCCTGCCACGCGGGCGGCCCGGGTTCGATTCCCGGCCGATGCAAATTCTTTTTTTTTATTATTTTCAAACATATTTTAACATTTCACAATTTGGAGTTGATGGAAATATTCCAAAAAAAAAACTTTTGTTGCAATGGAATCTGTAACAATGAAATTGTACACCAAATCTAATTTTTTCAATTAATAAATAATTAAATGATTAAATGAGCCAGAGATTCTAATAGGAAATCTAAGAAAAGAATCCAGCACCTAAGATCTAAGTAAGAGGCTTGTTTCTCAGTGCATCTTACTCGCGTGCAGAGTGGCGAGAAGAAACCACGTGTAAACTGTTAATTAATTAATGTTGGTTGACGAAAAAATGGAAGCACGGTGTCTTGTCACCGGTTAAGCAGAAAAAGAGAAATACTTGAGACGGAAAGTGGGCGAGTTCTCAAGTTGTGCGACCAGATGTGCACAGCCGCGCCACAGGACCACTCGAGGTCCTTAAGAAGGCTTGTTTTTAAATGACACCACGTGTCCGAATGGGGTTCAAGCGTTGTCTGCTCCGAGATATCGAATGCTCTATTTTTGCTATTCGAAACACGGGATATTTTTAATAACAAAATTGGAGCGACAATTATATTTAAGTATTCGATAATAATATTACGACGGCACGAGATGAAGTTGCCTACCCCTGTGATATTCTGGAGATAACGCAGAGATCGAGAGAAGTCGTCTGTGAAGAGGATCGATATTGTGGTATCCGGACAACGAGGTTGTTGATGACAAGAAGAAAGACGACAGATCCTCACGAGTCGTTCAAGCGAGAGCACGCACTTTCCATTATTACTAGACAGCGGATGTTTATGCAAAATAAAAATTTTCTACTTGATTTGCAATCAACTGGAGTGAAATGAAAATTAATTTTCTTTCTAAATTATTGGGAAAATTATTGGGTTGGCAACTAAATGATTGCGGCTTTTAAATAACAAGGAAAATTCAAAATTCAACTTGAAAATATAACTTTATTAAATTAGGTATTGTCCGTTTTTGTCGATGACGTTTCGCCATCTTTCAGGAAGGGTCATAATTCCATGTCCACAAAATTTCTGATTTTTGCCAGCAAAACACTGAATTAAACGTAATTTTACATCATCAGCGTCATTAAAAATTTTACCATTTAAGGAGTTCTGCATGGAACGAAATAAATGGAAATCTGAAGGCGCAAGGTCAGGGATGTGACAACACATCCCAACCTAGCTCCAATAATTTTTGACGGGTGACCGAAGATGTGTGGGGCTTTGCATTATCATGTTGGAAAACAACACCCTTACGATTTGCCAATTCTGGTCGCTTTTGGTGAGTTGTTGAACGTAGAAGACGTTAAGATTCACCGTTTGGTTTCTTGGTAAAAGTTCAAAGTTCAAAAATTCTTTTGTTATCCCACCAAAAAAAACTGACAGCATAATTTTTTTTTGGTGAATCTCAGCTTTCGATGTTGTCTGGGCTGGTTCACATCCGCTTTTCATCGCCAGTAATCAGTCGTTTCAGAAATGGATCAATTTCGTTGCGTTTCAGAAGTGAATCGCAGATGCTAATGCGTTGCGTCAAATGAATATCCGTAAGCTCATGGAACCCATAAATCGAGTTTCTTAACATAGCCAAGCTGTTTTAATTTTTTTTTTTTTTAATGCACGTATGCGATGCATTGAGCTTCTCTGAAAACTCACGTGTTGTGCTATGACCATCTGAATCGATAATTGCCTTGACATGGCTCTCATCAACTTCAACTGGACGGCCAGATCGTTCTGTATTTTTGAGTGAGAAATCACCAGAACGAAATTTGGCAAACACATTTTGACACTGCCTTTTTTCAAAGCTTCATTCCCTTATACGGTGCATAACTTATTATATTTTATAATTATTGTATTATAAAATATATAATAATTTTGACTCTTTGAAGTTAACACACTTTAATTTGAAAAACTTAACAAGATACAGTATAACGATGAGGTTTCGAGGTAAAGGTAAAGGTTGTTTTCGGTTCGAGTGATTTTCGTGATCTGCTTTTCGGTGTCACGTCGTGTATAAAGCTCACCTCGGAATTTTTCCTTATTAGCTATCCTGAAATGTGTGGGGATAACAAAATGATTTCTAATTGGTGAGTGGGCGGAGCATTTTGGCGGCAGGAGTAGGGGCGCTTTGGTAAAACTATGTTTAGGCTATGGAATTATGTAATTGGATGCGAGAGATATGGGAAAACGGTACGGAAACTAAAGTATTTGCTTATACAGTAAGATTGCCCTGTCAATCGGTTTCGCTCACGAGACGGTCTCGAAGTGGTGTCCGGTGACACCCAAATTCTGGGACCGTCGCGTCGCGTCGAGTGTCTCGAGATTGCAGCGGACCGTGTCTAAATAAATACATATATCTCACGTTCGGTCTGCTTGAGACCGAACACTAATTAAAGATGGAAGTCCAAACAAACAATAAATCGAATATAGGTTCGGTGCTTCGAACACGTTGACAGAACAAAAGAATGAGCTAAAGCCATCTATCGACAAAATCCGCAATTACTTAGTTGCCAACCCAATATAAAGAGAAAGACCGCATCCAATTCAAGCGAGGATTGGACATGTTGCATTTAATTGCAACCTGCAATACCGTTCCGTTAAATGTAACATCCCGAATAATCCACGCGAATGTCCGCGTTCCACCGAATTGACTGACGACAAAAACCCGACTGGTCCGTATTGCATTAATTGTAAAAGCTTTTGGACATCCAGCTTCTTTTAGAGGCTGTCCAAAACTCAAAGAAATTAGAGAAAAAATAGAAGAAAAAAGAACCACGATAAGAAAAAAAAAATAGAAGAAAGAAGAATATCAAGAAAGAAAAATTCCGCAAGAAAGTAACCTCCCATCATCCACGGATGAAGAAGAAAAAAAGACCAAATCTGTAGGTGAGTCGACCACAGAAAAAAGTAAAAAAACCGTTGAGGATGTGCTCTCTGCTCTAACAGGCAGTCACACAAAAACAAGGTTTGACAGACTTGCCAATGAGGCTTTTGCACTGCACATCAAAAGTGCCATAATGAAAGGCAATAGCAATACAAAACGTCTCAACCCAGCGCCGAAGATATCATCGGCAAAACCCAAAGGAAAGCCATCGTCTGTATCCGAAACCAGCAATTTACAATTAGAAACACTGAAAGAGGAAAATATGGAGGCAGTGCCCCAACCATCATATAATGATCTTGTAGCTGCAAATAAAACGCTTTCTGAAACGGTAGACAAATTGTCGAAACAACTTCAAGAGGCCTTAAAGAAAATTTGCACCAACGAGAAGTACGTGACTAGACAAGCGAACGCGGTTGACGATTTCATCGATAACGACGATAGTAACAGAAGAGGAAACATCGAGACCTGGACGAAATTCACCCCGTCAAGAGGAAAAGAGCGAGTGGCATCAACCCCAGCCACGTCAAAGAGGTCGAGACCAGATGACGATAGACCAGGGACCAGCAACACCACACTAGGGTCGAAGCGGATGGCAACCAACGCGGTAATATCATCACTTCACGGCAAAGAACAGAACACAGATACATCGAAAAAGAAGGCGTACTTTCAATCGAAAGATAGCCTCATGAACATAGCCAGCACAGACAACACAACTAGCCCACACAAACCACCACCGATCATACTACTTATAGACACGAACAAACAGACCGTTAACCTACTCGAACCACACATGAACGACTTCTGCATAAAAAGAATCAGCAACAACAAACAAATATTACAACCTCAATCGACAAATACAAAATAGCTTGCGAGATACTGAAAACCAACAACATACAATGCTTCACATACGCACCGAAACTAGAAAAACACATAACAGTAATGTTAAAAAATTTAGAAGGCCATTTCAATACAGATGAAGTCCTGGAAGCGCTGCGCGCTAAAAAGATCGAAGATCTTAACTTCATATCTGTTACAAAATTCAGTACAAAAAGATCGTCGAATGAACAGCGTTTTGCCCGTGTTTCTGGTACAGCTCTCGTCGAATAGCAATATTAATAACTTAAAACAGATAAATACTGTCCTTTATAATGCAGTGAAGTGGGGGAAAATCATAAAGAAAGACCGCATCCAATGTAAGCGATGCCAAAGGATTGGACATGTTGCATTTAATTGCAACCTGCAATACCGTTGCGTTAAATGTAACATCCCGCATAATCCAGGCGAATATCCGCGTTCCGCCGAAATGACTGACGACGAAAACCAGACTGGTCCGTATTGTATTAATTGTAAAAGCTTTGGACATCCAGCTTCTTATAGAGGATGTCCAAAACTCAAAGAAATTAGAGAAAAAATAGAAGAAAAAAGAACCGCGATAAGAAAAAAAAAATAATCAAGCCATAAACAGATTCACAAAACGAGGGGTCTCCTATAGCTCGCTATTCAAAGACACCACCAAAATTCAAGCTAGACACATTCCTGAACCACAGAAAACTAACAATACGAACAACACAGACCATAGCCCACTTCTAGAGCAAATAAAGAGAATAATAGAATCCACAGTTGAAAACCAAATGTCCCAAATAATAGAGCAGATAGAATCTAATAGTAACAAAGTCAATTTAATCGCCGAAGCTCTTGATCTTAATTTTTAAAATTCAATACCAACTCCAATAATAACACTCATCAAAATACAAAAAAGTCACATCATCCGCATACCCGAAAGTCACATCAATCGCGGGAACATTGTAGTCAAATTTAAGAATTGCACATTTGTAAGAAACGACAGGCATAATGCTGAACAGGCTTGGGGAACAGGCATATTAATAAAAAATAACATTAAGTTCAAGACCGTCCAGCCAGGCAATGTCGAATCCACCACCTTTGAAACCACCGTAGTTAAACTTAAAATACAAAACAACATTAATTTCTTTCTGATTTCAGGATATGCCACCAGCAGTTGTAAAAAGGAATTTATGCACGAACTGCACCTATTATTCGATAAATTAGAGTTGCATAAAAATAATAATTATTACCTCCTTACGGGTGACTTAAATGCGAAGCACGCCGCGTGGAGCAATCCTGTTAACAATCATAGAGGGGTAGCAGTCGTGAACTGGATTTCACGAAATCGTGAAATTTACTTAACAGAATACGACAGAGACACTATATTAAAACAGGACCCGAAAAAATACTGGTGGCACGAAAAACATTAAATAATAATCTCAATATTATATAGTCATATCAAAATATGGAATAACGTTCCCTCCTCGATAGTATAGTGGTCAGTATCCCCGCCTGTCACGCGGGAGACCGGGGTTCGATTCCCCGTCGGGGAGTATATATATTTTTAAAAAATTTTTGAACAAAATTATTAATTCCATATCTTTCTTCATACAAATAAAAAAAAAAATTTTCTTAAAATTAATAATTTTATAATTTTGTACGTTCAACAAAATAGATCACGCGCAATCATCCTACCATCTAATCGCACCTCGCTTGCGACACAGGCGAGATCTGCCGCTTTGCTCCGAAAACAGAGGTCACGCGCGCGCGCGAATTTAAAAACACTGGCAACAATCTACCCCCTCCTTCTATTTCTATTTGCAATCCACCCTCTTAATTTCCATTCTCTTCCGCCTCGCCAGCCCTCTCCCCATGCCTCGGAGAATCTCCTACCCAATTTACGGGACCGTCTTCCATTCCTTCCAGCTTGCTCCACTTTCCATAATAATCTACCCCCTGCAGTCTTCTTTTCCCGTCTTGTAATAATCTACCTAATCCGCGTCCCTTCCCGCCTGCCGTCTTCTTGTACTACCATTTTCACCATCCCCAAAAGTAATTTGCTTCATCCACCCTCTTCCTTCCTCCGCGATCTTCCTGTGTTATAGGTTTTTCGTAAATATAATCTACCTTTAAACTCTCTCCAACATCTACTACCCTTGGATCCTCGCGACTGCTACAAGTCACCCCCGCGTTGTTTCCTATCTAGCCATGTTCTCGATTCTATCACAATTCTACTTTCTATTTCTTTTGAAACCCTTCAAGTATCGAGCGAACATTTTTCGTAAATATTTAAAGTACATCACATAGTACCCTTAGGATACTCGCAACTATAATACAACTCACCCCCGCATTCTTTCCTACATACTCTTATCCTTCATTCGATCAAAATTATATATTCCCAATTTTCCTTTCTATTTCTTTTCCAACCCTTCAAGTATCGAGCGAACTTTTTTCCTAAATAATCCACCTTTAAAGTCACATCTACTACCCTTAGGATCCTCGCAACTAAATACTACAGCTCACTCCCCCATTCTTTCCTATCTACCCTTATTCTCTATTTTATCACAATTATTTATTCACAATTCTCCTTTCATATTTCTCTTTCAACCCTCCAAATGCCCAGCGAACAAAAGAAGAAAAGGGGATTATTATTAAAACATTCCCCGCAAATAATTAATTCAAAATCGGAGGACGCAGACCTTTTGTCTACAATTACCCTTTTTTTTAATCGTACACATTAATCAATCAACCATGATGAAAATTTTAATCGATTAATGCCCAACTCTGCCTTGGAGAAAACTCAGGAAATTAGGGATCGGCTAGTTTGCAGGTATAGACAGAGCAGCGTCCAGGCCGCTACAGTTTTCGTCAAACTTGTTTCTTAACGATTCTGAATTGAAAAACATATTCACGGAGGTTCGCGGAGGCAACGTTCGTCGATTTAGCATGTGCCGCTAAGGGGTTAATGGTCCAACTAATCCCCCCCTTCACCGGCAATCCAGCCAATTCGCTGCTCGCACTCTCCACCCTTGTCCCGTATCCCCGGGCTTCCGCGTGTTCCGCGACAATCTACCCTCTTGGCCTGCATCTTCTTCCACCCCCACCTCCGTTTGGCCTTCTCTTTGGCCGTCCCCGAGCATAATCCTTTCAATCCACCCCCTTTGTCCGTCGTTTCTTTCACCGGAGCGGAGCCGGCCCAGTTTCCCGAAGGAATCCGTCCTTGCCATCACGTGTACACCGCCGCTCAAAACTAAATCTGCGGACGCCACGATGGAAATCAACCCCTTACAATTTTTCTCGGGGTTGTAAAGATAAAAAAAATTTTTTTTTTTTTTAATTTATTTTAAGTCGCTTTTTTAACTGCTGTGGTTATTTCGCGACGGGACCTCTTCGTAAACAAGAGGAGAAAATTACAAATTCACTAGGCATTCCACTAAAATGCTAAATTTTCACTAAACAGCGAAAAATGTAAAAAAAATCCCTCTTAATATTTGAAAATTAAATTAAACTTGGAATTTCTCTCAATCTAAATTGGAAATATTGGGGAGATTATATATATTCGTTGGGGAAAAATGTTCTTCGTATTAAAATGCAGAGATGAATCAAGCTTTCTTCATATTTTAAATGAAGTTTATTAAATCAAGCATGTGCCGTTTTGATCGACCACCTTTCGTCATCCCGTCCCACACCACAATCCCGTCACTGTAGAATTTCTGTGATTTCTGAGCGAGAAACTGCGACACGTGATTTTCACAGGCCTCTTTTGAAGTCAACTTCACACCACTAAGAAGGGAAGGACCCGACTTCGATTTTGATAATCTTTTGTGAGACGATGGTATACGGATCCCTAATGATGTCTGCAAAATATTGAGTGTAGTTACTCAATAGTTTTAAAGATATAAACAATTGAACTTTCACACAACCTGCTTACACGGAACTTCGGAAACTTGATGAAAGTTAATTGTTTATATCTTTAAAACTATTGAGTAACTACACCCAATATTTTGCAGACATCATAAGGGATCCATACACCACCGTTTCACGAAAAATTATCAAAATCGAAGTCGGACACATGGGGTAAGAGAATTCTGTAAAGAGTATCCAGTAAATCTGATGATGATTTCGCAAGGATATCCAGATGATTGACACGAAGGAAGCGTGTCCGCTTTTGAACGGCGGTGTACATGGAACGCTTCTTCTCCCGGCTGAATAAACAGGACAGGAATACGTGGGTGCATAATGCACGCCGCCTGGCATTGTGCATACGTACTCGGGGCGCCACGGGTCCGCGTAATATTGCAATTTACCGTGCAGCCGCTATCGGCCGACTCCGGGAGCTTAGGGAAAGATCCTCGGGAGCCTAGATTCGCCTGGGAAATTTCGTGAGCTAGGAAACGAAAGCGGTACCGAAAATTTGTTTCATTCCAATTTCCGATTCTGAATAGAGTCTAAACTCTAACAAATATCTATGTTATTAATTTCCTTTAAACCGAAATAAAATTGTATGTTGGTTTTGTTCATTTGTTCATTCCTTTAGCAGGAATGTACGCAGTCGTTTGCTTCAATGTTTAATTTGCTCGTCGAAATTTGTCTCGTTGGACGACTCGATTTTCCCTTTGTGGGAAGGGCGGAGGGTGCTGAATGCTTGTTTCTTTTTTCAAGAACGATTCGCTCTGATTTATGCGATTCTTTTCTAGTCATACTATAGATATGAATTTTCTAAAAGGCTCTAATCACTGAAACCGTAAAATCAATCGTACCTAGTGCAAGGGATTAATTTCAGCTCGATTTTCTTGCACTACAATATTGAGAAGGGGACAAATAATTCCGCGGCGACGATCGACGTCTTTTGATGGATGAACGAGTCCCGGGCGACGAGGAAGAACAATAGAAACCGCTGCGGATGCGCTGATTACGGTGAAACCGCGATGCCCCGGTCCCGCGCGACGCACAATAATTCATTTCAATTTCCCGGCGGCTCGGCAGTCGATCGATCGATACACGCGGCCCACCGAGCGCATCAATGACGCGCGCAATTACTGACCTAGGGATATGGGATAATCGATACAGAAACGGGCTCGCGGCTTGCGAAGCGCTGCTCGACCGAGAAACCTACGGTCAAAGCGAAAACATCGTTTACGGGAAATTCAACTTACGAGGGAAGGACCCCTATACGATCATAGCCCACAACGATGCACACTATTGCACACGGTGTCCCAGATTTACGTTGCCAAACTTTGCCGATACATTCTACACCACTTCGACCAGGAAAAACATGTTGCATGCACCGGGTGTACAAATGAATTCCTTCGCTTTTCCTTTGTGAATTTCTTAAGGGGTTACGGCACCATGAGATCTAAAAAAAAATCGTTTTTTTTATTTCTCTTTAATTTAGAGTTCAAGGAATAATTTAAGCCATGGTAGATGCAACAGCTCGCAAAAATAGCGAAGTTACGCTGCTTAGAAGTTCGTGCGTTTCCAAGTCGCACGTTTATCTCGAAATTACATTTTTACAACTGGTGTAACAAATACCTCGTAAACTATACGTCCGATTTACTTAAAATTTGATACACATAATTCTAATAACATTATCGACAGCGAAGCATAGGATTTTTTTGATACGATGTCCCAATTGTTTATAACAATCGTTTAAAGTTCGATTTTTTTGGTAAAAATTGATTGTTTATTTTCAGTTTCCTCTTTCCTCGCATTTGTACAAAAATGCGTCAATGAATTAGGAAAACGAAAATAGTAAATTGTACAATTAACATTTATATATATGTATAAATAATAGTAAATTGGGGTAAACTTGACTTTACCGGACTCAAAATTTGTGCCTTTCTCCCACGAATTATGATGTATTTGCTATGTAATCCGGTAGATTTGTACTCGTCACGGATGCAGATCGAAGTTTCGATCCTCTAGGATCAATAGTTGAGGAGGTATGGTCGCTTAAAGTTGAGTATATTTCCAGTTTCCTGGGCGGCGCCCTTACCTGTCAAAAATGCTCAACTTTAAGAGACCATAGCTCCTCAACTACTGATCCTAGAGGATCGAAACTTCGATCTGCAAGGGATTGTATGCTTAAGGATTGTATGAGGTAATATATCAATTTCATATCCACCAAGTTTAAAAATTCATTAAAAAATGGTAATATTTAAAATAAAAATTGTCTGCATTGATTACAGAGCATTGAAACGGAATTGAATGTTATTTCTTCCCTTAAATAGAGGAGAAATCATAAATTGACATCTTCAATTTTTAAAATTGATGAACAATTTCGAATTTGAATGAAGATGCGCAATCTATTAATAACATACAAAGCAAAAAAATTATAAACTGTTACAAAACGTCAAATTTATCGTGATGTCTCTCACTAGCATGGAAGCGCGACAAGTGTAGACCACTGAATATAGCTACAGAGGGTACAGTATTCGCAAAATATACTCATGAATGGCTTTCATTGACAATATATCGATGGCTTTCGAATTTCTTGTAGTTTTGTCTCCCATTGTACCTCCAGAACATCCTTAAATCTCCGGAGAACTCGTCGGAGTCGCGGAAAGAAGCCCGAACAGCGGCTGTTGCAATTAAATTACCCTCTCCGAGCACCGATACCCCCGTGTTCACGCGAAAACAGTCCCGTGCACGGGGTTCGGATAGCCGAAATACCCCGTCCGAGCAATCCCCGAACGCACCGGAGGGCGCGCGTGGTGCGGCGCAAGCCATAAAAGCGCGATCGAAACGCAATTTGCGAAGGGAAACACGAGAGTGCCGCGAAACACAATCTATTGTATCAAGAGCGTTCGAGCCGATCGTGTTACACGGCGAGTCGGTCGCTATCTATCTCGATCCTGGATCCTAAAACGATCTCCGGAGGTCTCGTCTTTCGCAAAACCAGACGGCGGAGAAGGGAGAGCGAAGCGTGCGAGAGCGAAAAGGGAAAGGAACCAGCAACAGGGACGAGAGCGCACGCATCTGTTGCCGCGCGGTAATTGCAGCGGATAGAACGCACGTGCTGTTTCCACAGGACCGTGCGTTTAGGCCAGGCCTGGTTAATACTAAACCTACCGACGCTTCTTGTATTCCTACCGCGACCGGTCAAATAACACACCTTTCGTACATCTTTTAAAAACTAATAACTTAAAAAAAGTATTTTAAAACCACGCTTATATTAAAATGCACTGAGAAGGAGAAAATTATTTTTTTCTGGTTCTCCATAAAATAACGAATCCAATTAAATGATTAATAATATCTTTTCCCACGATTTTAAGCGATTAGTTCAAAATTTCTTCTGTTATGAAATTAGTGTCGGAGTAGATAGAAAAATTTTTTAAAAATTTTCTTTGTTGCCATTGGTCGAGCCGGAAGCAGTCCACAGCAACCGCGCTCCGATTGGTCCGCGTTGTTCACAAAGGAAAAAGTAACTTGAAATGAACGTACGCATTCCTGTAAGGATATACAACATTCTTGGGACACACTGTATAATTAATCGATTCGACGAAAACCGAAGGGAGCTATCGGGTTAGGGAACGCGTAAATCTCCGGTGGGATCGCGTTGATAAAGAATATTACCCAGTCCACGCGAGTACGTAAAAAGGACATAAATCCGTTCTATAGCTAGGCCAGCCATAGAGATAATTTTATTACGGATCGTATCATAAGTCACTCGTTTGGCGACTGTCCAGCAGCCATCATACCCCGTCCCTTCGCTCTTTGTATGCGATGCTTGCATTCTACGATGGAAAACTCGCGGAAATGAGACACGAGGACCTTTCAGAGAATCCTCGATGCTTGTTAACCACGTCTTACGAAACATTAACGAGAAGCATTAAGCATTAACAGGAAGACGGGGCTTACCGCTACTGTGAATCACTATCTTCTGCAATCCTTATCGCGCGGCGCTCTAAAAAATATGTTGAAAAAATGCATTTGGTCGGAGTTGTGAAAAACAATGGTAAAAATTAATTTTTACAACTTGCCCAGATGGGCCAATATCGAAAATTTAAAAGATGTGTTTGATCAAGTCGTATAAACAAGTCGTATATACAATACGCTCCGAAAATTTCATTGAAATCGGTTAATTGGTTCACGAGTTATAAACGATCGAAATTGATAAACGGCCGAAAATCTTGCAAAATTGCCATTTTTACCACTTTCGATTGTCTATAACTCGTGAACCAATTCACCGATTCCAATGAAATTTTCGGGGCGTATAGAATTTATACAAGTTGACCAAACGCATCTTTTAAATTTTCGTTATTGGTCCATCTGAGAAAGTTGTAAAAATTAATTGTTACCATTGTTTTTCATAATTCCGACCAAATGCATTTTTTCAACATATTTTTTAAACGGCATTTACGAAACTAATTCTTCTAGCCTTACAGAGAAATCGAAGTCGTTTGGTCCATTCATAAAAAAGTTATTCTGATTTAATGTGTGTTGAATCAGTTATGCTCGTAGTGTAAGATCGCTCTGTCGATGGGTTCGCTCACGAGGAGGTCTCGAAGTGTGGGTGTCCGAAGTCCGAAGACACCCAAATCATTCTGGGACCGTCGCGTCGAGTGTTTAAAGCTATTTCAGCCGACCGTGTCTAATGTAAATCTAAATCTCACGTTCGGTCTACTTGAGACCGAACATGCTCGTTCGAGAGTCATCATCGTGCACTCGTAAAAAATGATTACAAGCACGCTCGTCGAAGCTGCACTGTTTCAACAATCGAAAAGCGTCGAGTAAAATTCGCTGGCTTATTGAAATCGACTCTGATCCGTGAGAGTATACGGGTCTCATTGAAAAGTTTCCGTCCGAAAGATTCCCGATCAATCTCCCCGGACGAGAACGCTGCCTAACAGGGGCTGATCGCATGAAAAAGATTCGAACGGATTCATCGTTCTCGCAATTATCGACCCTCCGGGTTGTCCTCCGGCTGGAGAACTTTCAGGACGCTCCTCCTCGAAATCTGCCCGGATGAATTCGGAGGATCGGGTCGACGAATCCACGGTATTGTTCGAGAGGACCGACCCCGGTGTTCGTTAACGAGGATCCACCGCGAGAAAGATTCACACGAGGCGAGGCAAGGCGAGGCCTATCGTTGATCGTAATCGCTCCAGCTCGAAATATCGAGCCATAAATTCAATTAACCTGACGAGCGTGCACCGGGATCTTCTCCAACTACCTCTTCGGCATAGCCAGCCTGAAACTTCATTATGCTGGATCGGTGCACGCGTGTCCTTGGCCAATGACCTTTCAACCATCGCTCAGCCATGCTGAAAAACCGTGTCGACCAGCCCTGGCTCGCATTTTCCCCTCGGAACAGCCCTAAGTTGCTCCTAAATCGATGAACCTGATCAGTATGTAAAAAAAACGAACCCCCATTTTGTTTTAACTCTTAGCACTCGAATGACGACCCTCAGGCGTCACTGAAAATTGCTGTATCATTATTCAAAATATTGTTTACATTATTAAATATATCGGTATCTACTCAATTACTAAACATTTAGGAATTTCATATCCCCATAAAATTTTAAAAATCATAGGGAATCTTTAATTTTCGAGTTAAAACAGCTCCGAGTGCAAAGGGTTAATTATTGAATATTTAATAATTAAAATCTTTTAGAGGGTGCAGCTCAAAATCCTTCGAGAATATTTCTAATGAGTACTTTTATGCAACACAAAAGTTATGTGCATCAATTAGATGAAACTCTGGGGTCCGCGTTGTTTCTTAGATCCTGTAGTTCACCAATTATATCGTGTTTAGTGTCATTTCAACTGGAAAACTGCCACGAATAAGTTGGCGAAAGTCCCATAAAAAAATAATGAAAAACAAAGAAGTTTTGTAGTTGGATGGTGGAGGGGATATTCGTTTTTCTTAGATCAAGGCTTCACTGTGCTTTACAATCTGAACTGGTTGAAGTGGTTCTATGAAGAAAGGAGATTTCAAGGAATCCTTTCGATAAAGTCGGACATTTATTCGAGCTCGTGGAAAGTAAAAGCGGACGAGTACAGTGATGGATCACTTTCCACATCGGACGCGACGGCTAGATCTCCGAATCAAGCAATAGTTCCGAAATTTTGGTGAGCTGTTCGTGAAAGTTTCGGAGCTACTCGATCAACGTTCTTCTTCTCGGACAATATCGTTTCAGTCTCTCTGTCTGCCTGTCTGCCCCTCGAAATCGTGGGAACGTAGGGGTAATGGGATTGAAACGGACCGGACATTTTATCCGGGCGAACGAGGATCACGGTTGCGACCCGGGAGGAAATTTCAGCCGGTGATCCAGCCCGAATTCCCGGACGGAAGTTTGCGGCCCTGCTGACCGAGCCCGGATCTTTAAACCTCGAATTTTCAGAGCCCGGCGACGGAACTTGGCCGAGCAGCCATGTCATAAACTCCCGATCGAAATTGTTCGTACGATTGGAATAGTTCGGTCGCGAGAGTTCACGATGCCAAATATTTTCGAGCCGCCCCCCCCCCCCCGTGCGCCCCCCGACTCGTATTAATCTTCGCTCGGCCGAAAAATTATCTTCCTCCCGATTGACCCGTTCGAATGCTCGATTCGCCGGGAAACGGGACACCAACGATCGACCTAATCGATACGGATTTCATTGGTCCGCACTGAACCTTCCGAGTACATACAGTAGCGGACGAAAAGGGTGTAGCCGGATAAGCATGGGCCAGCGGCCCCCGCTTCGATTTTTCCGATTCCTGTCTTAAAACAGCGTTTTATGTATAAAAAAACATTGTGTAAAATTTCAAACATCTAGCCCCACCGATACGGGTGATATTCGGGTAAATGCTTCCGCACTTTTCAAAGATTAATAACTTTTTTATAATTGTACCAAACGACCGGATTTTTTATAATCAATTAGAAGCATTGGTTTAGGAAATTCTATGCAAAAAAGATTTTCCGAAACTTATAATTTACAAAGTTACATGCAAAAATAAAAAAAGGCATTTTTTAAAACTTTTTTTTCAAGTTTAGTTTCATGTAAAAATTTTCAGGAAACATTTGTTTAGGTTTGCGTCAATACTCACAATTTTGTTTTACGCAATCCAGTCGCTGTATATATATTTTACTTTCCCTTCCTAAAATTGGTATTTTAAGTAACTCGATGACCACTTCACTTCAACTCGTAAATGAGTGCAGAGGTCTCTTTCGGAACAGCGAGAGTGAGAGTCACAAGCAAAATTCAAAGTTACCGAACTATTGACCTTCCAATTATGCATTCATGTCAGAGTCGTGCAAAAATTTTATTTAAATAAAAATTTCGAACTTGGAAAAAACCCACTTTATACGAAATTTTTATTTAGATAAAATGAACAGGGTAAAAGAACTCGAAGATGTTCACAAATTTTGCACTCAACTAGCTCCGAGTGCAAGGGGTTAGCAGATCTTCAGGATCGATCTTTGAAGAATTTTTCTCGCAGGCAAGAGACGTGGACGGTGTTTGAGGGACAAGGGTTCGAGGGAAAGAACAGAGGAGTCGTTAATTGCGTCGAACGTTAGCCGGTGATACACAGGACCGGTGAACTTGTTTGCCCGTGTGGAATCTCATTAACCGGGTTGTTCGATGACTCGAGACACGTTAATGCTCGTGTTCGCGTTGGTGCGTTCGGTGCGCACGTTCCCAGCAATCGGCATCAATCACTGTCGAGCGAGGAACTTGAAACGTTCCAGGGCCGCGCGTGATTTATATGCACGGGCGCACGGTAACCCGGCACGAACTCCGAAAAAGGCAAGGAAAACCGATTTTCCTCGGACAGATGGCACGGCTTTTCACCCCAGATACTCGGAGCGATTGTAATTTCGAAGCGCATCGGCCGTTTTCGAGGATCGTTCCAACTGTCCGTGCTCAATAATTATTGGCAGCCTGGCCTTATGGTACTTATAGCATTTACATTTCCTTAGAAATACAAGAGAACGTTGAAGGAGCGTCAAACTTGCGTAGCAGCGTTGCGAATCAATGAATTAGGAAAACAAAAATAGTAAATTGTTCAATAAACATTTATATATATATATGTATCATTTCTTTCTCCTATAAATTATGATGTATTTTATTATTAGTTATGAAGTTTTGATCCTGTAGGATCAATGGTTCAGGAGTTATGGTTGCTTAAAGTTGTGCATTTTTCAGTGTTTTTGACAGCTAAGGGCACCGCCATATTGGTTTGTAGTGACCACCGCGAGCCACTTACCTTGCCGCCGCCCCGCCCCCCCACGACCTAATCACCAACCAACTACCACATGGCGACTCTGCTGTTACCTGTCGAAAACACTGAAAAATGCTCAACTTTAAGCAAGCATAATTCCCGAACCATAGATCCTACAGGATCGAAATTTCGGGTACAAATCTACTGGATTACATACCAAATATGTACATCATAAATTATACATTTTAACAATTTTTAGTACGAATTCAGTACGATTTTTCTTTATTTTCGATCTACAAATTCTATCACCAATAAAACTAGAATTTTATTTGGTATGCACCATGTTTTTCAAACTTCATTCTGTTTATTACTTTTTGTCATTTCCGAGGTAACTTCAGTGTTATTGAATAAATGAATAAATACCTTAATTTTATCTTCGATTCTTGATTTGAAAACGCTACGAACTTTCTTTCCAATTCAATATAAATAATTCATACAGTAGTTGAGACATTGAACTTATAGTTTATATAAAGTTTCCTTTTTATATCCCGAGGAGAAGTTTTTTTCCGCGTTTAGGCAACGCCGTGCGAAGGAAACAATGGCGAGCGTTGCAGAATGTTTTGCCGAAACGGAAAGGGATGGAAGTCGGGCGAAATGTCGCGGGGGGGTGAACAGGGCCGTTGCTCGAGGGTGACAAAGGGTGGTCACGAGAGGAGAGCCCGATAGAAACAGAGAGGAAGAGAGAGAGAGAGAGAGTGAGAGAAGCAAGTTCGAAGGGGAGGCCGGGTTTCGCCGGTCGATGTTGCTGGATGTTGTAGAACCTGGCTGAATATTTGCACCCCGTGAGATTTGTTCAACGATTGAATGCACCCAAGCAATTTGTCAAATCGATTAAACAGTTTGGGGGAAAAAATTGACAAAATGTATTTATTCGTGAACGCCTCTAGCGCATTTTGTAATCGATTCATTCCTCCCCGAATTGGTCGGCGAGGATCATCTCTGGTTGCGCAAACGACCGCGAGCCGTTTCCAATTACCGCGTTCTCGTAATAGGGACTAGCTGTCGCGGTTCTCGCGAAAAGAGGACGCTCATGGTTCCCGGGTCGTCGAGTTCCACCGAGCGATTCGTCATGGCGACGCGTCGTTCCGGTTTCATTAACGCGTACACGAGTACGCGAGTCGAACGCGGCGACACCCGGCGCGTGACGCAGACTGCGTTTCGGTCCAAAACTCCGCCGGAAAATGTCTGCCGACTGAGACTCCGGTAAAGCAGATCTTGTAAAGATTATCGGGATGCATTTGCAATGAACAATTTATACCGGGTATTTCAGCTAACTTGACCACCTTGAATATCTTCGTTGTTTTTAAAGATACGTCGAATGTCTGAAGGACAAAGTTGAATGGTAAAATGGGGCTCACACGATACCAACAAAATTTTTGTTTTTACGTAATTTTTTTTAGAGATATGAAGGTCACCTTCATTTTTTTTAATGGAATGAGGTATTTTTTAATACATCAATCGATGCAGTTGGACGTTCGTTGTAAAAAAGTACTAACCCATGTATGTCGAAAAGTTAGTAGTTCAAGAGATATTTAAATTTAAATAACTCTAGAATGCCATTGCGGTATTACTACGATTTTATATAAAACATTTTTTCATATTCCTACTGGTTTCCGTAATAATTGACTGTCTCAAGATAAAGGGACCACCCTGTATGTGCGTTAGCTTACAAATACCTCTTGCGATACTGAAAAAAGCGTTTGTAAAAATTAGTTTAAAAGAACGCTATTTAATTTTTAAAGAGTTACATGGAGGCAACACATTTTATGGCCATAGGTTTAAAAAGTAACGACCAAGGTTGAATAATTTAACCCCCTCCATGTAATTCGTTGAAAATTTAATAGCGTTCTTTCAAACTAATTTTTACAAACGGTTTTTTCAGTATTGCAAGAGGTATTTCTAAGCTAACGAACTTGGCCGTGTTTTGTGTGACCTCACACAACTTTTTACGGCCACAGGAACTTGGCTCCTGTTTACAGGATGTTTTTGTTGGGATCCGTTCCACGCGAATCCGATTTTCGAGTTTCGGAAGCTCAGGCAACGGAACGCCCGGCGTTTAAAAGCCGACAGATCTCAGACACGCCTACAGCCTGTAGCTATTTGCTATTTGAATCGTGACAGCGCGGGATAGTGCACGGTCACGCGCGGTTTCAATTAGACTAATGCATCGACGTCCTCGCGAAACGAGCGTGCAGGCGCGCGCCCGAAATCCCCGGGCAAAACATTCGCGAGCATCAACCCTCTTCGCGATAGATCTCGATCGGAACTCGCGCCGTGTAACACGCACACAGAGAGAGACGCGCGAGGACGCGTGCGCGGCGAAAGTAAATCCGGGGACTTTCTCCCGCAGCGACGGAAACCGTCCGCGAAAAAACGGCACACGCCGCTCGCGTAGTCGCGTATATGGGAAATTAAAGCGCAACCGCGGACGATACACGGCTCCTTCGCCGTCATAAATGGCCCCGCGGCTGAAAATAACCAAGCGGTTTTATGCCACGTCCGTTACGACCGCCATCGTCCCGAAATACCCGAGTGTATTAACCTTTCCAACATTATTTAACAGCCGAGGTGTCCCGATCCACTTTCCCCGTTGTTATTGTTTCGCGGTCCCCGGCGACTGGTTTATGCGAATTTTGTTGTACGAATCTCCGCAGACCTCGCAGAATTACGTTGAAAATGATATCGCTTCTCGATTCATTTCGGGGAATCTCGACTGTGCACCAAGGAAGGGATAGAAATATGTATAAAAATCATTGGTAAACCTTTCGTTTATGGGAGGCAGCTCCGATGACCTTCACCTTGACATGTTTACAAACAAAAAATAAACAGATGCGGCCCCGGAACAGGTTTTTTGCAATTATCTCGGAAACTAAAGCCGAGCACCGGGTATATGTAATCACAAAAATTGTTCAGAATGTTGTTGTTAATAACATATGTCAAGGTGAAGGTCATCGGAGCTGCCTCCCCTAAACGAAAGGTTTACCAAATCATTTTAGTAGTAATCTACTACTAAAATTCATCATAAAAATCATTCTAGTAGTACATCTACTACATACTGTGTACAGCCACTTGAATTTCGTATAACACCGACATTTTCGAGGCTCAAAGTTGAAGAAGAGCCTCGACGAGCGCGGAGGAGGCTGCGTAGCCTGGTCTCCGAAGATCTCGTCGAGATTCCCAGTCAACGGGGTATCGTAAAAACCGTCGAGACGATCGTAAATCCGTTTAATTCGCGTAAATTAACAGCGGCTTCCCGATAAATTATTCGCGACGATAAAATCCGACAGTCCCGGCTGCGCTGCTCGAAATCTCGGAGAGCCTCGGAACAAGAGAAGGAAGAGAGAGAGAGGGAGCGAGTGTTTACGTGATCGCACGCGCGGGCGCAAACGAGAGCGAGTACGATACGTTTCCTCCCTTCGGTCCTCGCGGACGCTCTTCCCCTCTCCTCTCGTTTGGTTTGCTCTTTTTCTCGGCCTTGATCGCTCCGGCATGGAGCAAGGACCGAGGAGAAAAAGGAAAGGAGCACGGCCGAGGAGAAGAAGCCAGTGAAATCTCTCTTGCAACCGAAGGACCGCGACTGTACGACTTCGATTTTAAGTGTTTTAACGAGCTTTTGTACCGATCATCGCGCGCGCGCCTGCCTAACCGCATTTACAGTAAACCCTCTATAGTCGCAAAAGCCTCGGCGAGGTTTGCAAAGTTCGTTAACGGACTCTATTTTCTTTCAGCTTGGAAGACCGAGACGAGATCAGATTACTACAGTGCAGGGGATATTTTTTTGCATTTATCGTGTACGAACTTTTTCCGACTATAGAGGATTTACTGTAGTTGCTGCGTACAATTCGAATGTTAAATGTTGTATTTGGTATGTAATCCAGTAGATTTGTACCCGAGGCGGATGCTGATCGAAGTTTCGATCCTGTAGGATCAATGGTTCAGAAGTTATGCTTGCTTAAAGTTGAGCAATCTGCAGTGTTTTTGACAAGTAAGGGCGCCGCCATATTGGTTTGTAGTGACGGTCGCACGCCGCTTACTGAATTGGTTGGGATTAGGTCGAGGGGGAGGGGCTAGGTATGCGGCTCGCGGGCGTCACTACAAACCAATATGGCGGCGCCATTACCTGTCAAAAATGCTCAACTTCAAGCGACCATAACTCCTCAACTATTGATCCTAGAGGATCGAAACTTCGATCTGCATCCGCCCCATGTACAACTCTACTGGATTACATACCAAATACATAATAATTTATAGGAGATAGGTACAAATTTTGAGTCCGGTAATCGCAGAAAAGTTCGTTAAAATTGGAGTGGGACAATTAGGGTCCGGTGCACACTGCGCACGGTCGCACACGTTATGTGTCCCGTTGCATCGGTGTGGGTGCATGGTTTGTCTCTCTACGCCTGTATATGGAAGTAGGGAACGACTTCGAGCCGGCTGCACTCTCGTATCGCTACGGATCGTGCGTCCCGATTGGAAAGTCTGTTCCACGGGCCTGATCCTAAGGGACATGCAGTACACATAGTATACAGGGTGACCCATATATCATTGTGCCAATTTGTCCAGCTAAAATAACCTCAACTTTCGACAACGGTTTGCGTTCTTCCACTTGGAAAATCATCAGTAAAATCATATCTACAGTACTGTCTAAATATTTAGCAATGCCAAAAATGTCGATACGCGCGCGAATGAAATTTAAGAAAAATTATAATTAGAACAAGCATTTATAACATTGAACATTTTGTGAACATGATTTTCGATTGGAGGAAAAATATTAAACCGGTCATTTGACCGACGGTGGTAGGTTTAGTGTTAATAATGTAAACAATATTCTGAATACATAATAATACAGCAATTTTCAGTGTTGACTTTGAGTCACCCCTCGACTGCCAAGAGTGAACCAGAGTTGGCCAAAAATTTTATTTAAATAAAAATTTCGAATAAAGTGGGTTTAAAACC
Source organism: Lasioglossum malachurum (assembly GCA_028455605.1). Classification (NCBI taxonomy): domain Eukaryota; kingdom Metazoa; phylum Arthropoda; class Insecta; order Hymenoptera; family Halictidae; genus Lasioglossum; species Lasioglossum malachurum. The sequence continues at coordinate 5,456,803 of CM052317.1, forward strand.
CACTTGGAAAAACCCCATTTTATTCGAAATTTTTATTTAAATAAAATTTTTTCCCAACTCTGGGGTGAACAGCCGAGAAGATGAACTCTCTAGAAAAAAGTGAATCACCCAGCAGCGGAATGGAAGCTCGGAATCGTTCCGACGAGTTCGACGTTTCCGAAACGTTTCGGGGAATGTGTGCTCGCTATGTGTCGCGAAGGTATGACGCGGATGGTAGCGAGAAAAGAGAAAGAAGATCATGAAGAACGGTAATATGTACACGGAAATTCTGAGCAGCAGATAACGCGCCACGCTGGTAGGAGTCGTAAGAACGAGCGAGTGGAACGTCAGGGGGAGGGGGGACGTGACGCTGCATCAGGAAGATGTTGGAAATCATTAACCTTGCCGGTTCGAGGCAACGGGGCATGGAATTTGTATGCGTCACATACTGCCGCGGGTGTCTCGGGCAACGCTTAAACGGAGACACGAGAATTACAATGCATCGGTACAGTGCGCGTCCCCAACGACAGTCAACGATGCATACCTCTTAGCTGCCGAAGATAATGGACCTCCTCTGCGTCGGATCAGCCGGCACGACGCCGCACAGTGGTTTAATACGCAATTCTAGCAACGTTAGCCTCGCTTCTACCTTTTGCCGTTATCCTCTACTTGCTCTTATCAGATGGTAAGCTACTAGAAAGAATCGACTGCGCGGATATCAATTCACCCCTTGCCCTCTCCTGTCCTACGATTTCATTTAGATTTTTCGTCGAATAAAACTATCAGATTGCTATTGTACACGTCAGAAGTCGAATAACCCATTAAGAAGGGTTGACGATCCAAGATCGTGTACAGTTAGGATAAACAAACGACTTCAATTTCTCTGTAAGGCTAGAAGAATTAGTTTCGTAATTTTTACAACTTTTTCAAATGGACCAATAACGAAAATTTAAGAGATGCGTTTGGTCAACTTGTATAAATTCTATACGCTCCGAAAATTTCATTGGAATCGGTTAACTGGTTCACGAGTTATAGACGATCGAAAGTGGTGAAAATTGCAATTTTGCAAGATTTTCGGCCTTTTACCAATTTCGATCGTTTATAACTCGTGAACCAATTAACCGATTTCAATGAAATTTTCGGAGCGTATATAATTTATACGACTTGGTCAAACACATCTTTTAAATTTCCGTTATTGGCCCAGCTAAAAAAGTCGTAAAAATCTATTTTTACTATTGTTTTTCACAATTCCGACCAAATGCATTTTTTCAACATATTTTTTAGAAGTCATTTACTAAACTAATTGTTCTAGCCTTAAGAGAAATTAAAGTCGTTCGGTCCATTCATAAAAAAGTTATTCTGATTTAAAGTTGCTAACTGTATTGTGCACCGAGTCTTTTCCAAAAAGAGCATTGCCCCCGAGGACACTCTACTTGTTCTTATCAGCTGATAAGCTAATAGGATGAATCGGCTGCGCGGAAATCAATTAAACCCTTGCCCTCTCCTGTCCTACGATTTCATTTAGATTTTTCGTTGAAAACAATCAGACATTGTACGCGTCAGAAGTCGAATAACCCATTCAGAAAGGTTGACGATCCAAGATCATGTATTTTGCATCGAGTCTTCCCCAAAAAGATCATTGCCCTCGAGGACAGACTCGTTCGCAACTCGAAGTAGCAAGTTGTACACGCCGAATAAGGCACACAATAGGAGCACCTTGCCCGGTCGCTTTCTAACCAGTTTCCCCGATCGCTTATTCGAAAGATCCCCGAATACCTAGGGTGGAATCTAAGCAGATCGTTCCGACGCGTCGGAAGAATGAACACGCATAGGGGAGCGTACCCTTCTCAGAGTCAGGATCAGCTAGTACACATCAATAGTGTTCGTATATTGGTACCGACTAGAGATCATAGTTTTGAACGTGCATTAATGCATCCCCATTTTAATTTGTATAATTTTTAGAGCATTGATATTAATTTATGTATCGAAACTATGGTTTCACAAATTCCGCGGTTGTTCATACAACAATAAAAAACATTTTCAAAAATATTTAAACATATCAGCAACAGCAGTTGCTCCGGAATGGTGTTTTCCAACAGCTACGAATATTGTTACATATCCCAGAAGAAGTAGTTCGTTGTCAGAACATTAAAACATCAAATTCTTCTCTAATAAACTAGAGGGTTAGATGATTACATTTTTTTAATGAGAGTGATTTTCAAGTTAATTTTTGTATCTACTCTTTATATACCCGTATTTTGCTTCGAAAATTAATTACTGTATCCTAAATTAAATTAATAACTGTATCCAAAAAATTCATACGAATTAAAATGCGGACATGTTAATATGTGCACGTGCATTTAAATACACATACGTGAAACAGAGACCTCTAGTACTGACTAACTGCGTTCCAGTAGGATCAATTGGGTCCCTAACCTAGGGGTGAAGGTCCAGACATCGGCGACCCTCCCCTAAGAAACAACAGGTGCAAGTAGGAGAAAAGGGACTCACCTTCGGCGCTCTTCTTGCCGGTGACGACGGTGACCCCCCAGCTGGATTTCCGCCATCCCCTCCAATTGTTGCATAGGGATTCCGGCTCGCTGCTCCAGCTGCATAGGGAATCCTCTTCGAAGCGGTCGGAGTCTTCGAAGGAGTAACGATCGGTGCAATCGGTCCCCTCCCACTCCATTATAACGGCGTGCTGGCCGGAAGAGTCTTCGACGGTCCCGGGTCCGGGGGACGCATCGGTCGGCCCTGTACCTCTAGCCCCGCCACCGGAACCACCTCCTCCTCCGCCCCTGTTCCATCCGCCGCCGCTACCGGCTCCACCTCCGCCGCCTCCACCGTTGCCGCCGCCTCCAGCGTTGTTGCCACCCCCGCTGCCACCGCCACCACCACCTCCTCCTCCACCTCCTCCTCCGACGTTGTTACCGCCACCGCCGCGCCTGCCTCCGCCGCTACCACCCACCGCCACGGGAGACCGAGCCAGGTTGCCCGCCAGTTTTAATTATCGTAGGAATCGACACGCGCGACACTACGGGCCGCTATGGGCCACGTCCCCTCCCCCCCAAGACAAACGTGTACCCTCCGACGACGGCCCCACCGCAATCACGAAGCGACGACACTGCCGCGTCGCCGTACCTTAAAAACCCGGAGCCACCGCCACCGCGAGAGCTCCCGCGACCTGCTAAAACCCGGCACCCTCTGCCCCCACACCGATCGCCACTGCCTGCGGGACAACAGAACACGGATTAGTTATAGTCACCCTCGAACGTCCCTCAGACTCGGACACAGCTGCGTCGAAGGTCCTGGGATCATGGTCATCCACGCATTCTCATTTTACTCATCGAACCAACAATTTTGACGGGTCGGTCTCGTTTACACGTAGGGACAAAGAACGTGGCTGGAGAATCTTCACCCTGAAGAACGTGTCAGGGTTAAGGGTTGCTCGGGAAGAAGGGACATCACACGTGCCCCACCGCCGCGTCGCGCCTTGCCTCGCCGATCCAGCCTTTTGTCAGTGGATCCAGCTGCTTCGTTGGGCTAGATCAGGGTCGCTACCGGTCTTACCCAGCTGCTCGCTATCTACTGCTACTCGGTTCTCTAGGTGTCTCTTTGAGGATGTACCCACCTTCTCGACCCTGCAATGGCGCGCTGAAGGCCGTCGACCCTAGTAACATTATCCGTACATGTACCGATCTTCCCTGCTCCACTGCAAAACAATTGCATCGATTTTTGTTGGCTACATCCGAACCTTACATTTTATATCAGACATCCCCCACCCAACCAACCCCACACAGCATTTCAGTCGACTATTTTTTTTAATATCAATAGTTCTTCAATAGCTATCTCTCAACCTTCCCTCTGATGTTTACGAGCAACCGCGCACGCTACAGACGAATTAATCTAGTTGCTCTGTTTTCCAAAACTGTACCTTAAATTTTATACCTGAATTGCAACTGAAGCGAGGTAGTAATTTATTTTCTTCGCTAATATTAGGTGTACAAATAACATTTTTCTCCCGCCATTTTGGTGTTTGAAAGCATCAACCTTACCCTACTAAACGCACTGTATAAATTTACGCTAATTGGTACATAACCTCAAGAAAGAATACTTTACACCATGGCGTTTAAGGAACAGCACATTCGACACTGTATTATTTTTGCATTTGACTCAAAGAAAAATGCTGCTGAGGCTACGAAAATGATTTGTTCCGCGTTAAGTGAAAATGTTGTCACCTATAAAACATGCAAGAAGTGGTTCCAATGGTTTCGCAGTGGAAATTGTATGAAAATCCTTGTCAAACACAACAGAAACTTGCCGTGGATCTTGGTGTGACCCAACAAGCAATTTCCGTTCGTTTGAAGAAGTTTGGGAGCTTCGAAACGTAACGTGTATTCCTTTTTCTATAAATAAAGAACAAAAGTATGCTCAAAAGGCAGCGAACTTATTTGTACACCGAATACGTTTGATAGGTTGAAAATAATATAACAATATTTTTAAATTCTCCTAATGTTTTCACTGTTTTAAATCACGACTTCTCATTTTTGTAATAACTGCATAAAATCTGCTGTCTAATTATGATAATTGGCTCGTGCAATGTTTACAGAGATCCAATACCTTTGCAGGATCCCACTGACGACTTTTTATTTAATACGAATACATAGTACTAAAATCGCTTTTTCAGTAGCAAAGTCAACAATCCGAATTTCTACCGAACGTCTATAAAGAACCGCGCACGATAAAGCCGAATTAATCCGGTTGCGGTTTTCCAACTGTAAACAGTCCGAGTAGGTCACGCATGCAACAGGGGCAACGAGGTAAAAACGTACCCGCAATGGTGGCCGTGGAGAAGATGAGGAAAAACAAGAAGACTAACGCGAACAAGATTTTTCTAATCAAAATTTCCGAACGGGACTAGAATTTGGTAGCGCGGCCGTTAATTGATAAATTCGAGGGAACGCTCGTGACCACCATTTTGCGCGCCGCCAACACGGCGTCCGATATTTCCTCCCCCCATTATACCGCTGTCACCGGAGACAGCTACGGTAACCGCTGCTTTGAACCCTCTCGGATCGGTTCCGATTAATTCGACCAGAAACCAACTTCTATTTTATTAAACCTCAATCCGACTGAATTTGTTTCTGTTACAATTACAAGTAACCGAACCCTTTCGCTTTCGAATTCTGTTTTCGGCGAACTACGCGAGTCAATTCAAACTGCGCGCGGTTGCGATTGATAAAATCGGATGTAAGTCAGACCGTTTCCCGCGATGCTCTTTTTCCCGTGCAGTCGTAAACAATAAATTCGCTGCTTTATCCGTCGAGCAACTGGTTTACATGCAGGCCTGACGCGACCAACGGTGGAAACGAAATATGCATCTCCTAGGGAAACTTTTCACAACTGTAACGGCTAGAATAGAATAAAACGGTATGTCCACCGACACAAGTAGCGTTGGTTGACAATTCGAAATCAGAGAATCCTTCAAGAGCGGAAACGGTGGAAAATCAACGGGACGCTAGAGGATACGGAAACAGCTGATTCACGTCGCTACAATGTTTGACCAGCGTATTGATTTTTCCCTCGCGAGAGGAGGATCTGTTTTCGTGGCCCGGAAACCGTACGATTCGAGATCGAGAAGTTACTAACCGATGTGAACGTTGAATGTCGAACGACAAACGTCAGACGGACAGTAGCAGAAGCAGCGTGTGATTAGGTTAGGTTAGGTTCTACCTATGTTTCTCGCGACGCGACGGCAGGACAAGAAAAGGGAGAATTGGAAAGAGAGAGGGTGTAGATCGGCGAGGGACGCAGGCAGAAGGACCTTGGCGGGTCGACAGACCCACGTCAAGAACGTGCGACGACCCCGACCCCGCCAAGGGGAGAGCAACCCCTCTCCGTTTCTTACGTCCACAAACTCGTATACACTATTCCACCTTTCACACCTTTCTTCCTCCACACACGTATGCACGTATATATAGACACAGTACACACAGAGAGAGAGACAGACACCGACACGGGACATATATACATACATACATACATGTGCGTGTACGCTTGTATATTCAGTACACTTTTCCTGCTTACCTCACCCTCTCTAACGAGTTTACCGTTCCGTCACTGGTGCACTTCACACCCCTCCTCCTTTTCCTTCACCTACTACCTACTACTACTACCCACTACTTACTACTACTATTACGACCAGCACCACCGAACGAACAGTACCGAACCAGAACAGAATGGGGAGTAGTACACAAACACGGGTTATATGTATACACGCATGCCACACATAGAGCCCCGCACTCGACAACAGAGTAGGACAGCTGAGCCACCAGTGCCCCACCAGTTTTATGTAAGAGACATTTCGCACTGTCTCCGCGGTACCTTCCGCGAAGGTTCAGCCCGGCACGGGCACGCGAACGAATCGGCTAACTTACGTCGGAATTACACACTACCACTGCACTAGCCGTCCGAAAACTCCAGCTAGCCTACCCCATCGACGACAACAACAAATATGGCGAGCGAACCTCCGCCTGCGCCTCACTGCTCCACGACTGCCAACTGACCACCAGGTGGCGAGCCGAACGCCAAGAACGTCCCCGACAACCCCCCACCCTTGCTCCCCGAACGTCCCGCGTAACCATAAAACAGCTGTGCGAACTAGAGGGCAACGCCGCCTTTCAGAAACGAACCGCTCCGCCATCTATACCTTAGACCATATAATACTTGTAGACCCGGCATAGTCTGTGAAGAAAAGATGAGTGTAAATGTGACGTCACGAGATAATTCCTAAGATAATTTCAAAATGGCTGATACGGCAGGCGGACGCTTGAAATGTTGTAAATGTGGTCGATTTATATGTAAAAAACATTCTATAACCTGCATAATACGCGGAAGTTGTTAATCAAATATCGATTCCTAAAATATATAGTTAATACATAATACGATTATTACTTCATATATACTTGTTATATATCTTAATAAAACATATACATGTATGGGATAAACATTTGTATCTTAAATATTCTTCAAGGAAAATTATCTGTGCCGTGTCTATAGGTTTATATAGTCTAAGGTGGAGAATATGTTCGATATGTCATGTTATCGAGATATATCGATATATCGATGACCTTTTGAACTTTTAAATATTTTCAGTGATTTTGGCGCGATTGTAACTTGTAACGTAACCAATTGCAACTGTAACTTAGCCTCTATTTATGTGGAACCAAGAACAAAGAACCACGATCGTACATACGTGAAATGTCGTCCGAACCAGGGTGCAGCGACAATCTTACTACAGATGATACAATTAAAATCTTAGTTGCAACCGATATTCATCTCGGTTATGATTACAACAAAAAAAGAGGTTAGTTCTCTTCGGATACATCTGCATCGTTCTTACATGTACCCAAATATGCTAAACTTAATTAATTTACATTAGGACAGGAATCAGATGACAGCTTCGTTACTTTCGAAGAAATCCTTCAATACGGTCAAAAGCACGAAGTAGATTTTATACTTCTTGGTGGAGATTTATTTCACGACACAAAACCATCGCAGACCGCCGTTCTAAAATGTATGGAATTATTGAGAAAATACTGTTTGGGATCCAGGTTGGCCAGATATATTTATGCAAGATTCAATTTAGCCTAAGCAAAGTTTTAATCAGTTTTTCTTTACCAGGGAAATCAAGATTGAATTTTTGAGCGAACCGGAAGTAGTATTCAAACACTGTGCTCATAAAATTGTAAATTATGAGGACCCCAATTTGAATATTGGCATGCCAATATTTTCCATTCACGGGAACCACGATGATCCAAGTAAGAATTGTTTCCTTCGTATCATTGTACCTACTGTTAACTACGAATCAAATTACAGGTTTCGGAGCAGTCGGATCGATGGACTTATTGTCTGCTTCTGGTCTTATCAATTATTTTGGGAAATGGACAGATCTTACTAACATTACCATTCCTCCATTGGTCATAAAGAAGGGTAAAACCCATGTTGCGCTTTACGGTTTAAGTTACATAAATGACCAAAGATTGTCACGGTTGTTAAGGGATTATAAGGTGAAATTGTGAGATGCGTACACATACATTTAGGGACAATATATTAAGCGGAGACTCTTAAAAATCCTATGACTTTTTTAAAATTGGTCCGGAGGACTTGAATTTTTCAAAGATGTCAGATCAACAAGTTTTCTAGAGAATGAGTATGATTTCTACCAATTGCAGTCGAAACAAATTTTTGTTTACTCATTCTCTAGGGAACTAGCCAGTCTAACATCGTAAAAGAATTCCAGTCCATTGGACTAATTTTAAAAAAGTTATGCGAATTTTAAGAGCGTCCACTGAATATTGTCCCCGACTGTATATGTGTTGGGAAACCTGTTTAGAATGCAAATGTTTTTCTTTCAAAGGTGGATATGTTACGTCCAAAAGAGATACCAGAGATCTTTAATATGTTTGTTTTACACCAAAATCGTGCGCAACACGTTGAACATGGACACATTTCTCATAGCAAACTTCCTAACTTTCTTAATCTTGTCATATGGGGACACGAACATGAATGTCGCATTACGCCGGAATTCATCACAGAAACTGAATACTTCGTTTCTCAACCAGGTATATTTTCTACAGATTGATTTAATTAATAAACGATACATAGAAACTATTGAATTCTTGCTGAAGAGATGCAATTACAGGTAGCTCTATCGCAACTTCCTTGTGCGAAGGTGAAGCAAAGACCAAACACATTGGTCTACTGAGCATAAACGGTATGAAGTTTAAGATGAAGAAATTAAAGCTGAAAACTGTCAGACCGTTCGTATTCGACAATTTGATTTTGGAGGACGAGAATATAGAAGAGAACTATGGCTTGTCGTTGTCGGAATCTGTGTACAAATTCGTCGACAATTATATAGAGAATGAATTGATACCTAAAGCCGCAGGGCAAATATCGGGTCATCAAAAACAGCCGGTACAGCCACTGATTCGATTGAGAATATTTCATACCAAAGACGAGGAAGTATTCGATAAGATTAAGTAAGATTATATTAGTATCTTAGCGAATGCGGGTAATAAACATGAATACATAATAAATATGTATGTTTTAGATTAGCCCAGAAATATTGCGAGGAAGTCGCCAATCCATTAGACATGATTGTGTTTCGTAAAGACAGAAACACCGGTAAGAAAAGATCGTCGTCCAACTTTGAGAGTGCCAACGATGATGTTCAGGATATGGCTGAAATTCTCTGCTACAACGATGTAAGCAAACACTTGGATATTCTATTAATGTCTATTATATTAAATCTGTTGGATTTTCAATCTAGAATAACGAAGATTGGAACAAAACTGTACAAGGAGGACTGAAAAAATACTTCAGTTTGGAAGAAAATAAAGATAAATTAACGGTACTGTCAGTGAATGGCTTGAATGAAGCACTAAGTCGATTTATTGATAGAGGTGATGGCGACGCTTTTAAAGAACTAATAAGGTGCAACACGTGCATTCAAATATTTCAAAAACACAATGATTTGCCTTTACAAGCTCAATCGTATTATTAATATTGATATATTTATGTGCAGCCATCAAATGAAAAAGAGTATGTCGCATTTGGAAAATTGTGATGCTAGTAATGTCGAAGATATCAAGGAAGAAATTAAAAGTTTCCGCGATAAAAGGAGGGAACAAGCAGGGGAAGAGGACACAGAAGTATATATATATACATACGAACGAATTCATTGATCTGTTGGATTATCTGTTGGTTATAATCGTGTACTGTTTTACAGCTCCAACAGTTATTCAATAATAGGCCGACGGCACGTTCTAGTAAGGAGGAAAGAGATATCACAATTATAAACAGTAGTGGAGATGAAGAGGAAAAATCAAATAAATCTCCTGCCACCAGAGGTAAAGGTAGAGGTAGAGGTACAACATCTAGAGGTAGAAAACCACGAGGAGGAGCAGGTAGTACTACAAGCAGAGAAACCGATAAAGAAAAGAGTCCTGTTGCCGTAGCAGTTAAGCGGCCGATTAAAACTGCGAGACAAACAAAAACGCAGGTACATTGTACTATTTGGTTGGCGAGAAAGTAATTTCGGTATTTTAAGGTGAAATGAAACCCAATCTTTTTATTCATGCAATGAACTTTAATCAGTAAAATATTTTCTATTTTATTCGATACGTCTTATTTGATCTACCATTAATTACGATGTTGCATTATCTGTTAGAAGGAACAACCATCGTTAGCTGACTACTTAAATAAGTCGAAGAGATCCCAGATGTTCATTCTAGACGATTCCGATTAATCTTCCTGTTCCTTAACTATGTTAAGGAATTACCACCCAGTATTAATTCTTATTACTTACTCGTAAGTATTAACTTATTTCTAAGAAATACATTAAATTTTGTATTTTAATAAATATATTGTCATTAAAACATAAAATATTTAGGTAATTATTTACAAAGTACCACTCCTCTCCGATTTTGATGAAATTTAAATATGTTATGCAGCTACACATTGTGAGCAACTTCTTCCTTTTCCAGTGTGGGGAGGGGGTCCGTATATTCTTATTTTATTATTCTAGTTTATTCTAATTTTCGGTATATCTAGCCGGCCTTCTCCGCCACCTAACCACAACTCATTCTGTTCGCATAATTTTTCAGTTACTAGTTCAAATTTTGGACGACAGCTACAATGTAAAGATTATGCGAATTCAGTAAATCCTCTATAAACGCATAAAAGCTGTAGCAGATAAACGCAGAAAAAATATCCCCTCCACTGTAGTAATCTGACCTCGGCTCGGATATATCGGTGTGAAAGTGTGAACCACTACTAATGCGACGCGGAGAGTCGCATCAGTCGTAGTCGTCGGCATAGTTCAAAGGCCCGCGCGTCCTCACAATGTAACACCAATATAAAAACTTTTTTATTATCACTTATTTTTTTATGAAACTTTTACCAATATATTTGTAGCATTTTTCTGATAAAAAAGACCAAACACGATATAATTTCAACTGTATTTAGTTTAATTGACGATGAAAGTTTCGGGCGCAAGAAAGGACAGCGTATGGAATAGAAAGAGACGCGGAGAGTCGTAGTCACCGGCATAGTTGAAAGGCCCGCGCGTGGTCTCTCTTTACACGCGCTGTCCCCTACGTTCAACTCGGCCTTTGAAGCTCAAAAACATAGGTACCCGTCTCAGATAAACGCATCTACAGATTCTCCGAGGCTTATGCGTTTATGGTGACAATACTATATGTAGAATGAGTGCGGTTAGGTGGTGGAGGGGCGGAGAGGGCCACGCATACGAAAATTCAGGAGTGGTCTTTCAAAATGGAAAGCCCCCCTTATACATATATGTATGACCAGAGTGAGACCCTGTTTTCTCTCTCATATCCCCAGCGTGTTTATAAAAAACAGTAAACAAACGCCGCGTGCAAGAATACGGAAAATTCAATACAGTATTAGCAATAATTTTTTGCGAATATGTATCTCGAAAACTACAAGCGACCCTCCCTATATTTGAAAAGGAAAAAGTTCAAAAAAGCTCGAGATGTCGAAATCTATAACATATTTAAATTTCATCAAAATAGGAGAGGAATGGTACTTTGTAAATAATTACCAATATTTACTTACTTTGACACTGACCCATTCTCTGGTCCGACAGGAGCGAAATTGGCGAAATGAGGGAATACTCAACTTGTATTTCGAGTTTCGATACTATCGATATCGCACTCGACTGCCGCGCGCCGGAAGATAGCTCCCTTTAGACTTCCTGCTCTGTTCGTGTTGTGTCAGGGAGTGCACAGTAAATATAATTTACAGGTATTCTATCAGAAAACTTAATGTTATATGAAAAATAATGCATCGAATAAACAGGGGATATATATTTTTACGTATATCTGTTAGAATATCGATCGCTTCAGCGTTTAATATTAAGATGCGAACGGATGAAATTAGTGTCACGACAGTCGTGTGCATTATGGACGCTATGTGTCAAGACATAACCTGAAACTAACCCCACACTGTTTATATCCAACGATCTGAATCGAACGAATAATACAATTAAAGAATGGATGAACTAATCTCAAGAATTTATGCCGATAGAAATCACTGAATAACATTAATATTTCCAACAGAGATGCCACCAAAGAGGGGAAAGGTACAGAAGGAAGAAGTCCAGGTCTCCCTCGGACCTCAGCTTCGCGAAGGTGAAGTTGTCTTCGGTGTTGCACATATTTTTGCAAGTTTCAACGACACCTTCGTCCACGTAACCGATCTCTCGGGCAGGTATGTTTCGAAATATTATTTCATACGAACAACTGCATACTGTGCAAGTACAAGTACATCTACCGATACTTTCTACTTCTAGAGAAACCATTGCTAGAGTTACCGGAGGAATGAAAGTGAAAGCAGATCGTGACGAAGCTTCTCCGTACGCTGCTATGCTTGCCGCTCAGGTAAACATCTTTTCATTTATAAAATACATCGATCTAGCCACATTCAGGCAGCACCTAAACATTCCTCTCCTGATCATAGGTGCGTTCATGTTTGTGGAATATTAAATTGCTTCCTTGCCTTCGAAGTGGGGTTTACATCGGCCACATTTCTTTGCTTGGAAGAATACATTCTAAATAAAGCTATAAAACGCGTTTCAATGGTAACGACTGTTAGCATTAATATGTTTGTATTAATTGTTCATAGGATGTAGCAGAGAAATGCAAGTCCCTTGGTATCACAGCGCTTCACATTAAACTGAGGGCTACAGGAGGAAATAAAACAAAAACTCCCGGACCTGGTGCACAGTCGGCTTTGCGAGCCCTTGCTCGTTCTAGTATGAAAATTGGCCGTATCGAGGATGTTACACCAATTCCATCTGACTCTACGCGTAGAAAGGGTGGTCGTCGTGGACGCAGGCTGTAAATTATGGTTCTATGCGTGGTTTATTATCTTTCAAAAATAAATATTTAAAAGATCACTGCCTTATATTTGTTCTATTTCCCTGATGTTTTACTACTAGACTGCGGATCTTTATGTATTTATAGCAAAACTGAGTATATGATAATTTCTCTATTAAAATCATTACAGGAAGAAATAACATTCAATTTAGTTTCTACTTCGTGCAGTCGATGCAGACAATTTTTATTTTACATAAAGATCCGCAGTCTATTTATTACTAAGGAATGAAAGAAATATTTTCATAAATCTATCTCTTTTGTGGTGCATTTTATTTGCTATAAAATATAAAATATTTCTTGTTCAGAATAAATATTTAAGAAAGATGAAAGAAGTTATTTAAGGAGTTAAATTAAATTAGTTAATAATTTTTCGATCTTCGGATTACATAGCATGTAGCGAAAGCTTCCATAATTTATACTGTAATAGTGTGTTCTATGAACAATCGTGCTTGTACAATAAGCATTAAGCATTGCCGACGATATTTCCGATCGTGAGATACAATTTCACTTTCAGATCCAATTTCTTAGGCGCTTTATTCTCTAGCGTTGTAATTGTATTCACGTGTCCATACTGCATGACAAACCCGATAATCACTGATTCGCTTTCCTCGTGTTCCTCCAAACTCTTGTGTGGAGTCACATGTACCTTTATCACTATCTTGTTTCCCTTTCGCCAAACTACAAGCCTTTTTATAGAGGATTTAATATTAAAAAAAAGTTTCGAAAACACAGTCGACAGCGATAGATTCGAAACTAGAAATACATACTTTGGGTCATCGTGAAAGTTATGAGTGTCGCCAGTATCGTCATATTCAGCGGTATCGTCTTTCGGTGGAAGTATTAGAGAAGCTTCAGGCAAAAGTACGTCCGCATTCGGAGCAACTTTTATGGCTTTAACTTCTTCCGCTATAGGCATTTTTCGTACAATAGAGGGTATTAAATTCGGAGACTCTGAATCCTGTTTCGTTAGAAAATTTCGTGTAATTTTTGTAGGCATATCCTAAATCTAAAAATGTATCCTATTCCTTGAACTACTTGCAACAATATCTACTCCCTAGTAAAATTAATCGAACCGGTGTTACCTGTTCCACATTTTCTTGTCTTACATCTTCTTTCTCGGGTGAAAGTTCTACTGGACTCATCGGAGTATCCAACGGTAACAATGTTACTTGTGTTTGATGCTGAGTTGGATTAGAAAATTTCAAAAGCAATTCGCTCGTTTTACCTGGTCTCAATGGCTCGTAAGTAACAATTCTTACCTCTGGCACGTAATAACTATGGCATAGATGTATGAGATAATTAAATGAGAAACGAATACGATGGAAGATATTCAACGAACTTACAATGCAGCAAGCTGAATCTTGAACCTGGTAGATTGTGGACAAAGATCCGGTTTATTAACGCTGTGCTCGCATGCTCTGCAACGTTGTGATCTTTTAACTAAATATTTCCGGCGTTGCGGGCGCAATTCATTCACGTCTTCCGCTTGCACTTCTAAATGTTGCAACCTTTGTTCCAATGTGGTAACTATTAAAAAAAAAAAAAAAAGAGTAATTTTCAAAAGGATTACAGAAGTTTCTACAACAATGCAATCTCATTTTAAACAACTATCGTACTTTTAGTTACATCGACCGGATCTGTGAAAATGTTTTCTGGCAGTTCTTCCACCTTTTCCGTAGCAATAGATGGCGGAGGTAGATCGCTCAATTGGTTTTTAGCTACAGGATACGGAGTGTAAGCGATCCTCTTGCGAGCCAAAGATGTCATGGCATAGGACTGAAGTTGTATAGTACAAATTAAATACAAGCTTTTAATAGTAACATAATAATTTTGAATAAAAGTTGCTCGAATACTTTACAGGTATATAAGGACATTTCGTTCGAAACTTTTTCTCGCATTGCTGCTTCTCTATGGATGCCAATATTTTATGATAATCAACTAAAGCATTAATGCGACCGACATTAGGGTTTTCTTGCTCGGGCCAGCCTCCAGTAGCTAAATGAAACATGTGTCTTTATCAGATTATTGGATTCGAGTCGAATCGATCGTTGAATTGTTTCTTTGTAACATTTTAGGTACGTACCAACCGTTTGGTCTGGAATACCAGCATCCCTAGAAGTCCATCTACACAATGAACAGAACAAGTAATAAAATTTCTTTGGCGTTGTTTTAGCATCTTTGGATTCCTCTCCTTCCGGAGGCGCCGCTTTATAAGGTACATGTCCCGCTCTCGTAGACAAAGTATGAAAGCAACAAGGACACTCAAAACAATTCGAACACCTGTTAACATATTATTGAAATCAACAGAAAATTCGATCGAAATATTTCTCGGAAATACGGCTCTGGGTAACTCCAACTTACTTATTCCTCTTGAGTCGTGCTTCTGCGAATGGATAATTTTCCATGCAATTAGGACAGTAATGTGTGTCGATCTATAAAATAAAGCTCGATGTATAGAAAGTCGAATGACAGAAAGACAAAACAAACGCTATATAATTTTACTGAATAATTACCTCTTGACAGACACAGTAACCGCAACGAATTTTTGAACAGTGCCTGCAGAAGTAAGTTTGCGATATCGGTTTCAACGATCCACAGTTACACACGTAACGCACGTAGTCGGCCTGATTTAAATATGACATAGCGATGGATTCAATTCCACCCTTTATTTATAAGAAAATATGATATTAGGCGTAGCGAGTGACACTTCGAACAATCTGTCTTTCAGACTTTCTTCAGGACATCTCTAGTAACAATGGTGGCAAACTTGCTGGAATATAAAGTCCCTATATTAGCCGACGATAATAATTCACAATAAGATTACACAATAAGACTAATTATGTAATGAAATACAAATGAAATAGAACAATACGTGACTCTAATCATTTATACCCAGGTTCAGACGAGATATAGGGATAGATCCAGGATAGATCTTATCGCGATCTTGCGCGAGCGCGAGCGCGTTGTAAAAGGAAAGTTGGGGCAATAGTTCGTCATAGTGGGGGTATCGTTTAGTACCACGGTACCACAACTCTGGCATCACTGTTTCCATTCATTTCATTTCATTTCCTCTCTGCTTACTCCAACTCCAGCTATTGCATGGCCATCGTATTATCGTATCCAATCGTATCATATGAAAGTGCCTCCGGCTTTTTACATTTCGTGCGACTGCTGTTGAAGACATTATTCTTACGCGATTAAAAATGTTTACTCGACAGCCGTTGAAAATGAAGAAACTGTTCCCAACAAAGTTATGCGATGTTACAAAGAGAAATGTGCAAGCTGTCGTGCAGTCACAAGTATCGCAACCAAACAAATATTATTTTTCGGAACGTCGAGAAAAGGAACCAGCAAGAGAACCTTTCCTGAAGAATCTCGCAATGGGAAATATAGATAAAGAAATTTTCTCGTTGGGCGAGGTTCAGCCTATTCAAAGGTTCAAGGACTTCGAGAGTTGGTTGATGCCGATCGACAATTATATTTTCAGCTGCAGCGAGTCAAAGAAAAAGGTCGACAGAAATGCTGTGTTGTCGTGTCTCAAAGATCTTGAAATATTCCGAGCCTACGGTAGCGAAACCTATAAGGGTTTAAATTTGTCGGAAACGGAATCATTGAGGTTGATAGAAACGCTTAGCGCGTTGCCTTGGTTGGGTACACATTTAGTAAAGAATAACATGTTGCCTGTTCAGCTCATTTTGAAGTACGGGTCTGACAGTCTAAAGCAGAAGTACCTTCCAAAGATCATGAGCGGCGAATGTATTCCGGCGATATGCATAAAAGAAGAGGACAACGCAACCAATGTTAATCATCTCAAAACCGTTGTCATACCGTTCAATGAAAATTCAATGGAACTGAACGGAGATAAAGTGTTTGTCTTCAATGGAACGAATGCTAATCTCTTTCTAGTTTTTGCGCAGAATTCCATAGGAAATGTGATAGATGTAAATGCAGTATCGCTTTACTTGGTCGAGCGTGATTACCCGGGGATAAGTTGTACAAACACCTACCAAACGATTGGACGCCACGAAATACCTATATGCTCGATTAATTTTACAAATACCATAGTACCCAATGAAAATGTTATCGGCGAGCCGAAAAAGGCGTTCAGTATTATGATGGATCTGCTGAAGCCTGGAAACCAGATTATAACTGCCCAATCTATTGCGATTTTAAGAAATTTCTTAAAAAATATGACATCTGACGTTTTGAAAATGAAACACTTCGACAGGGATCTTCATGGATTCGATTCCGTGAAGAAGGTCTTGGCCGAAGGATCTTGCACGTTATACACTATGGAAAGCATGGCTTACATGACCAGTAAATTAGCAGATTTGTATGAAAATCAAGATGTCGAAGTCGAAAGAATCGTGACAGAAGTTTATTGCGCGAACAAATGTTTGAGTACCATTCAATCCGGTTTGCAAGTATTAGGTGCACAGACCTATATGAACGACAGTTATTATATAGACACATATCATAATGCCTTAGCTTTAACAACGCTAGATATGAATAATATAGATGCACAGGTGTATGTAGGAACAGCTACTTTAAAACATGCAGGGAAAGTTTCATCGGATGAAATATTTAAATCAAGAAACCCGGCAGATTACCCTGTCCATGCCCTAATGAGAAACTATAAGAAGATGTTTGTTAAGAAACCAGTGCTTATGGGATATTTGCATCCGACATTGGATCCTGGTCTTTTCTATCTACAAGAGTGTATATATCAAACACAGTTCAATGTGGAAAGATTGTTGATGCTTCATGGGACAAGTATTACGAATAAATACTTAGAGCTTCTTAGGATGAACGAAATGGTTACAGAAATGTATGCGACGTTCGCTAATTTATCACGTGCATCTAGGTCGTACGGTATTGGCTTGCGAAACTCGGATCTGGAAAAGGATATGGTAGTGTGTATGGCACATAATTCGTTAAGCATAGTGAGCAGACTGTCAAAAGAAATTGAGGACAATGATATACTAAATGGCGATGTATATTACAAAAATATAGCTGATGTAATGTACAGTGAACGGATGTATCCTATAGAACATCCTCTACATAGAACGTTCACCTAAACAGTAATCGCATAGTAATAAGAGTTACAAAATAAAAAATTAGCATTTGTAAATAATGTTCGAAGGATACGTACGTATTACGTATGTAAGAATCGGTATCTCAACGAATTTGTAGATACAGTAAGAAACTAAGTAAATATATTTCCATTGAGACTTCTGTATTTATGTATGAATGGTAATGTACAGTTATTAATCCTTACACTACGATGAATTTGAAAATAAACGAACAATTCTTCTTGTAACTGTTCTACCACAATCTTTTAGCGCAACGCTTCCAGTAAAGTTTCATACCAGAAGTTAGAATTTTATTCAGTTTTTATGCACCATTCTGTACTAGGAATTTTCAAATAGACACGAATAGGGGTGGACGGTATCTCGCTACCAAAGGAATGCAACTAGAATTTCCCTAAAATGAAAGGTTTACAACTTTCTAGTCAATTTACGTCATCGCTCTCTATCACTATAGTCTTTCTGCTTGAACGATAACATGCTCCTCCCTGTATAAATCCGTCGCAGACCAACAACTTCTCAGACAAGTGTACACTAAAACAGTTCCAAACTCGATTTGGAAGTTTTTCTCTGTACACGGTTGCAGTATCAATTTCGAGATTAGCGTCGATAAAATTTGAACTTCGAAAATCATTTCACCGCCGCAATGACGACACTTCCCTACGCATCCGCTAATTGGGTACAACATCAATGGAGCGGAATTGTCTCTTGAATATCTGATGGATATAGAAAACAGTAAAACAATTAGACATTGTAAATCAGTAACGATGTGAAATCAATCAATCATTTACCGTAAAAGTTGCCCAGGATTTTTCTGTATCTGAGAGACAAAATTATGGAACATCTCGTCTCCGTGCATAGGAATACCCTTCTCGTATTTCTCCATGTCGGTTTCGTTTGTTTTCCCATCTATCGAATCTGCCGCAGATTTAGTCGATAGTTCCGGATTTATGTATTGATACTTAAGTAACAGATCGCGAACGTGTTGCGGCATGTCTCCGCTGCAATCTTCTTCTTCCACGGAAAGGAATATCTCGACAAACGAGAACTTGGTTTCGGCGTTCGATTCTAGCTGTATAGGAAACGGAGTCACTTCGTGTATCATACTGATTAAATCGCGTTGAGGCTGAGTCGGGGTATCTATGCAAACAACTTCGCTCTCCTCGCCGTCAATCTCGGCGGACGCTTGCGGCGAATCCAATCTACCCACAGCTCCTATTCCGACCGGAGACTCCACGCTCGCTGGACTACAATCAATTATATTTCATTGAAACAATCGGTATCAATTAGAGATCGCGGTTTCGAACGTGTACTAAAATACACGTGTACACGCGGTACGTGAACCGTGTACATAGTACGAATTTATGGATCCGTGTACCTGAATCGAAAAATAATATCGCATCAGTTGTCCGTGTACATGGACCAATTCACGGATCCTTAAATTCTTACTACACGGTTTACGTACCTCGTGTATTTATACAGGGTGAACCACGAATCGTGACCAGTAGAGATTACTCTGTTGTTAGCAGTCTAAGAACTGTATCCACGTGAAATAGGAATCTCTAGTATTGATATATGTATTTCTACTTGATTTACAATCGCACATAAATACCTGTTCGCGTTAGGATCGTCTACGTGCAATGCAGACAGTTCTTCCCTTAAATTCTGCTCCACCTCCCTTTGCAAAGAAAAATTAAACTCCGTCGCTTTGTTCGACAAAAAGTTATTCCCATTCTGTTCATTGGAATTGTCATTGAAATTATCCCCCCAGTCATCTGCATCTGACAACCATGAACCAACAGATGGTACGGTTGTGCTGCTAGTATCTATGGCATTCGTCTGGAACTCATCCGCCAGTACTTGAACTCTCAGGCAAGTCCAACTTTCATTTTGATTCCAACAATTGGGATTTATACAGGCGAAGATATAAAGCGTTCTATGGTATTTCGAGGATTCTAATGGAACGTAGAGTTGCAATACCAGGAGTTGACGCAGACTGCACAGCCTGCATTGTGGTAGTGATAGCGTATTCTTCTTGTAACAGTCCTACAACAGTGATCTATTAAATCGGGTAAATAATTGATCGCTTATTCGATAATAATAATGATAATCGTTCGAAAAGCGGGATCGTGTTTTGAAACGGTAAGTAGTCGAGAGTACTTACTGGAAATCCGCCGATCTTGTTCGTCATAAAATTAATGCTCGCCCGGTGTTTGTCAGTAACATATTCATCCTCGTATCCCAGGTACACTTTCGTCCGATTATCACAAGCCATTAAAGCTGCATGAAATTCTACTTCTTCATTGGAAGACTCGGTGAGATGAGGAATACTCCAATTCCTCGACGCAACGCAACGTTGTATTCAGCGGTGGACAGCTGACATGCATCGGTATCGGTCGACGCGTGCGCTTTTAACAGTGTCCTGTTCCATTATCGATTTTTGAATGCTTTATGTACATAGAAGCAAACATTACGTAAAGAGAAACAAGAAATCCCGTGTTTCTCGCATCGTGCTAGCGATCCATGCGATTCCATGTGCATCGCGAACCCTGGCAAACAGTTCGGAAAACGACATTCCATTATCATAATTGCACGCAGCACGCGCCAGCGTTTCTAATTCTCGTCATTTCTAGAATGACATTTCGCGTTCGAGAAATATCGCAGCCAGTAACGTCGTCTCCCGTCGAAAATCCCTAGGAACGAAATTCGAACATTAAGGCTGGTTCGCATGAACATTATCATTGCAATACAAAAGGACAAGACAGAGATATTGTGAATAATATCGAATAAATATATCGCGAGTATCAGAAACGTAATCTTTTCCGAAAGGAATTTCATTAGAACTTCAATAGAAAAATTAGGAACGCGATCCGTCGCGATGAGAACCGGGCTTTAACCGTGGAGCTTCCCGGATTGGTCGACTACCGTGATGGCTGTTTTTTCGGGGAAACAGTTGGACAATCACCGATGAAAGGGATACATATCTACACACGTGGAATTTCGTTTCTCGATACCGATCGGTCGGGTTCGTCGGTCACACCCGTCTCAGGTTCCTCGAGATCGTTTCGAAATCGAAAGAAGAAACACGGGGGGACAGTGATCGACTATTGGTCGGGTAGTCCGATTTTAGTTAGTGACGTCATGCGCAAAACAGTTCGTTCCTTATCCCCTCCGTATATCTATCCAGCTGTCCGTGGTTTGGCAGTCCGGTGAACGAATTTCTCAGGGTGATCGTTACGTAGGTTTTTCCCATGCTAGTAGGTTTTTTCTCGGAAGCGAAGGGCGACGAGTGAAAATCATCGAGTGTCTGTCGGACTATCGATACACGGTGCGGTCAAGTGCCAATTGGGAAGAACCTGTTCGGTGAAACTAATTTTGAACAAGCTTATAACGGTATATCGCGCGGATAGGGTGGCCTTCGGATTGACAAAAGGCAAAGACGTACGCAACAGAACAGAACAGAAACAACTGGCGTTCTCGTGTATGCGACGAGGTCGTCGGAGCAACCGCCGCGCGGCCCTGCGATTACATATTTATTCGGCCAGAGGAATTCACGCGTAACCTGTGCGTGTGTACCCACGGTCGTCGTGAAACGTTCTGGAATTCGTCCGAATCGAACGATTTCGGTGCGACGAGCCCATTCGTGAGGGATGTCTACCCCCGCTAGAAGGAGACTAATGAGAGATTTTAAGAGGTACTGTGGCTATCTTAATATTCCTGTGTCATCGCTTTCGCGGTGTCATGTATACCGCCATTGCGAATCGAATTTTCTATAATTCCGTCGCTTTCCTTGTCCCCCCCGTAACCTTTTTTCTGCGTGTGTACTCACACCGAACGCTTTTCCCTTGACGGGAACCG
Organism: Lasioglossum malachurum; assembly: GCA_028455605.1. NCBI lineage: Eukaryota > Metazoa > Arthropoda > Insecta > Hymenoptera > Halictidae > Lasioglossum > Lasioglossum malachurum. Next base: position 5,478,692 of record CM052317.1, read on the forward strand.
AAATGGAGTTGCGAGGGTTA
>CM052317.1:5478811-5516347 GCA_028455605.1 Lasioglossum malachurum
CGCGCGCGAGAAACTACATATATGTGGTTTTGTTTATATTTTGATTTCTCTTATAATTGATTCCGATTAATATCCGATTGACCCGTAGTAACCTTCTTTCTCTCGTAAATAAACACACGTTTCGATCTGACCACTACACTTCGCTATTGTTTTGGAAAGTCTCGGTTCGGTTCACTCGACTGTAAGGCTGTGCTTACAGTCGTTTGTCGAAAGTCGTGTTAACGTTTTACCTGCCGGAAGTCTATTAATAGTATTTTCAGTGACTGTGCTATATTAAAAAACCAGCTTAGATTATGTTACCGCGAGTCACTTATCGTTTCACGATCGGAATTCGAATTTATTCGACAAATTTGAATTGTTAAATAATTTCTAGTAGACCGATCATGTGTTTATTTAGATTGCTCCTTCTGGGAGAACAGTGACAGTTTTGTGCACTCTCAGGCGATCATTCCTTGGTTGTTGGCTGTGCAGCAACAATAGATTCATACGCGAGAGAACATTCAAATAGTATGATAATGTATGTATACGAGGTTGCACAAAAAATGTTTTATATAAACAGACATCGAATACGACATCAAAAGTGGAGGGAGATCTAAATTTGGTCCTTGTACATGACATTCTTTTGAAGAATATTCAACCGATGACACATGTTAAACTTCCCATTCGGGCTGCCAATGCTACACGCTGACATATTTATTTAATGTGCTAAAAACATATTTTATAACAAGAATAGGGGCATTGTAAAACATGTAGTATAGAACAAAGCACATAAGTTTGTTTAATTGTCGAGCAAAAATAGCGCAGAACGTGTTTAGAATTGTTTGGCTTGCAACAAGAAAGAAAAATAAAGAATATTATAATTGTCATATATATGTACACACTTCTAATGTAGTACACAGATTACAAGAAGATCTAAAGGTCTTTGTACAAGACAGTCTTTTAAACTTTCCATTCGGGCTACTAGTGGTACAAGCTGACAAATTTATTTAAAAACATATATTCTATAACAAGTTTAAGACTGTATAATATATTTCCACCAAAAGAATAAGGCATTATAAAACATCCAATATAGAACAACGTACATAAGCTTGTTTAATCGTCAAGCAGAAATGTTTGGCCAGCAATGCTTGAATTGTTTGACCACCGATGCTTGCAACAAGAATATTTATATTTACACATGTCTAATGAATTGGTTCTTACACAGATTACAAGAAGACCCACCCACTGGAGTATCAGGAGCACCTACAGACAATAATATTATGATATGGAATGCAGTTATATTTGGGTGAGCTCTAAGAAACAAACATAAACACAAGCAGGTAGAATCAATCTACACTTCTGGATTTCTAATCGAATTTACTTCGTTTCAGACCACATGACACTCCATTCGAAGATGGTACCTTCAAACTTATAATAGAATTTACAGAAGAATATCCAAATAAACCACCTACAGTCAGATTTGTTAGTAAGATGTTCCATCCAAACGTATACGCCGATGGAGGCATCTGTCTTGACATACTACAGAACCGTTGGAGTCCCACCTACGATGTTTCTGCTATCTTAACATCCATACAGGTATTTTAAATGCACAATATGTTATTTTATTCGATATAGTTAGCGAATCATTGGATCCAGGTACTTCATAGAATTTGTACTCCTGAATCATTAATCTCCCTCGTCATCGCATGCATTTCACGCTAAATACATATTGTACATTGAGTTCGATACAAACCGATGATGATTCGGCTTGCAACAGTAAGTATACAATAATAAAAGAATCGCTCATAATCCATGACTAAAGTTTCTTTTTCTTTCCTTTATGTTGTTTTACTTTTTTAGTTCCATAATTACTGTGCTAAGTTTGTGTTAAGAAGCTGCAGATATGATTTGCATGGCAGTTACTAAATGTAAAGAGAGAAAACAGAAAAAGAAAAGAAAGAAAACATGAAATGTGTATGTTGTCAAACTAACGTGTGCTTAATTACCTTTTTTATTTCATGCGAGATCAATGTTAATCATGTATTTGTAAAAATGTACAATTATGTGTCCACTTCTGTCATGTTTCTCATACATATCATAAAGATTCGTAAGTTTTCGTCTTAACAGCGGTTGCAATTCAGCAAAGTCTGATTCATTGAATCCAAACAATTCTTCGCATATATATATATATATATACGTACATGTATACATATAATGTTGGCGGTAAAATTGTGCTTGTAATCCGTTTACCTGACCATAACTGTATCTCTAATCACCGATACCGACTAAAAAGAACAAAAAAAGAACAAAAATGTGTCATCTACTTACAAAATTATGGCCATGCATTATTTTACGAAACGAAACGAAGAAAACAAAACAAAAAACAAAAGAAAGAGAATATCGAGAATATTGTATAATGAGTACGACTTATGTGGTTGCAGTCGCTGTTAAGTGACCCGAACCCGAATTCACCTGCCAACTCAATGGCAGCGCAACTGTACAAAGAGAACCGACGCGAGTACGAGAAGCGAGTGAAGGTTTGCGTGGAGCAGAGTTTTATGGATTAGTCGCAGGCGTTTTCACGATGCTGTTGCAGCATCGATCAGCCACCTACAGCCATCAGATACAGTGGAGAACGTGCAGCCTTATCAAGGAGCTAACGCTAAAATATTTAGCATGTTTCTTCCTAAAGCTCTATTGAACTACCACGATGTGCAACATTAGACCGAATTTTTACAATGTTGAATAATAAATTATTATAAAATTGTGTATTTATTTATTTCGATATTTGATATCACGAAATTAGTACTATAAAAAAAAAGAAAGAGAAAAAAACGTTAGACGATAATTAATAATTGACGCTTCTGTTCCTGTGCTATACAAAGCATTGGTCTTTCACACAAGCACAGAACCTGTATTTTTAATTAAATTTTAGTACTTCATATAGTACGTAAAATTCACGTATACCTATTCTGTGTAATGTAAGACAAAAAAAAAGGAAAAAAGAATATATATATATGTATATACACACATATATATGTATCGTGTATGTATGTATACGCATATATTTATATATACATACATATACATACACACACACGTACATACACATAATAAATGCATAATTCCACTTTATAGTCTAATAGTTTTCTTTATCCTTTTATTGTTGTTTTGTCATTTCGAATAAATCAATTGTTATAGAGTTATATATATATATATCATCGTTTATATGTTGTAACTATTCAAGATCTATAAAATATTTGTTGCAGTCTCTTTTGGATGAACCAAATCCAAATTCACCAGCCAATTCTTTGGCAGCACAATTGTACCAAGAAAATAAACGGGAATATGAGAAGAGAGTAGCAACTGTTGTTGAACAGTCTTGGTTGAATTTCCAAGAAAGTCACACAGAAGATCCCCGCTGACATTAAGTATGGTTCATTTTGGATTTCATGAAATCTATTTGATATACAGTTTTTCGTATTGTTTCCACGAGCGAGTCTGTGGTCCAACATGTTTTTTTCTTGCACCGCTAAATCTGTACATTAATGTGCTCCATTGTTCTACAGACATTTTTCTCCGTTTTTTTTTTTGTTATTTTTAATGAAATGAAAGCTTTTCTTGAAGTTCTTCCTTTTTTCTTTCAAACCGCAAAATGATATAAAAGTATTTATTTAATTTTTGACTATGTTTCAGATACATAAAAATGTAGAGCATTGGAGTGATGTGGAATCGCACTGTGAACTTATGTGATCTTTACCTATAAGTATACATAAATAAAACGATGTATGGTTTTGCTCATTATAATTAGACTCTAGGAATCCTTATAAAATGAAATTAAAAAAGTGCAAAAAAACCTGCGTATACGTGAAACGCATCGCAACGTTAAGTTACGTATTAACAGCTATAATTAATTATAAAATGGCCTTTAAGAGATAAGTTTAAAACAGATCAAACACTGAAATATTAATAGCTTACTTATATGTTCTAAACGGTAATCTATTGTAAAGTAGTTTGCTTTTTTCCTTGTGCACAGAAAGTAAATATGTCAGTGTATAAATAATATAGTACATACAGTAAGGAATGATAATAAACTTTGTCAGAGGAATAATTACTGAATATTTGTCATTTCCTAATAAAGTTGATGAACAACATTAGTAACAGTATGTACAAATCAGTATCCTTTTTCTGTAAGCTTTTCTGTAAGCTGCCGAACATGTATCGAGGAAGGGAACACAAACAAGAATCAAAAACGAACGTCATGATAAGAAGCAATAACGTTAATGAAAACATTAAATTTATTTCTTACAAACGTGTCTCGTAAAAAAATGCTTTTTATAACTGTGCAAAACTCAAATTGTTTTTCAAAAACAATTCAGTTTTATAAGCAGTACAAGTTTATACTCTGCTATACAAAAAATAGCTACGTAGTTGAAAATGCGTATTGGAATTTGTAATCTAAAGGTACAGCTTATGTTTATGTATATGTACAAAGTAGATCTTTCCATTACCAGAAAAAGGAGGCACATAAAATGGAATTAAATATTCGAGTGTTGCACAGAGATTCAATAATAATTTTCGTTTATACATATTATGTATGTTTTATATCGAATACATGATAATCACTTATAGTGAATCTGTAACTATATTTTCTATACAATTATACATTTTACAAATAATACAATAGAATTTTACCAATGTTACTTAACATATACTGATACATAGTAATAACTCTGTAATAAAATCGTATGCATTATAGTTGTACGAATTTTTAAAAATCATTAATATTAAACTATTTTATGTATGACAATTCACGCTACGAAATATTACGTCTGTTATTTAATACTGCCATGTCGTTTTAAGAACTGAATGTATATGTTTATCTAATTTACTTGGGATATGTACAAGCTAATTAACTTCTCTTTCAATTCTCAACAATGAAGTTTCAATGAATTTTCAAATATACGCAGCAGTAATCGGAAGATACCTGTTTCATTCTTATTTAATATATTCTTGTCACAATATTTACAATAACGAATATTATACAAATACAATTCATCTCCTACTGTATACAGTATACAAATCATTTGATAGTTCACACGCATATTTATACGATTCAAACACTTAAGAAACCAAACAAGTTTAGCCGGTTCATCACGAGGCTACTGTTATCTCTTTTCTTGTTTGCCGGAAGTAGGACAATTTTCAATGAAACCATCAAAATTATGTTTAAAATGATGAAGTATCGTTCAAAGGATTTTTTCGTGTCAATTAGTCACTTCCAAAGTTTAAATTGCTCACCAGCTTTTTCCTGCTACGATTTCTCCTCCTTCTCTTTATTATACCTTTCCAATTCTTTCAAAAACTGTGCTTTCGGCTTCATAACGTTCGGTCGATCACCTCTGCACTTTGGACAGAACCATTTACCTTTTGGCTTGGTGCTCAATGAAACGCATGAGAAATGGAACCATTCTATAGGACATAGATCATTATCACACAGTATCATCTCTCCATACGATATTTGATCGCACAGACAATACGTTGGTTCATCGGGGTCTATTGCTAGCTCGTCTTCTGGAGGTGGTGGAGTATCTTCACGATGTTGATTCTGCTGGTTACCCTGTTTAGACTTCCTTTTCTTTTTCTTTCCAGTGGTAGTAGTATTTGTTTTCTTCTGACTGCCGTTACTTGTATTCGACAAGGAATTCGAACGTGTTTCAGTCATTGTGATCATGTCCATAGCATTGGATGATTCAACCAATGTCTCTGTTCTTGTTCTCCTGGCTCTCTTAGTCTGTCTCTCAGAGTTATTCGCATTCGCAGAAGAGTTAGAATTAACATTGGCATTTGTCTCACGCGTTGATTCGCTGCTTTCTTGTTCTTTTCCAAAATCTGTAAATAATTTCAAGTCAAACAAACATATAACATTTACATGTACAACAGACTATGCAGCACACGATCGTACCAAGGTTTCGATAATCTAAATCTAATTGCCTAGATTTGTTCTCTATAAGATCCTGGACTTGTTGTACAATCTGCAACTTTTCATCTCCTATTTCTTTCGCAGCAATTAACGCCTGCTGCACTCTCATCAATGCTCTCCTTCTTACTTGCATGTCCGTATCATTTCGTAATGCCTCCTGCTGTTGATCCACTTCCCGTAAATACGCTATATTTAACAAACAACAGAAGAAAGACATTTTAAGAATTATCCATTACAATAGGTTGTGTTACAAAGAAATACTAGAAAAATACAAAATAAGATTTCACTCTATGTTGATTGTTTATTTTTCAAATACACGACGATCTTCGATATCATTTCATTTCTTCGATATTTTTGCTATCCGACTTTCGAAGTGTGCAGATTATACGTGACTTAATTGTCTACAGATTTTCAAGTCAGCATAACGAAAATATTTCAAATACAAATTGACAAGCATGCACGCACACACACACACACACACACACACACATGCGCGCGCTACACTTTTTAAAAGTTTGTTAAGCTGAATTACTTTGACAAGTGGCGTCGAGTTCCCGAAGTCGAGAAACATGTCTTTGCAAATCGTTCGGTAGATTTTCCACACAGTCCAAATAGTTCTCGATGTACGTCGCGGAATATAAAGCCTCGACTACAGCTTGATTTAACATGTTCACTCGCTTACGAATCTCCCTCGGTAGTTAAAACCCATAGAAACCGTCCATTCGTGAATAAATTCTTCGGTACCGCTGCGACAACTTTTACGGCTTTTCGCACCATTTATACAGAAGTACGTGATTAATTCATTGACAACCGCGCACCAATCTGAATCAATTAAACCGTAGAAACCGTAGGTAAACTGTTGTGAACCGTTTTCAGATACTCCATCTGTATTTGTCATCGAAATCAAACATGGCGGCTGAATACCTAGCTCAAGTTTCTCAAATTTCTTTCTGATAAAACAACACAACTTTTACGTAAACGAGTATTCCTCCGTGTGCAAAATTTCCTAAATAAATGAATCTATAAAATTCTTTGAAATTTTCTATAACAATTTTTCACATGACGTTACATATACATATACTTTTTTACATAAAATTAAACATTATTAAAGTATCTCAATAATTATCAGTAATTGTAAATTAATCATTTTAATTACAGCAATAATTTTATATTTCCCTATACTTTCGAATGAAAAAAGTAATGAACGCAGAGCTTGCAATGGAATAAGCGATTATTGGTTTGCTGAATGAAAGAAAACTATAAATGTTACTCGACGGTTTACGAGTTGACAAATCATTTATAAAGCTTTACAATTTTTATCGTGCAGTGAAACAGAGGAAATTATACGATCGTTTCCATGTGAAAAATAGTTGGTGATTTAAGCGCTGATTTGACTAGCCCTCTGACGTCAGAACTTGTAGCACGGACTGCTACCAATCCCGTCTCAAAACCCTATTTGATTTCGTTCGGTGGAAGAAAGAGTCGTGTTTAGGTCTCGTGTGCCGCAAAATCTGTGTGACGGTTACTAAGAAAATACTCGTTACCTTGGTTTCAAATCCTAGCCGAAGATGACGTCCACAGGAACCTTCCAAGGATTCGGCGACGACAAGAGGAAATCTAGCAAGTAAGTGACACGCTCCCATTTATTCTTTATCTGTCGCAGAAATATTCGTATGGGTGTTGTGCGATCCCTTTGTGCCAATGGTGCGTCCTTTATTTATTTCGACCATTTCAACGTTAAAAGAGACGAGAACAGGATCACTTACGAGTAAAAATCCATTCATCATGAACAGTTACCACTGTGTTCATTGTTAACATCATTGATCTCTTAACAATACCAATTTTATTATTCGAACCGCTTTATCTTTTTGCAACCGACACGATCGAACGGATTGTTACCGCATAAAATAAAGACAGCACGGCTAAACATTTATTTCTGCAAATAGCAACAGAAAGAAACGAATGGCGTCCCATTGGTTGCTGACTTTTTGTTATTCACTGTGCGTCAGTTTGAACCGGTCATAACCGGACAATCCGTGATCCTTTTTTTGCCTTGGTAATGTTTTGGCAAGTTGTAATACTAACAATGGACATTCATTGTGGAATTATTCATTCGTGATTTTACTTTCATTGATATTTCCTGAGGGTTTTTCGATACATTGGGGTATTGTGAAATAAATGTGCATTGTATTTAGTATATTGTCATTAGGATAACCGGAAATTGGTGCACCGAGTCCTTCCTTGACAGGTGTCTTTGTCCTCTCGGATACATACTATGTATATACTTATTAATTTCCAAACGTATCATTGTCATTGAGACACGAATTTCCAAAGTTTTTCTGTGATAGTTTACTGAATTTTCTTGTCAATCCTTCCGAAAAAATATAATATTAAAAATCCACTTAAATTTATTTATCTTCACGACATTACATTCTCGTGCTTTTCTTTTCTTTTTTTAAATAAAAACAGATAATATTCTATCCAATATTTATAGATGTATATATTTGTTGTATCTGGCGATTGTAGTGTGTGTCGGTAACATCTTGACTACACCGTAGTCATAAGTGCGAAGGAATGGCAACAGATTGCGTTCCCTGTACCACCGCCACTGTGGATTTTCAAAAGTCGATTGCATTCGAAAATGGTCGTGTTTAAATATACTTGTGCAAGACCTTTTACCAAAGAAAAATACTCGACTAACGGAATATTTCGCGAATTCCAAAAGAGTCTTTAACCGTAAAAAATTGAATTGATCGATCACGCTAATCCGTTCGCTCGATCTTTCCCACATTTTCCGACGTGTGCGCGACTGAAAAATTCTGCGTCTCTGCACTGCGGTTCGCGGGTAACCTTAAGCCGTGGAATGTAGTCTCAACTTTATGCAATGTATACAACATGTAAACATCGTAATTAAGAAAGCGGGTCGTTTACATAATCCTTTTCTACTTTGTAAGGTCTTGGTGAGTGAGTTTACCTCTGCGAGTGTCGCGTTACAAGTCTGTCGTTTTCGTGGAAAAAACTCGCGGTTCACCGCGTAACATTGCAGTGCATGTTTCTAATAAACGGATCGGTTCGCTTTCTTGCCGTAACGAAAAATCCGAATGGAAAAATCATGTTCGTTGTCCAGCTGAAAACGCAGACATATTTTCATAACATATTCAATCGCGGTCTGTCACAATAAATGACGCGTTTGTCGCTTTCGTGTAAACGCCGGGGCTCGGGCTCGCACACATTCAAATTACCGGACGTCCGGTAACCATGATATCTGAAAATGACAGGCGGCTAACCCTTTCCCGGCATGCATCCTGCGGCTGGATGAATCATTTTTTTTTCGCGGATCTACTGTTTTCGAACACAATCGTGCGTCGCATAAGGGACATTGTGTACCGGTACATAATTAAATATAGCAATTGGTGTACAGACAGTATTCCACTGCCGCGTTAGCGAGTCAAAAAATTAATGATAAAACTTTTTACCCCAACGTGGTGGTAGGGATAGATTTCCGACACGAATATCAGATCTTTTTTTGTCATATTTCAAGGCATTGCTGTAATGCACAAGGTTCCGAGACACGAGTCACGCTGTTCGAGGTTGAGTCACCCGACGTCGCCATAGTTCCTAGCGTGCCGCATAGAGGCGTATACATTTAGGTACCCGAAGCTTCGTAATTGCACAGCCATGCCATATGATGCTCTACCCACTCTTTATTCTCCCTCTTTCCGTTTCTCTCACGCACACCCTTTACTTCACCCATTTTTCCATACCCCTCGCCGCGTTCTTTTTTTTGTTGTTCGGACGCCGCAACCGGGGAGACAATTCTGGGAATATCGTCGTGCTCGTAGGGAAACATTCATTTTGAATGCCCTTGTTCGCGTGCGTTGCCACTCAATTGGCTGCCGTTCGGACGGTGACGAATCGCCGATTTATATCATTCGGATTCATTACCTCGGGAATACGCTATTTGCAAGAACAGAAGTTGTTTTGTGAGAAAATTACCGTATTAATCCAAGTTGTTTTTTTTTTTGGAATTTATAATTTATGATTAGCGGATTTTATGCATTCATGACAAAAGTCAGTAGGTGTAATTTAAAACAGTAAAAACATTAGAAAAATTTAAAATAATTCAGGTAGGAAACTTTTATTCGCTGTCTAGATTTCTTGATGCTCGGAGCATTAAAAGAAATGAGAATTAGTTTGCATAACAATGTTATAAGACGGACAAATCTGTGGTTGTAAGGAAGAACGCCGCATGCATAAAGTTTTGATCACTAATTCTTTGACATAGCACATTGGTTAAATTGCATTATTTTCTGAGCCTTTTGAGTTTCTTTTCATGACTTTTTTTCTGGTATATAATTAATGCATAAACTAAAATTATTTGAAATTGTGACATGCGGCGTTTTTCCTTACATCCCCACAGAAATTAGCTGAAGCATTGTTAAGAAGAGATTTTACCATACGGTTGATAAGAGCGAAATGTATTGCAAAGTTCGCCCACGTGTGTCGCCGGCTACTTGTCGCGGCGTTCAGACCCTATAAGGTAAAGAGACGCAAGGTATTTTCGCTAGGTGCAAAATCTGCGAAGGGTACGGCACAAAGGATAAATATAACCGGCGCGGGGCGGTCACTGGCACGGAGAAGTAGCTAGAGAGAGAATGGTTTCGGTTACATAGGTGGACTATCGAAAAGAAGGTTCTTTGCAAGAATATAGAATTCTGTTCTATCGCATAGAATAACATTATTGGATATTATCGATGTAAGAGTATCGGCAGGTTGAGGGATCGCGAGGCACGAGACTGGTGTCCCGTTGGGAGGCTGATCGTTCGCGCAGACTCCGAGAAAACCGGCCTAAGGCCCCGTGCACACGAGGATCGTTCTCTCCCTACGCAAAGTCGGTGCTGGACGCGAGAGACGCAGTCGATTCGAACCGTCAGTGGATTTCGCGATTGTACGGAACGCGGCACGCTTCCTCTATCTCTATCGTGTTTCTCCAGTTTTTCGTGGTGGCGCCTCCTCCTCGTGTGGCGCGCGTTCGAGGTTTCCACTTCGCGATTCTGTCGCCGTTTCGTTCCAACGTGTTCCGTGGTTCTCGGGCGCGAGAGAGACGGACAGAGACGTGTGACCCAGCCTGGACTGACCCACGACGGAGCTTGTTCGAACGCGCATAAACCGGCACACACGAGTTGTCGTCGTTGTCGTCGCGACATTCAAACACGCGTACTTCAGTGTTGCGAGAGGACAGTCGGGAACGGATCATTGAAACGACGGAAAATCATGTGGGCAGGCCAAGACGATACCCAACGATTCAAAACCAGGTTTGTGAAGCGAACTGAATTTTTTCCAGACAATTTACGCTGGTTCCGTTTGTCCTTCGATCGTGCTGCCGAGTGGGTGGCAGGTGGGGTATATATCTATCGGTTGTGTCGTTCTTTTTCCTGTCATTTTGACAGACACGTTATAACCTCGAAACGCCTTTCTCCTCGGGAATGCACGATCGGGAGACAAGTTCGACGACCTGCCCTCCATCGATAGATCGGAATCGCGGCTCCGCAAACGCGATTAAACTAATTACGGTTTGCGGAATCGATGCGCGAGTATGCGGGGAGCCGCATGCCCCCCCCGCCTGTTGCTTGCGCGCTCCCTGCTTTACCGACCGAGACCGCGGTCTCCTTTTAGAATTTCCTCGTTTATTTTCACGGTCCTGTATCCATGCGCATAGATTCTTCGGACCGCGTCTAGCACCGCCTCCCGAACCTTTTCGAGACGAGGGAACCTCGTGGAAACGATTCCGTCGGCCTGCACGGTCGGGATAAATACGATCGACCAGGTTGTGCCTGTCGGTAACCGTCGAGATCGATCACTATTCGGGAACAGCAGCGGAAATGTAACAAAGTATTAGTGGAAGCGACAAATTTCGAGGTTAATCGTCTGCAATTAACGGTCTCAAGGAGAACGGGAATCGAAAGGGGCCCAGACCCATCCAGTCCAGTTTCTATTTTTGCCGGCCGAAACAAGAACACGTACAACGTCTCGAGACGGCCACGGAACCTGTACAAAGGTTAATGCCAGTGTAACGAGAGCAACCAGTTGCCGAGCCATGAGCTCGTGCTTCTTTTCCGTCGTGTTGCGTTTATTGGCCCGAGTCACGCTATATTCCCCACGGAATTTCTGTTGTACCGTTTTTTACTGTAGAAAATGTCGTAAGAGACCTATTTCAACGTTACACGGAATATAAGGGAAACAAGGGCAATTTTTACAGAACAGGAATATTCAAATATATGAGCATTGATATAAAAATACATGTAGACGTTCCACCACGTATATTTTTGTGAGCACACTTAGAGATACTTAATGTATTCGGTACATATGTTGCCTTATAAAAATAACAAGCTTGCATTTATTTATCTGCGCTATTGAATATATTTCTTCAATCATTTACCATGAAAGCATCATTATAATTTCCATAATTGTAAATTGTAAAACCAGAAACCGGTTATTTAACGTCGTGCTAAAGAATGACAACATAAAAGGCAATTTGTTTCGCTAAAACAATTTCGTAGAAGACGTTACATCATGCGGAACAAAGATCCTTTCCGTCGAAAACGTAGCATCCGCAATCTATTTGTAACTATTTCGCGTTCGTCTTATCAGCACGTACGGACCCGACCGTGAAATCGATGAATCATTCAACGATACGCCGCGATAAGCGGCAAAGGGTGCCGACTCGTCGGTTTCACACAAAAGATAGTCTATTTCGGGAGGCTAGTTATCGCGCGAATCGATGAATCACTATTATCAAAACGTACGTCGTGGCATTCTTCAAGCGCACAGCAAGTAATCGATATTAATCGCGATACATTGTAGGCATCCGTCGGATGCATACGCCGGGACTGGTTTCCGGTTTCTCCGGGAGCTTTTCTTCGATTGTATTATTACAATCGGCGTTTTCGTTGCACAAAGCACGGCCTCGCTATGGCGAGAGCCGACTGTGACACGGTTCACTTTGTCGTGTGGGTAGAACTCGTTTTTAAACAGGACCCCGGTGTTCGACGAGCGCTTTCGAGCGACCAGGTTTAACTAAATATTCCTGCTACTCTCGAGAGCAGACCGGAGACGATTTCCCTTCGAAATGGATCGAACGATCCCGCAGGAATACAGAAAATCAGAGACTTTAGTCTTCGCCGAGGAAAAGGTTACTTCAAATGACCTCAGGAATCACTCCCTTCAAGGTCTCCGATTGTTTTGGGACACTGTTCAATAATTCCTAATGCAAGCATCTTTGTGGTAGTAGTATTTATTTATTTCGGAATGGCGGTCAAGAAATTGGACTTTGTTTACAGTTCTCCTATGTCACCCATACCTCCATCCATGCCATACTTTATGCCTGATTGCGTATAATCTATGTTAATCTATCCTAATGTCTTACGTCTAATATTGCCTCTCCCTCTCTCCTTTTGATTATTTCTTTCCTGTTTTTCTCGATATTTACTCCTGAGCCACTTTTTTTTTTATCTGGTACAGTATTGTCACCATAAACGCATAAGCCTCGGGGGATCTGTATGCGTTTATCTGAGACGGGTAGCTATCTTTTTGAACTTCTAATACCGAGCCGAACGTAGAGAAGGACAATGGTTCTTTCCCATACGCTGTCCTTCCTTGCAGCCGAAACTTTCATCGTCAATTCAACCACTAAATACAGTTGAAATTATATCGTGTTTGGTCTTGTTTTAATCGGAAAAACGCCACGAATATATTGATGGAAGTTTCATAAAAAAATAAGTAATAATAAAAAAGATTAAATATTGGTGTTATGTACATTGTGAGTAAGCACGGGCCTTTGAACTGTGTCGACGATTGCGACACCCCGCGTCGCATTAGTATGTAGTGGTTCACACCGATATACCCGAGCCGAAATCATATTACTACAGTGGAGGGGATATTTTTTCTGCGTTTATCTGCCACAGGTTTTATGTGTTTATAGAGGATTTACTGTATGCACTATCTTTTCTATACTTATGTGTATCCATTCTATATTTATTATACACCTTCACAGTCTTCTGCCAGATGCTTTAGCTTCTTCAGGTGTCTCTCGCATATCGCGCACATTCTCTCTTCCTCTTTTCTCCAATATTTATTCCCTTCTTCCATATTTCCATATCTTACTCTAGCCATCAGGCTCTGGCTGTCTCTTTCTCCGTTCTCCCCTAGGTACCTTGGTATGTACCCTTACTCCATATACAGGGTGTCCCATTTAAGTTGAGATTGTAAAAAATCTCGAAGACATGTGATTAAAAAAAAAAAAAAACAAACTGACACATGTCCTTTAGTGTTTTGAGTGGGGAGTCAGATGGCCCTACTAGTTTTTAAAAAAATGCGTGGCCGTTTTCAAGGTTATTTCAAGGTCATTTTGCCTTTTTATCATAAACTCATTATTTATTTCGGAATTACATTCACGAAAAAGTTGTGCATCTTTTTACGTAGAATATTATTCCGAAATAAAAATATGGGTTTATGATAAAAAGACAAAATGACCTTGAAATAACATTGAGAAAGATATGTTCTTTAAACTAGTAGGGCCATCTCTGACTCCCCACGCAGAACACTAAAGGACATGTGTCAGCTTGTTTTTTTAAATCACATGTCTTCGAGATTTTTTACAATTTAAACTTAAATATGGGACACCCTGGATGTATTTATACTTAACACAGAACTTTCAAGCATAAACGAATAAACGGTTGAACTGCATTGTCTTGGATCGGAAATCGGTTCCCACAGCATCGCCCCCGATCCATCGGTTCCCGCCGACAGAATGGAGATCTGTGCGTCACGCATCGAGTCGTATCGGATCGTATTGGTTTGAATCGAATCGAATGAAATTGAATCGAGCACCGGTGTCTCTGCCGATCGATCGCGAAAACCGTCTTATTCGCCGCGGGCTAACCATAAGATCGAAAGGCACGCCGGGACGCGACGCGATGTCGTCGTTGGCTGGTAGTTAAGTCCGTTAACGACGGGGTCAGCGTATTTAGCCGCGTGCTGAACGATCCCGGACAGTTTTACCGCGTATCGGGCATCGACCCTTTACGCGCCGGCAATTTTTTTCGATGCGAACTACGTTTTTCCCCCGGGATCCTCGTCCTACTCTAATTGCCGTCAATCTGCGGACCAGTGGAGGGGAGAGGAGGGCCACTGGAACCGCCTGAAAGCCACTCGAGATAATAAAGTCGAGTAGCAGTGTCTCGTTTCGTCGCGTCTCCGCTTTGGTCGCGTGGGCGGTTCACGCGCCGTCGACTTTCCTCGTCTTCTGTCGCGTCTCATTCGTTGTCTTATCGGATCGTGTTAATCGGCCTGCTAAAGGACCCAAAGGGGGCCGCATCAGATCCTCTAGATCTCTCCGAACCTTCATTCAATCCTCGCGCTACTATACTCGGGAGATATCTTGCTTCCCTCTTCAACTTGTCTTCGGGGAGAAACGAAGACGGTGGATGGAAGCCGCGTAATTGAACCGTACCGCGTTTACGCGGACAACCCGTGTTCAACGGCGATCCACGGTTGGGATTCATCCGCGTTCGATCCGCGCGGATTACTATGATCGCTCGCTGAGGTTCCCGAACGTCCTCTTTATTAGCGAACGATATGATTACTAGAATGCGGATTTTATGCATTTATGACACAAATGGGTAAGCACAATTTAAAGCAGTGGACATATTAAAAAGATTTAGAGACATCAGCGTATTGGTTTCAGCTTAATCAGGTAATTAAAAGAAAAAAGAAATTTTTATTTCACTCCTGCCTCTTGCAATCAATGCAAACATTTTTTATTTTGCATAAAGATCCGCAGTCTAATGATTACGATGGAATCTGAATAAACCGCGGGAATAAATACTTCCAGCCACACTGGATGTCCTAAGTCAGTGCTGGGCCCGGTTGGGGCCCCTCGAACGCTTGCTTCCCCCACCAACTTTTCTTCCGTGCAGCGCGCATCTTCGTTGCGTTCGCTGGTGTCTCGTGCGTCTTCGTTGCCCCACCGTAACGGCGCTTACTGGAAGGGGGCACCGGGCGCTACTGCGGGGATAGTTTTGTCTCGATTGAGGCAAATATGCTCAGCACTGCTCCACGATGTCGTCGATGCTATCCATCGGCGAGGAAAAATCGCGACAGGATCTTGCATCTCTTCCCAATCGTCTTGTGCGTGCACCGAGCCTCTCGTTCCCCTGTAACATACGTTCGTACAAAATTACGAAACCGTCGAGCGTCTAAAGTTCCATCGTGAGCGATGAACCTGCTCCGTTTATCCACGATGGATCAGTTCCTAATGGATACGATTCTAAGAGTTCTCTACTCGCTATCTCGGAGCAAACAGTATCGAAATTGTCCTCAGGTGGACACAACGCGTGACAATACTCTGTCAAGACCAACTATCAAGAGGAACACTCAAGCGAACACGTACCTTATCAGTAATCGAGTTTATCAGGGTGTCGCCGAGCAGGATTGTCCGCGGTCCTCCTTTCGAGATGAATCATTCCGCGGACGACCAGGCGCGCAAAGCGTTTTTCCGTGCAAGTATGCGAAGGCCCTGGGTGCGATTCGTTTATGGAAATTATTGGAAAGGGACGTTTGACGTGGAACAGGTGTTCGCACGGCTCAATGGAAACGATTTCCATTCGTTTCCACCGTTCTTAATCCGCCCTGTGCTCCTCCGTGGTCGCGTTCCCAGGGCGTGTCGCGTTTCATTCGATACATCGAAGCGTACCGTGCGACGCGACGCGACGTGACGCGCGAAATGCAACGCGAAATGCAACGCACAGAGGGAAGAGGCGTGCAGCGTAGTAGCACAGTGCTGCAGCGCAGGCCGCGCGGCGGTTGTCGTCGGTGTCCTGTTGCAGTGGGAACCGTCGCTTTTCTCTCGCGACTCGTTTCACCGTTCCTCTTCTACATTCTCGTGTTCCGTTCTCATTCGACCGGTTTCAAAAGTCTGCGGGTACTGTCCTCGGAAACCGTGAACATTTTTCCGCCTTCGCTTCTGTCGTTTAACTAAACGTCCCGACCCATTATCTGGACTCTGCACTGGCCCCCTCTTCGAGGATACTTCGCGGATCCAGCGAGTAATCCTCGCGTTCCGAGGGGACGCGAAATCTACGTGCACGGCAGGGTTAGGCAATGATCAACTAGTAATTAGAAATGACCAATTGCCTTTTTGAATGTTAGTCATAGCTAGTGTTTACTGGGAATTATTGGGAAACTTATGATATTTGGAATATCGTTAATAATATTTATCGAAAGCGCAAAAATCATTAGCTCAACGTTTATTCCTGTCCAATATGCACATTAGGGTGGACCTAAGCTATACTTGGAGATACAACTATCCAGTATTGTTCCTTTAGGTGAGAAAAAATATTTGTGCAAAGTTTGAGATCGATCGGATAAAAGGATGACGTGACGCACTTAAATTGGATGTTTATTTATTTATTAAACATCCTGTTTACAGGATGTTTTTCTTGGGATATTCCTCTACTTCCTTCGCGTGTCGCGGAGACAAACGAGTCCAGAGAGCAAGGGGTTAAAGACTGCACCCAGATGAGATCTCGGATCATGAACGGGGTGGATTTGCATGCGTGGACACACCGCATCGATGCCCAGTTCCCATTGGCATTCGCGTCTTCGCCGTTGTTAGCGAATTCGTTCACGAGCAGGTACTTGGCAGCTCTAACAGCGTGTCGGATTGAATGCAATCACGGCTGATAAGCGGCTACAATGTCTACGCAAATAGACGGTGATTGCTATTGTTCACGACAATACGATTACGTCCATTTACCCATGGCTTTCTCCCCGATTAAACGACGCGGCATTTCTCCTCCGACGTCGCGGTCCTTCTCGAACCTTCTTCTCTATGAACTCGTAAAAAAAAATCTAGAACGTCCTCTCGGTTCTCTGCAGGATGAACCTTCAGACAGGAAACACGAGCAGAGCAAACTAATTAATTCGGCCTGCTCTCCGTTTCCGGTTACGTTGGCGGCGCGAATCGTCGCGAGATCCTCTGATCCCGTTAATCCGCAGGAAATCGGATCGGATCGAATCTAATCGAATTGAATCGAAGGTAATTAACGCGACCGCTCCTCCGATGGAAACACGCCCATAGAAAGTCTCGCGAAAGAAAGCGCGCGCGACACTTTCCTCGACGGCGAAACTGCTCAGACGATCGCCCGAACGTCATCAGTGATGCGAATGATGCGATGTGGTGCAAGATTTCTCGCGCATGCGCGGGCAAAACAGTAACGTATCTATAGGTATCCGGATGATGAGGTGGCAGAGCCCTGAGGCAGTTATATTGGCGGGAATGTACCGAAACAATCTGCTCCAAAAATATGGAACAGAATATTCGGAAATACACATGTTCTACATTCATTTGTCAACCTATTAAATTAATATTAACACTAGAACCACCGAACCGGTCAAAATGACTAGTTCCAAGTTTTTTCGTTTAGAAATGTTAATATTATAAACATGTACATATGTTTTTCTGAGAAATTTTTTTAGTGAACTTCTCTACTGAGATGCAGATATTTAAACAAAACTCAAACGGAATCTAAATAAATTCAATTTCGTCATTAATATAAGGCATTGTATGCAAATTGCGTTTAGTGCTCGGTAGTGTTAGTGTTAAGAAAGGAAATATATTTCTACTTCACTTCAGTTTATTGTAGATCAGGGGAGCCGACTCGAATTGAAGGGAACATTTTGCGTCACGTGACCGAGCGGTAGTGTGGGGGAATAGCGTCGTAGAAGGGGAAGCTAGAGTCTGGCTAAATGTATGTAAAATTTACTGGGAAAAATGGAGGTTGAGCTGTTGAGAACGTGTTTGTCTCCACTCATAATGAAAATGTGGAAAATAATAAGCGATCGGGAATCGCAAACATCATGGTTTTTCACGGGTTTATGCCGGCAACCGCGACTCACGGCGTCGCTCGGGAAAAATTGTTGGATCATGCAGCAAAACCCCGCTGCAGCCTGATTGCACCGCTCTCAGCGAAACGAACTTTCAGCCGGATACCTCGTGTCCCGAGCGTTTTCTTGCCTCGGCGGCCGCCTGCAGGAAAATATGACCGATCCGGACCAGCGTCCACGGTTTTATCACAATAACCGAAGCTTTTTCCCCGTGTAATCATCCGTACGTGATTACGCTCCGAGCATCGCCGTTTTTCTAGCTACGGCACCCATTCCTTTTTCCAGCTGGTGCGCGTTCGTTTTTCGATTTTCTTCCCACCGGTTCTTTGTTCCTGGCAAATTACTTTCAATCGGCCAGGAATCCCGCTCGAGAAAATTGTGAAATCGTGCGTTCCTCGGCTAATTCCCGATCGTCTATAGTTTATTCCTTGGTTCTTGCCGGATGGACCGCTTTCATCAGGTCTCCTTCGCGTAGTCTTCGATCTCTTCTGTCCCGAGATCTCCGATTCTTCGATCTTCTTTTTTATCAGTCTTCGTGATCAATGCCGATTCATACCGATTCATAAACAACCTCATTTATCTATTCCCGATCAGTGGACATTGTAGGGTAAAGTACCCCAAATATGAACCATTTTTTGTTGGTCATTTTTTGATTATTATACAGGGTGGGGCATTTAAATGGGAACACCTAAATATGTATCTCGGTTATTATTAGTCGTACATAAAATCTCCACAGAATAAAGTTGTACTGTCTCAAGGGGCGAATTTGATGATGGTAAAAATTTTTTCTCGAGGTCATTTTTTTTTACAAGATTTCAAGATACGTCTCCGAATTCACTTCGAAATCCTCTAACAAATAGGCTTAAAAAAACTTATAGTTGCATTTGCAAAATATTGAAGGTGACCTTGAAAAATCTTTAAAAAGGGAGTCGACGAAAAATTTGCTATAATCACGTGAAAGCTCTCTTGCAACCATGCTGTACCTGATAAAAACATTTTCGATCGGACTGCTAATAACAGAGTAACCTCTACTGATCACGATTTCTGATTCACTCTGTATAAACACGTGTAATTTTGATTACTTTCGCTTGAAAAAGATCGCACGCGTACCTCAAGTACCAGTAAATATGTCTGAAAAATCTCGACGCAAAGTGTTCGATAGTTTCTCTGGAAAAAATTCCCAAGTGCCTATCTTCTTCCTTATAGGTAACTATGAGTGTTTGATGGTACACCGAACGATCGAAAAAGATAAAGCAAAGACCACGCGAGGCAGGGTCGCTGGTCGCTGGTCGCGTCAGTTCCACTCGAATCCGACGGTGATCGCAAAACATCGCATTAATGTACCGGGGAACGATCTCGCGGGGATTACGATCTAAGGAGGATGTATGGCGACCGAGGCCGGGTACACGTGTCCGGCATGCACGGGACAGAGCCGCGGATATTTAACCGTCCGTGAACGTCCGGCGCGGCGCGCGGGCAGCGTCCAGTCTTAAATTTTCCTCGCTCTGGAACTGGAACTGGAACGAATCGAATGTCGTTCCGAGAACCGGGCCCCGTCCGTTGCAATGATCGTACCGTTTTACGGGTTTCTTGTTTCGATGATCGATCATCCGAGCATTGCGCGCGACCTTCGCTGGATCGCCGTGCCGGTGAAAGATCCGTGGATCTACCGCGCGGCGTTCGTGTTCGACTCTGGATCCTGGCAAAAAGATCCCGACAGTGCATATTTAACTTCCTCGACGAGGATTAGCAATCCTGGCAGCAATTGAAGCAACTTTTTCCTTTGCGAAATTGTTCTCCGCGGCTTCGTTAAGGAGTTATTAACGAAAATCACGGACCAATCAGTTACAGTGGGCGGGGCCAGGCTCGTGGGCGGGCCTGGCTCGTGGGCGGAGTTCACGTTTTTCGTTAATAATTCCTTAACGAAGCCGCGGAGAAGATTTTCGTAAAGGACAAAGTTAGTTCAAATGACCTTGGGAATCACTCGTTTCAAGAGGAACATTTTTGGGACATCCTGGCCAATTTTTGCGATAGAGGAAGGCAACGCAGTGGTTAGTTAGTTTCGCTATCGACACACAGCGTTTCTTCCTACATCGTTTCTCAGCGGCGAGATTCTTATGTCGAACGCATAAGCGAGGAACACGCTCCGCCTATGGTTTACCTTGGAATGCTACGCGCTGCGAAAAAGTGCCAACACTAAAGAGAGCAAGAACCACCGAGTCGAGCCTCTACGATGGAAACTGTTTCCGTACGGCTCTGGCCGGATCTGTAGCCTTGTGATCTTCTAATACGCTTCTGGAGATCTCTTCGTCGCTCCAGACGCTCCACTTAAATTCCTGAAAGCGTGCTGCTTATTATTCATCCTGATCGCAAACGTATAAAGTCGACTGTCTACCGATTACAGAGACATAGGATTTCACTGAAGTCTAGCGTTGAACAACTTTTGCTTGAAATCTTAGCGAGTCTGACTTAGGGTTGCCAACCGTCCCGGATTGTCTCGGAATTGATTGTTGTCTAGAATCTCGATTGAATGTCACGCTGTGTGTCCCGAAGTTTCAGAGGAAGCTATACTGTAGGAGAAACTCACGTAACAATATAATGTTAGATTTATGACGAAAATGCGTGAGCACAATTTAAACAGTGGACATACTAAAAAGATTTAAAGACAGCAGCGTATTGCTTTCAGCTTAATTAGATAATTCAAAGAACAAAGAAATTTTTATTTCACTTCTGTGTCTTGCAATCAATGAAAACATTTTTTATTTGTTTTCTACAATTATAAAAGAATGGTGACTATATGTATAATTGATTAATAAAGTTGTATGTATTCTTTAACATTTGACCATTGAATTTCATTTTCAAATCGGGCACAAACTTATAGTCCGCGGCGAAACGCGTTTCCCAAGTAAAGATCGCGAAGGTTGATTTCCCGCTTGTCCCGGTGGAAATGTGTGTCAAGATCAATGGAAAAGTAAGCAAGTATGGAGGACCGAGACCGGTATCGGACACGTCTTCTATTAGAGGAGCGAGCAAATATGCGCGGTGCGGCGCGCGCTTTAATTTCCGACGGCGGAATTATAGTTGCGGCGTCGCGGGTCTGCCGGGAGAGCGTGGTCAACGAAACTGCGAAAAATGGCATGCACGCCGGAGCATGATTCCGGTCTCTGCCTCTCTCTCTCTTTCTTCGCGATGCTTCTCCATCTTCGCTCGTGCTCGCTCAATTACGGCAGAAATTTCGCGCCGCCGCGAGACGGACGCAGGAAACGTAGATCGGTTCGGGAAGAAACGACGACGGTGGATGGAAGCCGCGTAATTGAACTGTACCGCGTTTACGCGGACAACCCGTGTTCAACGGCGATCCACGGTTGGGATTCATCCGCGTTCGATCCGCGCGGATTACTATGATCGCTCGCTGAGGTTCCCGAACGTCCTCTTTATTAGCGAACAATATGATTACTAGACTGCGGATTTTATGCATTTACGACACAAATGGGTAAGCACAATTTAAAGCAGTGGACATATTAAAAAGATTTAGAGACATCAGCGTATTGGTTTCAGCTTAATCAGGTAATTAAAAGAAAAAAGAAATTTTTATTTCACTCCTGCGTCTTGCAATCGATGCAAACATTTTTTATTTTGCATAAAGATCCGCAGTCTAATGATTACGATGGAATCTGAATAAACCGCGGGAATAAATACTTCCAGCCACACTGGATGTCCTAAGTCAGTGCTGGGCCCGGTTGGGGCCCCTCGAACGCTTGCTTCCCCCACCAACTTTTCTTCCGTGCAGCGCGCATCTTCGTTGCGTTCGCTGGTGTCTCGTGCGTCTTCGTTGCCCCACCGTAACGGCGCTTACTGGAAGGGGGCACCGGGCGCTACTGCGGGGACAGTTTTGTCTCGATTGAGGCAAATATGCTCAGCACTGCTCCACGATGTCGTCGATGCTATCCATCGGCGAGGAAAAATCGCGACAGGATCTTGCATCTCTTCCCAATCGTCTTGTGCGTGCACCGAGCCTCTCGTTCCCGGATTCCCGTGTCCGCGGATTCACTATGATGGACGAGAGGTTTCCCCAAAGAGCAATCGCTAATCGCTATCGGGGCCGTCGCACTGAACCGTTTACCCCGCGCGTCCACTTTATTAGCAAACAATACAGTTACGATGGAATCTGAATAAAGCCCGGAAGGGTTAGGGGCGGGTTGGAGGAGGGTCGGGGAAGGTAAGGAGCGAGCTTGATGCTCTTAATTAGAGCTCGTGAGCCGGCGGTGGCCGCGCAGAGCGCGAGTCCGTTCGCATCCGCGCGTGCAACGATCTTCGAGAGCGATTCCGCTCGCGGTATACCCCACCGCTAGATCCTGCTAGATCCTGGTAGCATCGCTGGCGTAATTACGATCGTATTTATCATTCATTATCCACGGCTGTTCGCGTATCGCGCGGCAGCCTGGCACGCCGAGATTCATGCGAGCACTCGAGAGCTGCGCGCCGAACCCCCGGCGGATTTACATCGTAATTCACCTAACGTTTATACGCGCATCCGGGGACGTACGTTCGCCAAAAGTAATGACACTTTCAACGAATATTCTTCGCGAGACCAGTTAGTAAATTCGCATGACAGATATTTATCGCAGTCGGTTAGGGGAACGTACAGGAAGGAGCAAAACTGAACCAATAACCACAGGTTTCTTGTAAATCATTATTTATTGCTAGGAATATAGAAGAATAACAAAAAAATCAACATTATAATTATTTTTATCATAGTTAGAAGTAGCTGAAGAAATTTTTTTCAATGATTAATGTCTCCTTGTTTAGCAATTACAATGAAAATAGATTGACTCGGTTTTGCACCACGTCCAATACTTGGCAATATTTAATATATTATTTATTTTTAATATTTCGTCCACATCCTTGTGCTTGTAAAACTGCACTAATTCGCTTTGGCATACTTTCTACTAAATTTTTGCAATAGTCCGGAGATATTTGTTCCCACTGTTCTTGAATTCTATCAAAGAAATCATACAAAACAGTTTACTGCAAATATTGCTACATTGTTGTAGAATCTGATCGAACCTGGCGCCGATAAAATTATTCCACAGATATTATTCACTTTACGATCGAAAATAAAAATGATTTATACAAATCTGTGATTGTTTTTGGTTGGGAGTCGTATGAATCCCGAAGTCGTCTTTTTAGTAAACCCCATAGATTATCTATGGGGTTGAGGTCGGGGCTCTGTGCAGGCCAATCCAGTACAGAAAATTTTTTAATACTGTGCCATTTTTTTACACTTTTAGCAGTGTGCTTAGATTAGAGAGAAAACAGAACAGAGTGTCACTCTATACCCTATATAAAGCTCACCCTTGAGCTTTCAATTTTGAAAGTCTACTTCTGGATTTTCTCCGCCCCCCACCACCTACTAATTCTGATCGCATAATTTTTGCATTCTGTATAGCCTTCATACAGAATATGAACCAGTAATGGAAATATATCATTTAATCAGAATTAGTTAGGGGTAGGTGGTCGGGGGGCGGAGAGGGCATACAAAAATACTTTTTTGTAACTATCTCGGAAACTAAGTCCAAGCGACGAGTAGATGTATAGACAAAAGTTGTTCAGAATGTTGTTCTTTACAACATATGTCAAGGTGAAGGTGATAACCAGTTCAAACTAGCTGCAAATCAAACCTACTCGAATCACTTTTTGTGTATATGTCGGAAACTAAGGCCGAGCGACGGATAATTTATACAGCAAAGTTGTTCAGGATGGTGTCCTTGACGACATATGTCAAGGTCAAAGTGATCCGAGATGGGTCCCCTAATAACAATATTTACCCATTAACGTTGAGTGCCGATTAACCGTCGGATCTCCGGGAAATCGCGGTGATTTATTCAGCGAAACCGAAACGGTAAAATTCCAGCCGAACGATTACTCTTTCAATTACACAAATGAATAATACAAATTTATCCTCGGGGGATAGTCGCGAGGCAAATGAATTTCGGAGAAAGTGGCGCGAAGCTAATGGCAGTTTTCACCGGACGGCCGACGAACGTTCGATAATGGTTTTCTCGCAGAGATTGATCTTGGATTGCGGCGTGTGTGTGAACGGCGACCGCGAGAACCGATTTTCGTGTCGCGCACGCCGCGGCAACAATGATCCGCCGCGTTAACGTGATCTCGGACGTTCCAGACCGCGAAACGCGTTAATATGCTCGATAGAGGAGGCACGCGAAGAGGCCGCGACACGCGACCGACCGCCGGCTCTGCACGGTCGTGCACGCACGACCGTCGCGGAATGTTGCGTGCACCCTGCACGAGCGTTCCTCGGTCTAGGTTAGCTGCGCGTCGATTCGCCAGGGATATATCGGTTCCTCGACGAGATAAGGCCGACGCACAGTGCAGCCGATCGCCGATCTAGCTGTTAAAAATTCAGAAAACCAGCGCGACCAAGGCACTCTTTACGCGACAGAGGTACGTTTCCTTTATTTAACAACAAAAATTTAATAACTTCATTATTGTAAAAGAAAATATAATTATAAAAAGAGAAAAACCAGACATTACGGTCATTACATGTTGTTTGACATAGAAATTGAAAATTCATTGTCAAATTATGGACGTATATGGATACGAAACTGATAAAATCTAGTAACGAAACACATTGTTTTTATTAACACACTGTTGTCTTTTTTTATACATACAAATAATAATTTTTTTCAAGTTTAATTTATTTAAATAAAACTGTTCCACTTTTGATTCGAAGAAACTTGGCAAATATAATAATTTTAAATATCAGTAGGTGAAATTCTTATTTGCAAAAGGGTGAAATTGATTTGCAGAGGGGTGAAATTGATTTACAGAAAGGTGAATTCACTTGCAAAACGGTGAATTTGGAGTGTAAAACTTATAAATTATCATCAACAGTTTCAAAGTTTTTGGTCGGGCCGCAGACTACTTGTCGACGGGCCGCGTGTTTGACATGCCTGTTACAGGGTATAGAGAATCGAGAGATCGTGCGCATTAATCGAGGAATAAATACCTTGCACGAATCGAATCGGACGAATGGGATCGACGGAGCTCCTAGGAGCAGGAAACGATCAATAATCGATCTCGTTTTCTTAACTCGCGCGTTCCACCGGAAAATCGAGACACCTGACCGCGACGATATCCGTGATTTACCCGGCTCGTTCTCGTATTCTACATTTCTCAGGATTTACGGCCGTCCACCGGTCGTAAAAGCTCTCGTTTAATAACTATCCTCGTCACAATTTGTCACGGTCGTTGACTCGGTGCTTCTAAACGCAGAATACGTACTCGCGGCGAGGAGAAGGAGGAGGAGGTGTAGTGCCCCCCGTTAGATTTGTTATCTCGATCGGGCATCGATGATACTTTTCTTTTTGCCGTTTCCACGAGAGCACGAAATTCATTTTACGCGCGTTGGAATCTCGTTCGGCAACCCGATTTCTACCGTGAAATCCTGGAAACGTATTTGTTCGTCGTTACCGAACGTCGGTATGCGTTCATTTTTCTTTTAATCGAAGTACTCACTTTCCGCTATACTGGGTGTACGCTGTGTTTAATAAAATTCCATTTGCACAAAATTTCCAAGTTCAAGGTCGTGTCAAGGTCACGGTGTAATACACTGTTGCATTCGTCTCGACGTCAGAGACAATCCTACGATGTCCAAAACGTATGGTGCCGTTTAGAATACTCAAGGTGACCTTCGCTTTTTAATGTAAAAAATATTTTCCGAGTGGTAAATGATACTGGTGGTACAAAAATGGTGACAAAGCCGAACGGGTACACCCCGTATATCTGTTTTTTCGTGGGAAAAACGCATTCCGTATATCCCTCCCTCCAGGGGGAGAGACAGGGTTATGTGAGACTCGCCTGACTAGAAGAGCCAAAGCGTACCCACTAAAAACCCACGGTGACCTCCCTGAGCTAATTCGGGTCGGGATCTCGTGAACGAATGCGATCGACCATATTATCCAAAGAAGAAAGAAAATAGTTTCGCAGGTTCCAGCGAAAGGGGTTCTTAATATGGTACACCTTGAGTCATGACACCTAGTGCCATATTCGGCACCCACACCAAGAATGTCAATAGCTATACCCATATTAGGGAACCCTTGGTAGTGCCATATTGGGAACTCCGCGTGGACTGATAATACTAGCTACTGACAAAGAGAAAATGAATTTCAGCCCGAACCAACCGTTGGCAAACATTAATATAAATAAACCGAAACTACAGATATGTTCAAACGTTTCAAAATCACTTATCCTCCTCGAGAAAGAAAGAGTTTGACCGTGAAATTCAAGGTCGAGGACAATTTTGCGGCACTCTGTGAATCAAGAATCGCGATCAGTAGAAATTACTCTATTAGCTGTCCAATCGAAAATGTTTTTATCACGTATACATGGTTTCAAAAGTACTTTCAAGTGATTATAACAAATTCTTTGTAAAAAAAAAAACAGTTAAAAAAGCAATCTTTCGCAATTTCTTTAATGTTATGACACGTCTCCGAATTCACTTCGAAATCCTCTAACAAATAGGCGTAAAAAAAGATTTTCTCACTAGAGAGCGCGACTTCTTTACAAGATATGAGGTAGTGCCATAATAGGCGACTATACCATATTTGGGCACTTTACCTAATAACCCGTTAACGAAGCCGCGGAGAACGTTTTCGCGGGGGAAAAAGTTCCTTCGAATGGCAGCAGGAATCACCACATCCCTGGGACAGCCAGTATAGGCTAAATTAGGGTTGACCGATGTTATTGTTACGTCTCGCGGGGAGGGGAAAATCGGCCCCGCCTATCTGGCAGAGGTGTCGTGTTCCCAGGCAAACATATCGAGCAGCACTCTCGCTAATCGTTTCCGCTTATCGAAATTCTGTTTGCTCGGAGAGCAGCAAAGTGTATCGTGTTTCATCGTATCGTCCGCAGCGAACCCGATCGGCCGAGATCAGAACCGGCCCCGTTAGACAGGACTTTGTTACGTAATTCGGTACTCGGAACGGTTTCCACAGTCTGTGGAAAGGCCGAGCGAGAGGAGTGGGATCCCGAGAAACTTCTTCAGCTTCTTCTTTAATCGTTTCCTTCTTCTCGAAGTTTCTTTTCACCGTCGTCACGGTGTCCGATCGATTCACTCCACTTTCGAGCCTCGCGACCACGGACAGCGTCGAGAGATCGAACGGTCTGGTCGATTTCGAAGGAAGGAGAGGAGAAAAAAAAAAACAACAAAGAACAAAGAGAGAACGAGCCGAGATGAACGCTTTTCATTCAGCGAGAGGAGATCGACGGTCTGTAATTTGAACCGGGAGCAGCAAAAACCGGTGAATAGATCTCGCCGTAGAAAAACCACCGGCGATCCTGAAGAAAAACGTCGACCAGAGGAGAGCAGAGGAGGAAACGGAATTTTCTAATTAGCCGAACGAGCCGCGCGATCGGGTCGAAGACGATAATCGTGTTCGGTCCGAACCGAGGTGGATCCAGAAAAGCCGCGTACGTGATTCATGGCGATTCCGACCTCCAATTTACTCGGTGAATACTATTCGTCGATTTTTACTCCAGGACGGTTTTTCTTTCGCGGGATCCTCCGCGCCCGGGATCATCGTGAAACGTTCACGGGGCGTTTACGACAGTTTACAAGCGTTTATAAGCGTTGCCGGGCGGGGGGAAGCTTTTTACTTTCGCGGATCTAAGTACACCGAGAACCCGGCCTGCTCGTGAAATTTATACGGGGCCCGGACTATCATTTATGGGATCTCGGCTGGGAGGAGGAGCAGAACAGCTCGAAGACTTCACGACTTCGTCCTTCCGTCGTTCTTTGAGCGGCAGCTTCCTTCGTGGCTACGCTTGGCTCGCGAAACGCAAAACCGTTTGATACTTCTCGCGCACCTCCGGTTTGATAATGGCGGCTCCGGATCGAGAACGACTAAACAAAAAATCCAGTAACGCTCGATCGATCCTCTGTTACTCCATCGGACGCAAGAAAACCCGCGGCGGAAGCGGATCCGTGGAACTTTGAATATGATCTTTCGGGATAGATCGCCACTCTGCTGGCTACCTTAAAGCGGAAGGGTAGTCACGCGACAAAACTAGCAAAGAACTACAATCTTACTAGATTTTGGATCGAAACGTGACTTTTTCCTTTGCGGAATAACTCCGTAACAAAGCCTCGTAGAATACGGGGTATTTCACGTAGCTTGACCACCTTAAATATCTTTGTCGTTTTTAAAGATACCGCAAACGTGTCTGAAATACGAAGCTGAATGGTAAAATGGGGCTCTCATACGATACCAAAAAAAATTTTTGTCTTTATGTAATTTTTTTTAGAGGTATGAAGGTCACCTTCATTTTTTTACATTGAATGTCCTACTTTTGATATGAAAGGTCAACACTTTTATACTCAGAATTTGATACTCTATCGATCTATGGTATAAAAACTAGGACATTCCATTTGATAAAATGAAGGTGACCTTCATATCTCTAAAAAAAAATTACATAAAAACAACAATTTTTTTGGTATCGTATGAGCCCCATTTTACCATTCAACTTTGTCCTTCAGACATTTGAGGTATCTTTAAAAACAACACAGATATTTAAGGTGGTCAAGTTAGATAAAATACTCAGTATATTCGCAAAGGAAAAAGTGTTTTATTTGAGTCTAACAATTACTTCAGTGTAATTGTTCTTTTAAACCACTAATTTTTATGTTTCGGACCATTTAACCGTTTTCTTATAATTACTCATGTAGTGCATTTCTGCCCAACTCTGATACCAACATATTTAATAATGTAAACAATATTTTGCAGGTACCATAATGTACTATTGTTGAAAATATTGTTTACGTTATTAGCAGACTGCGGATCTTTATGCAAAATAAAAAATGTCTGCACTGATTCCAAGATACGGGAGCCAAGTAAAAATATCTCTCTTCTTCTAATTTTCCTATTAAGCTGAAATTAATACACTGGCGGGTTTAAATCTTTTTAATATGTCCACTGTTTTAAATTGTACGTACCCGTTTTTGTCAAAAATCCATAAAAAGTCCGCAGTCTGTTAATAATCCAACAGTAATTAGTTGCTGCACAGCAATTCTTTGCTCACTTCTATGCGAGATAGAAGATTGGAATTGCAAGATCATCTGAGAATTATTGGAATTGGCGACCGACGACCTTGAGCAGCCAGAATTCCCCGTTCGGACGACACCGGTACAGCGTCGAAAGCGACGAGGCTGGGTGTGCGCCGGTTCTGTCTCATTCCACTCGATTAACCGCGAAGGAAGATTTCGATCGGCGATGAAACGGCGCGGCGAGGTAGCCCAGACATCGTCGTCGTGGTGTACCTCCTCTTCGCCGCTGGCAATTAGAACGTTTCCCGTCGTTAAAAGCCAGGTAACCGAGACCGATTTTCATGCGACTTCCGCAGGACGAATCGACCGACGGCTTGCCCTAATGAAGAGGCCGACCGGGGTGCACCTGGAAAATCTACCGGCGCGTCGTAACCGAGTACCTAATTTGCTGCACGGTTCGCCGGCCGCGTGTTGCTCGATCCAGACAACCGAGAATCGGCTCGCTGCGCTGGCTTCTCCCAATTAATAACAACCGGCGGTAATAATGCAATTAAAAAGCAATAAAACAGAGCTGTACCTTGCCTATCCTCTATTTGTAGTTAATTTAAGAGCGATCTTGTAGTTTCAAGAACAAAAGGAGAGCTGTAACGATTAATGCTGGCATTAGATTGTTTAAATTGTTAGCTATCCAATAAGAGGATTGCCAGAAATACATAAAATCCGCGCAGAGGTGATAATTGCGCGAACGAGCTGCATCTCTGTGAGAACCGCAAGGTCCCCACCATTAGTCGAACCTCTCCCCACCAGTGTCGCCAGAGCCAAACGGCCCTCACACATTCTCCTCCTTTTCCCCTTCCACTATCCCATTCCAGCACCATGGGCACACTCCAACGTTCCCCACTAAGACCGTAGACTGGTCGCGCAACGTGTCACATATTATTCTAGTCATAAGAGAGGGGGTACTTGTATTCCCCTCGATTCCTTTTCGATTACCCCTGTCTGGATACACTGCTATATTCCACTCTCGCCAGGCCTCTTACCCTTCCGCCTCTCGCCCAGCTTCGCAGCGCAGCCCGCCTGTGCTTCCCCCACTCTTCCCATTTACGGTGACGCGTACTGTACGCCAGCGTTGTCAACGACCATGGCCCCGTTGCAAGCACCGGTTCTCGTCCGATCACCGAAGTTAAACAACGGGGACGCTGGTCACCGCTAAGATGGGTGACCGCTCGGTGGAAAGCCGTGGATGGCCCTGGGCGGTTTTCAGCGTGTTGTTGACATGTAGGTGGTTCGGAATCCACCTTTATAAACAGTAGGTCCAAACAAATAAAAAGGATAAGTAGGATAGGACGGTATTCCTCCCTTGAGGAGGATCGCCAACAATGAATGTACGCCAGCGTTAGTGGGAAGCACTGATGCCAGAATCGTGGTACCGTGGTATTAAACCATAGTCCCACAACCATAGCCGTAGAGTTAGTGGGCCGCGTAGCGGCGGGGGAACAGTACGAAGTTCTACGGCGATGATGAAGTGTAGGAGTGGGGGCAGTAACTAAGCGGAGAAGAAGCCACGCGTGGCTCGCGAGCTTCATGTTGGAACTCCCTGTTCTAGATTTTCTGTTTTAAGTTTTAATGACCTCAAAAATTCTAAAATAACGTAACAATGTCATTGAATCGTTCTAACATCTTCTCAGTCTGGTATTTGACGCATACATTTTCGAGATAATGGACAATGAGTTTCCATCTCGATCGAGTATCAGGTTTCGAGAAGACCTAGTTCGAATCTATTTCACGACATGAGAATCTTCGAGCGAATTCCACCTGTTTGTGATCAGCCGCGTTTGGTTCCCCACAAAATTCCGCCTCGCGGAATGGGACGATTCCCACGCGAAGATCTCGATCGCGGATCGAAGAGGAAACCGGGCACGATCCTCGATCGAGCGGCGGCCTCCTCCATTGTGCTTAGAAAGTGATCCGGTGAAAAGGTGAAAATGGATATGAGGTCTCGGTTCGCTTGGCAGAGAGCGAAACTCCTGGCCGACGAAATTCGAGCCTTCGTCGTCGCCAGGATTCTATTATGCTTCTTGCCGGGGTGAAGGCGATCGTGATCGTGAAAGGAACAAGGAGGATCGATGTTTGCTAACGTCCGAGTAGGCGAAGCGAAACGGGCTGTTTGCGAAAACGAGGGGGTTTACCTAGTCGAGGAGGAGGAGGCCGATCATGGCAAATTCCAGGTATTACATTTTACTAGCCAGTGGCTAGACGCAGGAAGGAAGGACTTGCCGCGGCGCGTACGCGTACGCGCGTTTCGGTCAGTGAACACTTTTATGTCGTTCACACCGGAGAGTTGTTCAGAGCTTGGGCGCGCGAGCCTTCACGTGTCCGGGACCGTTTTCCGCGGTCAGCTCTCCCGGCCGATACCGTTCGTTCTCTCTGCCCTCGAGAGCGAGCTTCGATTATTCTTTCCTCTCTTCGGATATCTCTTCAGGATTCTCTTCAGGAATCTCTTCGGGTTCAATCAGGAATCTCTTCGGGTTCATCCTAGAAAAATTGCATAGAAACGTTTTGTTTAGATATACAGGGTGGAAATTATAAAGCGTTACAAATATCTCGAAAATATTGATTATACGCAAAAATGTTTCAGATGAAAGTTGTTCAGTACGGACGGGGACATCATGTGGTGGGACTTTTATTGTTCCCGGTGGACACTCCAAGGTGAGGTGAAGGTCAACTTCCTTTTTTTAAATGGAATGTCCCATTTTTATACCATAGATCGATAGAGTATAAAATTCTGAGTATAAAGTGTTGACCTTCATATGTTCTAAACCTAAAGTTAACGAGATATTATCCAAAGAAGAAATAAAATTGTTTCGATAATATCTCGTTAACTATTAGATTTAGGATATGTGGAGGTCAATACATTTTTACTCAGAACTCGATAGTCTATCGATTCATGATAAAGAAAGTAGGTCTTTCCATTTAGAGAAACCAAGGTGACCTCCTCCTCACCTTGGAATGTCCATCCACAAGGCGAGTGCAAGGCCTTCGTCTCACCGATTTAGTTGAGATTGTGTATACTTATAGATCTCGATCTCCATTTTATGAATATATACAATTATAGGCGCAACTACTCAATAATTATTGAGATATTCATAAACAAAGTCTCTGGTAGTGCTTAAATCTACAATTATAGAGGAGGTATACAACGAATAAGGCTTGGTCTATCGGCAACGTACGAGACTTCCACCCGGTGAGCTAGGGTTCGATTCTCGTCTGGTGAAAAGTATTTTTTCTCTTGTTTATTTATATTATTTATTGGCTGTTGAACATATTGACTTGTTTATAAAAGATTGCACATTTATTAAAAAATTAAATTCAGTGAAACGGACACCCGCGGTAACAGGTACATTTACCCAGCAAGGTGAAATATTTGTGTCGAATAATTTCCCAGTACATAACACGGTTCCGTGAGAGCACGGTATCGAAAGAGTATCTAATTTATTACGGCCCCGTCGCTTTCCTTTCCCCCGTGTCGTACAGGCCGTTCCGAGATTCGCGTTCTGCTGAAATGATTTCTCGGTCCGTCGCCGTCGTCCCGTTATCGTCGGTCGAAAACAAGAAAAAGCAGTTCCATGGGACAGGTCCCGTCTCGGTTCGCTGTTCCCTCTATGGATCGGCGTTTATCCGGCCCGTAGAATTTCCGAGCGGAGTCTACGGTCGACGTAACCCATTCCCCGCGCGGCCCCGGCGTGTTATCGTAACCCGAGAGCTATCAGGAAGCGGGCACCGCGGACAATGTTGATTACGAGAAACATTTTCTATTCTCGCGGTTCATTGCGATCGGAATGACGTGTGTGGCCGTGGGTATCGCGTGACACCTTCTCTTCTCGCGGCTACGTTTCCTTCGTAATTATGTCGGAGACGACAATGCCCTACGGCGCTGCCTCGGCTAATCGCAATAACGAGGCGCGCGCGAGCAAGCGCGTGCGAGATTTTCAACGGCGATACGCGGTGTTGTCCCCCCTTGTCGCTGTTACAGGGGGGAATTACAACGGTAACGCGATTACCGTAAAATTCTAGGCTCGCCCACCGATCAAAATGGCCCTCGATCCGATAACGTCGCGATTTCCGTCTGTAGGGGCGGAACACGACCAGCTGAGAGGACACGTTAGCACCCTAACCGTCATTTTTGCCTGCGCGTGCCTCTGTACCTGCGACTTAGTGAAACTGAAATAGTCATTTACCTGATCCGGGTGCGAATGGTGCAGAAAGCCCGAGGAACTCGACTCTTCGTGGATGGGGATTTATTAACACTAAAACTAAACAACGTGCCGGCGACTGCGACTCTCCGCGTCTCTTTCTTTCCCACACGCTGTCCTTCCTCGCGCCCGAAACTTTCATCGTCAATTAAACCACTAAATACAGTCGAAGTTATATCGTGTTTGGTCTTCCTTTAATCAGAAAGATGCCACGAATATATTGATGAAAGTTTCATAAAAAAATAATTAATAATAAAACAGATTAGATATTGGTGTTGCATTATGAGGACGCACGGGTCTTTGAACTGTGCCGACGACTGCGACTCTCCGCGTTGCATTAGTAGTGGTTCACATCGATATACTCGAGCCGAGATCAGATTACTACAGTGGAGGGGATATTTTTTTGCGTCAGGCGTGTATATCCGTTTTGCTTCAATAGAGACATTACTGTAATTTAATAAGAAATGATTGTATAGAAAGCTTTAGTGGTGCGCATATTACAATAGCAGAGCTGCATAGAGTCTAAATAAAATCAATCTTGATATTTTTATAAGGGAACATGTGCCAGTTAACCTTGAGGCTCGGTAGGTTTAGTGTTAAGTACATGTTCTTCATCAGTGGAACATGGCTTTTTGAATAATACGTACAATCACTTTTAATAAATGATGTAGCATGTGGATCGGTCTAAATTCTTTACTGTACTCCTTTCTGGAAAGTATTCAGACAGTAAAGATAATTCAGACACCAGATTCGCGAGTTATAGAAGGGAATCTCTGTATGTACGAGTAATTAATGGAATCTTCTACGAGTAATTTCGATCGAGGCGAATTCATTCTGATCAACTGTCGAAAATGGTTCTCTACGGTGGCGACTCGGCTGTTAAAGTAGGCACAGCGATCAAACATTGGCAAAATAATCAGTGGTCGTCAGACGCGTGACCACGCGTATCGAGAACCGTTCCCTGGAGATCGATCGTTAAAAAGTGGAACCGTGGAAAATCGAAAGCGAGGAATAAATGCAGGCGAAGGGAGAGGAGAAGAAGGAGGTGGAGAACGCCGAGAGAAAAATCGATCGATCCAGGTTACGCTTTAGAAACGGGGAGCGCAGCACACAGGCTGAAAGCATGACCGTCGAGAGCGCAGCAGGTGGAACCGGCGGAAAAATCGTTCGGGTTATCGTTTATCGGTCCCGATCGAGGTTCAACGGCAAGAAATCGCGTCACGGTGGCTCTCCTTTCATTACCGGGTGCGTTCAATTAGCGGCCGCGGGAATTTATTCGATCGGAATGATCCAGCAAATTGGACGCGGCACGAGCAAGAAACGCCGCTCCCGTGTTGACCATTAACAACAATCACATGTTTATAGCTGTTAAAAGTAATTCAGCGTACCTGCGGAACGGCTACTTCGCTGATTTTTTTTTCATATCAATCTCATAGCATCTCTGTATAATAGAAATGCAGTGCCCCGCGATTGTGTTCCATTTTACATGAGACATCGCGTGGCTATCGGATCGCGAGCCGACCTTCCCGCCGCAAATTAAAACTTCTTTCCGCTTCTACTCGCGCGGGTCCGGGCGGGTAGAAACGGATAGAGGCGAGCAATGGACCGACAAGCGATACACCGCGGCAAGTGGATCGCGTGTTGCACGTCATTAGACAACGACACCGCGATCTCGTTCCCCTGGAACGCGGCTAGGCCAGCGAGACTTCGCCCGGACCTGGTCCATTATCCCTGAGGATAAGCTCTTCGCGGGAGAGCCGAGATAGCCATCTTTGGAGATGCGGGCAAGCTGATCAGCTGAAGGTGGAGTCTTTTATACTGAATTCGTCAAACTTCATCAGAAATGGTCGCTCGAGTTTAGACGACGAATGGACCATGAACAGCAAAACATCCATGCACGCTTAGGAGGTTCCACCTTAAAACAGGATCGCCCGCAGAGGTCTAGCAACGATTCGACGGTACAGTCAAGTATAAACTCGTATGGTGCTAGAAGTTCTGGAACTGCAGAAGAGGACCAAGACGAAGTGAAAGAGAACGGTTGCATCTAGATCGACGGACGCCTAAACGAAGGTCCGGGAGCGGTTCTTTTGCTAATTCGCTCGCGGAAACGTTCCCGTTAGGCGATCGATCGCGCGAAATCGCTCGGCCGATGGAAGAAACGTTCGACGGCCGGACAAGAAAAGACTTAGACAGGGAGAAAGAGAGGCTAGGCCAGGCCAGGCAAGGTGAAAAAGAGGGACACGCTGGCCGGCCGGTGGCTGCGGTCAGCTGGAATTCAGCCGGCGCAATTAGCAGCCGCGAGAAAGGCGCGTGTAAGAAATGCAGGGACCGAACGGGCGCGCGCGCGCGAGCGCGCTCGCATCGGCTCTCGCCGAGATGAAAATCCTCCGTGTCGTCTCGTAAATTCTCACCGGGGAGATAGTAACAGCTTCATGATCGACGAGCAACTTCATCTCCTCGGATAAACTTGTAAAATCCAGCTGGCGCGGCTCGCGAGCAGATGCCAACGTTCCTGTGCAATCTCCGCCGTCATCTCGAGTTAGCCTTGTGTACGATGCTTCGGACTCCTGGTGAAACAGCTCCCATAGAATTGGAGAAATCGAGAAATGGATAAAACGACGTCGAGATCGAAGACAAGTGGAATTTAGGAACATAATTACACCATACGTACCTTGAACCTACATTACCTGTGAATGTAATAGCGACTTCAGACATAGCTGGCGACCGATCCGTGATTTCGCAGTCGTCGCTATCGAGAGGTAGTGCGTAGGCCAAGCAAAATTCCGTCGTAGGTGAACGAAATCGATGGCCGAGGCAGCAAAGCTGCACCGGAAATCGCGACAAGCGATTTATTACGCATTGTGGCCCGGCAGTGCCGCGTATCAATCAGCGGCGATCGAGCAACAAAAGCCGTGTGTGTACGGCGATTCATCCTTCTCCGCGAGAGAAACGACGAGAGAAAGAGAGAGGAAGAGAGAAAGAGGCGTCCGTTCTCCGGCGACTTTCCCCTTTGGATCGCTGGAACCCGGCTCCTGGACAGCTCTGGACAGGAAGAAATGCTTCGTTGGCAGCCTTGAAGCCGCCCCGGGGAGACAATCGAGCGACAAACAACGATGCAGTAACATCCGGTTATGTTTCGTGACGCGACGCGACTCGTTATTGTTCCTCGGGCTCTGTCCGGTTAGAGGGCAGTGACGATCACGGTGATTTGGGCTGAGGCTCGGTGGACGCGCCCTGGTCACTCTTGCGCGTCCTCGTCGGGCAACAACAAGAACTATAGTCTGCCTTTTGAATTAACCGATCCCGAGATT
>CM052317.1:5516447-5716383 GCA_028455605.1 Lasioglossum malachurum
ATGAAATCTCACGCGATAGAATATACGTGGTAAAACTGTTCGCAAAATGGCACCGGTGATCGATGCCGGCAGTCGCCTTGTTGACTCACTATTGCATTAAACAACCTCGGCTCTGATATACGTGGACAAATTAATAGCGCTCGGATGGGAATAGATATCGCGTTTATTTCCGGTGGTATACATGCACACGCGTACACCGTCTTGGATCACGATGGTCGTTCGAGATACATAGATCGGTCGTTAATCGTCCGCGGGGATCAGCCTCGACATTGACACAATATAGGCCTTCATAGCTGGTCCAGAGATGGATTCGATTTCCTGGTTCAGTGATGCATTACGAAGGCCAGCCTCGCTCGAATCGCAGTTCGCGGTTCGAGGCTCGTTTCTTCGTCTCGTTACGATCGCTTCTCGAGCTCGAACTGCCGGCTACGGGGCGATCAGTATCGGAAACCAGTCTTGATAGTCCCGTGCCCCAAATAACTGTCCCGATTCTTCCTACAAACTCGAGGCATTCGGTGATTTACGCATGGTGTCCTCACAGTTTCTGGTTCTTCATTCTACAATTATTGAGATTGTAATAATGCTTTAATCATTTTTATAAGGCAACACGCGCCAGCGACTTTTTAAAAAAAATCGTCTGTGCCCAGGTTACGGTTGAGTTTAGCGGATCGACACGGTGAAGCAATCCTCGCGGGTGGTTTTCCGCGAATCAGACCATAGAACAGCGAACCCGGCGCGTTCTTTAGTCCGACGAGTTTATATTTTGCTGAACTCGAACTCGAACGCAAACGATCCCATTGACACGCGAGCCGGAGACGTGTTCGCGGTGGTTGTTTAATGGGTGCAACTCCGATGGGCGGAGCGTTTTCTCGGTGAAACGGTACCGAAACGCGGTTACACACTCGGTTTCCGCTTTGAGCGGACGCGCGTAGCGGTGTACACACAGGGTGAGCAGCGGAGAGAAGAATGAACGGAGAAAGAGCGAAAGACCGCGAGCGAAACGAAACAGCCGGTCACGAAACTGAAATACAGCGAGCTAACATTAGAAACGGCAGGCGTCCGCGATATATTTTATTTTTACGATTATGTTCTCCAGGACCCCTGGTATCGGGAAACTTCCTCTTCGAAGAATTATCGTCTCTATCAATTGCCCCCCCTTTTTTTTGTTGGTAGTTTAAGGACTGTTAGGAAAGAATGCATTTACGCAATAGCTGCTTCACTAAAGATAGCGAGTCTCTTAAACTGTACACAGCCCATACCCACTAAAAAAAATAACAGTCCAGGACTCAGGATTGAGACCTTATCCACCAACGAACAGGACCAAAGAATGATCAGCACTGCGACACGCTGTTCGCGTTACTCCAGTGACCATATCTCTTCGGATCTCTACCACTCCTGTTCTTGTCTTCGACTACAGCCAAACCTGTTTTTGTGCGGTAGACAGGGACCGCAGAAAAAAAACTGCACAAACAAAAATACTTCATAAATAGCTATAACAAATAATTTTTCACAACATATTAAAAAATCAAATTAGAGTATCAAATTCTGAGTATAAAAGTGTTGACCTTCATAAATCCTAAACCTAATAGTTAACGAGATATTATCCAACGAAGAAAGAAAATTGTTTCGATAATATCTCGTTAACTATCAGGTTTAGGACATATGAATGTCAACACTTTTATACTCAGAATTTGATACTCTATCGATCTGTGTTACAAAAAATAGGACAATCCATTTAAAAAAGTCAAGGTGACCTTGGAATGTCCGCCACCACTCCACCCACAAGAAAACAATCAATACTACGTAATGTAGCCCGTCATACCAAACAACTTTTGTGGGAACACTTTTTTGATAACGACAACCTCTTCTGAGATATCCTGCTGATCTGATCTGATAATCATATAATATATCGCATAAAAAAAAAAAACTGCATAAAAACAGGTTTGATTAGCGAATTTAATAGGCGGTCGAACGAAATCTTCCGATTTCGGAGGTAGTCCAAGGGGATGGATGTCGAGGCAATCGAAATATCCGGCGAGACCGCAAGGAACCGTCATGGCGGATGAACGCTCGCAACTTCGAGATGCAACGAGAGAGAACCGCGGCGGGGGCTCTCCTCGTTGTCCAGCGGAAACAAGGTTGGCCACGCAAACGATCGGCGAGCAAGCGTTCCGCCGCTCCTTAACGAAATAGGATCTCCCGAGATATAATTGTCCATAAATAATCCTGTTTCCACGGGCACGCCAAAACGCCCCGGCCGTACATCATCGGGTAATTAGCGACGGATCGTAATTTCTCTGTTCGCGAACTCTCCAACAGATGTGTAATTGACTCTCTTTCGAAATCTGGCAGGAGCTCGCGAATAATTCTCCAGGTTCGACGAACTCTCCCAATCGAATGAAACATCTGTAACCGGATCAGGGGAAGTGACTCGAATCGAGGGGAAAAGTTACCTCTTCCACTACCGGATACGTCACGTGACCGGCCCGGCATTTAAAATTTTCATCAGGTTTTCAAGGTCATTCCAAGGTCAACCTTATTTTTTCAAATGGAATGTCCTATTTTTTATACCACAGATCGATAGAGTATCAAATTCTGAGTATAAAAGTGTTGACCTTCATGTCCCTAAACCTAATAGTTGACGAGATATTATACAAAGAAGAAAGAAAATTGTTTCGATAATATCTCGTTCAGTATTAGATTTAGGACGTACAGAGGTCAATACATTTTTACTCGGAATTTGATACTCTATCGAACTATAGTATAAAGTAGGACATTCCATTTGAAAAAATAAAGTTGACCTTCGAATGACCTTGAAAACATGATGAAAAGTTAAAATGGATATGACTGCTGCATCAGCCCCTCCGTGTCTTAAACTCTTTATCTGAAACATTCTTTTCTCTGGAATTTAATTTGCGAGATATTCCAGGTGGCCAGGATAAATTCCCCATCCTGTACAAACGAAGAAAAAACTTTACGAGGAAATGAAAAATTTATATTTTATATGCAACATCACCATTAACAGGAATAACGTTTTATCTTTCAAAGAGCAGGATAAACGGAATTAATCCGACGTTGTCCTGTACACGAAGCAAGAAAAAAAAGATGTAAGAAGATTATCCAACATCCCCAGTCGACTGTAATAATTTTTACGATTTAGTCGTCCAGGGTTGGAAGAATTTATCATCGCGTTCACGGCGACTGAAAGTCTTGATTTGCATGTTCCGTTGCATGCTCGCAAGAAAAATGTTGCGAATCCGCGGAAGATGACGCGGCGCCCGTACTGCGGTAGAATGTTTCTGTTGAATATTGAATACATTAAAGCGGCATACACACACACACACACACAGGCGCTCGAGAACAAACGAGAACGAACGGGACCGGGAAGTACCGGCTCTCTTTCTCACCCCACCGTGTCTACTCGTCCTAGATACTGGACAAAAGAGGCTGACTCAGGGGTAGCTTCCCCTAGCCGGCGATATATCTTAAACATCTTTTGGTTTCGCTACTAGATTCATATCTGCCTGGGATGGCGAATCAGAGGGTTTCGCCTGTCAAAACAGAAAGGGGTTGCCACCCCTAACTGTTTTCCCGGACCCAAAGAAAAATAACGGGGATGATCTTTCCCGGACACTGGAAACTGCCAGCAATTTATGCAGATTTTCTTCCACTTATTTTGAGAATTTCTAAAAAAATAAAATGGGTATTTCCCCCACCCCTGGCGGTATTTTAGTACTCGATTAATTTCTCGTAGATATATCGTTAGAATTCAGCGATCGTAATTGATTCTTATTAATATTCTCTTCCATTTTTGATTTTTCCACTTATTCTGAGGATTTCTAGATTCAAAAATTAAATGGGGGTTTCCCCCACCCCTTGCAGGCGTATTTTAGTACTCGATTAATTTCTCGTAGATGTATCTTTAGAATTAAGCGACCGTAGATTAAAAACTCGAGACCGACAATTTTGTCGGCGTTCTCAGTTCCACCGTCGACTGCAATAAATTGGAAACTAGTTTATGGTCGAACGGGGGTTGCACCCTCGAGTTTCAATTGAAAGAATTCAGTAGACGACAGTGTCCCGGGATCGTCGACGATTCGTCATAAAATAAGCATCGTTTCAACCCCGTGTCCAAACACCCTTCCGCAGGCGTCGACGAGGTTACCTCATCCCTTAAGCTCGATTTCGAGTAACCCGATGCCTTTTATCGACCGTGTTCCGAAAGGCCAGCAGTGGCAGCAGCCCGTAGGGGGACACGACAATTTAATCAGTCAATTACTCAAGGAGTGTTACGCCCGGTCGAAAAACAGCAGCTTCCCCTTGTCTAGAACGGCTGTGGGGGTGGTGACGGCTGAAAACGCGGATGGCCCGTCGAGACAGACGCAACCCTTCATGTTCACTGCGTCCCTTTTCAAACGAGCCCTGGGAAGCCCATGAAATTTCGCGATGATTGCGAAATTCGAGGGGGACCAGTATACACTACAAACTTCAACCCTTAAAGCCATGATTTTATTTTCTTGGAAAACACGCGTGCATCCTCCAAACCATCCCAAAGAACCCAGCGGGATTTACGATTTATTGCAAGAACTATATACAGTTAGGATCAAACCTTGATCACACACACACTTTAAATCAGAATAACATTTTTATGAATGGACCAAACGACTTCAATTTCTCTGTAAGGCTAGATGAATTAGTTCAGTAAATGACATGTAAAAAATATTTTTAAAAATATTTAGCTGGGGGCAATAACGAAAATTTAAAAGATGTGTTTGATCAAGTCGTATAAATTATATACGCTCCGAAAATTTCATTGAAATTGGTTAATTGGTTCACGAGTTGTGAACGATTAAAAGTGGTAAAAAGTCCGAAAATGTAAAATTTCAATTTTTACCACTTTCGATCGTTTATAACTCGTGAACCAAGTAACCAATTTCAATGAACTACTGAACTACTCCTGAACCTAACTTTTGTTAGTAGTGAATGTCCAGCTGCATCTGTTGAAGTATTAAAAAATACCTGATTCCATTTAAAAGAATGAAGGTGACCTAAAAGAGATTACATAAAAACAAAAATATCTATGGTATCTCGTATGAGCCCCATTTTACCATTCTAAAAACAACAAAAAAGATATCCAAGGTGGTGAAGCCAGATGAAATACCCTGTATATTATTTATTTCCGGATAATTTCAGTAAGCTGGAAACGATGCAATCTATTTCTTCGGATGTGTCACCAGTTCCGCACCGACTCCACAAATTTCCCCGCGCATGTGTAAGCTCCACAGTCCAATAGCTCATCACAAGCAATACTAACTATTCTCCGCATTAAGTAGATTCAGCGATCACGAGTCAGACTCGAGGTCGCTCGAGGAAAACCCAAACCGAAGATCAATCTTCTAGAAGATTGAACCACTTCGGCCCACCCACGCCCTCGCCAATAAAACCAACTCGGTGTTCCATGGAACCATAAACGTCGGACACTGCAGTTTCCGGTTCCCGTTCTCCGGGGCGCGGCCAGCGATCAGTTCACCGACGAAGCCCTAACGATCTCCTCGCATCGCGCGACGCCGCCGGCTTGACCGATTCGCGGCGTCGCGACGCTTCTCATCTCCCGGTCGCCGGAGCTGCATTCGCTGATTATCTCCGGCGCGGTCGCACGTGCATCGGCGTGAACATGCATCCGCAGCAGCAGCAGCTTGCTTCGACGATGCCAACGCGTAGGCACGTCCCTCCCTTCCTCCTCTTGTCCCTCTTCACCTCTGGTCCCAGGTTCGCGTATTGATTGAGGTGAATACACGGCGTCGGCGTCGTCGGCGTTCGTGCGCGGGGGTGGAAGTGCATAGAAGTGCACTGCCGGGATGGTGGAGCTCCTGGACTAGCTGGATAGAAAAGAATAGGAAAAAGAGTCTGAGAGAGAGAGGATTGCATCCAGAGAGAGGAGGGAGAGCTTGCGCGAAGATCGTCGAGAGAGAGAGAGAGACAGTGGGTGTGCGATCGATCGAAGAGAGACAAAGTCAGAGCGTCGCGACGTAGAGCTTGCACCGGGGATCGAGAGTGGGGGCTCACCGGCGCTCGTCGAAGAGAGAGAGAGGTGGGGAGAGAGAGACGGCGGATCGGTAGCGGGAGACAGTAACGCTGGCAACAGAGAGAGAGAGAGAGAGAGAGTGAGTGAAGAGAGGGAGAGAGGAAACAAGCGCGAGAGAGAGAGGTAGGAGGGAAGCACCGGTGGAGGAGGCATTATATACTGGCTGGATCCTCATTCGGCTGGAGTTTCTCGGCTGAACGCGGCCAACGAGTCTCTCTCTCTCTCTGTCTAAGCGACGTCTCTCTCCGTGCTCTCACGCAAAACCCGATCGAGAAGTTACCGCGGACAGCTTTTCGAAGCTTCAGAGGATCGAGGAACAGAGATCGGTTCGCGGTTGGAAGCCGATCGCCTCACGTCAATCGTCGTTCGCCAACCAACCCCGCTCTCGGGGCCGACATCGGGCTGAACATTTTTGTGTTTTCCTCGAACCGGCGACACCTCTCTCGCCCGCCTCTCCGCCTGACCGTTCAACTGGGTGTGTTGACGACGCTTTGCGAATCCTCGAGGGATCGGAGAATGGCCACCTACGCGACCTACAGGCACGTCGAGCTCGACAATGTCGGATACGGGAAGAAAAGGTAATCCGCGGAGTTTGACGTTCCGGTGCAATCACCACCCCCTATTTTCCTGACCATTTTCCCGAGAAACGCTCCCGAGAGCTTCTCTTTTATCGACTCCGGGGAATCGATAACGTTTTCCGGCGGAGATTCCCTCGGGGAAATGGTCAGGGATCGTCCTTGGAACATAGTGACCTCCTCAGTGGAAGCATCCCGTTCGAATCGAAATTGTCGCTGCGTCTCTTCGGGAACGAAAGTGTGCGCTTCGTTG
Source organism: Lasioglossum malachurum (assembly GCA_028455605.1). NCBI lineage: Eukaryota > Metazoa > Arthropoda > Insecta > Hymenoptera > Halictidae > Lasioglossum > Lasioglossum malachurum. The sequence goes on from CM052317.1 coordinate 5,523,361, forward strand.
AAGCATCTCGCGAGTCGCTCCTGTAACGAGTAATCGAAGCAAACCGAACGTGCTCTTCGTGAAAGTATCGGCTCCTCTGTGCTTTCCCTCGAAGTACCCGAAGAAGTTTTGCGCAGGAAATGGTTCGAAACTTTTTTGTAGAAATTGTGCTCTTCGGCTTGTTCGGTTTCCGGAGCGAGGGTTCGCTTTTCGATTCGGAAGTAAACGTAAGTGTGTTCGCAAGCTCTCATCGGTTAATTCGTGAATCGACGTCGAATGTGCGTCGCCGAGGATGTTCGCCGAGAGTGCAGTTCAGGATCTTTCGGTGGTGAAGGCCGCCAGGATGCGGCAGACTCCTCCGGTGTCGACTGCGCTCCGATCGATTTGCATCTCGCGGGGTCAGCCCTTGAATCTCGTTGCACAGACGCCACCACCTCCACCGCTTCGCGAACGCTGCTGCGGTGCAACCGCTCGCCCAAAGAATTTCTGCGAGCTTCAAGTTCACTGTCGAGTGAAAATTGCTTTTCGCTGGTGTAGATTGAAACTTCCTCGGACACCTTCTCCATTTTTGCTAAGCGACTTCGTTCGCCCTCCGGGGTCTCTCGCAGCGACACTTCTCTTCTCTCGAAAATGTTGCGTACCAGCAGCGGCACTGAACCATTCGGATTTGATAATTCGATCTTCTTTCGATACGTTCAGTTATTGACAGAAAAGTACCTGTTATAGCCTGCGGATTTTCATGCATTCGTGGAGAAATTTACTGGGTGAAATATGAAACAGTGAAAAATATCAAGTATCTGGGAATGTTATGTCGTTTTCTACGTAGAAAGACTATTGAAGTTCACCGGACCCGTCAAAATCATGGATTGCAATATTTTTAATTTATACACGAATTTACTTCTTGTTGGATATATAATTATTTAAAAATTCAATTAAAATTTGAGTAAACACGTAAAATAGTCAGATCTAGTGCTCCGTAAACCTAGTGTTTTTATATATTTTTAGTGAGAATTTTTATTTAACTGTTGCCTCCCACAATAGATGCAGAATAATTGTATTACAAAGATCCGCAGTCTGCTTATTACGTTTGATAATTAAACAGAGGATTTACTTACACAATTACTACTAGACTGCAAATCTTTATGCAAAATAAAAATTGTCTGCATTGATTGCAAGAAATAGAAACCAATTTCAATGTTGTTCCTTCCCATAATGAATTTAATAGAGGAGAAATCACATAATCACATCTTCAATTTTGAAAATTCTTCGACAATTTTCAACCTCATCTTCCCAATTTTCCTATAAATGCATAAAAATCCGCAGTCTACTTATTCACGACTAGTTCACGACTCTGTTTTAATTCGCCGTCCATGAAAGATACAAACAAAAGTGCACCACGAGAATGTACGAAAATTCTATGAGTGTACTTCTGGAACCGAACGATGTCCAGTTCGTCTAATAGCATGAAGGATCAAGGATCAAGGTAGCAAAAGGATTCCTAGCGAACTCCTGGACCCCTACTGTCATAGGGGTTTCTGTAGGCTTATCGGTAATCGCGGTGGACGCGATGCAGTTATCTCGATACAAAGAGGATAAACAACTGTTACACACCGGTACCCGCGGCACGGCAGTCCGGCAGCGGTTTTATCCGCGGAATTGCTTAAGTGGTTCCGCCAGTGATAAAAATTCCTGCTTCCCAGGAAGCTCCGCATCCTTTCCGGGGATCTTCTAATTGCGAACGGGAAGAGCAAGCCGTGTAAAACCGCGGCCGAGCATAAAACCAAACGATTATCGACTTCTCGGACAGCTGAGTCGTTCGTCCTCCCGATGTCGACCAGTTTCTGCTGATGACTCGATGATTCCATGGTTCCCGTTGATTGCAAGCCTCTCGGCTTCTCGTCTCGATTAGATAACTGTCCTGGTAAATAGAACCGGGAAAAGGATGCGCGATAGAAATGTATTAAATCGAACAGAATCCGCAATCTCAATTACTCTGATATGTGAGACCTCGTAATTGCTACACTATTTAACGATCCTCGAAGGAAGTTTGTCTTCCCTTTCGAGAAAGATCAAGCCTCGCCCCTAGGACTTCGAGTTCTAGCCCGGAGAAATTTCTGACTGATACCGACTTATCAATTATAATCCTTCAGCGATATCCTTAGTTGGAAAAGGATAGAATATACAAATAAAAACAGGGACCATAACTGTTATAACTAAAAAGTGGGCCGTATATTTTAAAGCAGTGGACGTGTTAAAAAGTATTTAAGGACATCAATGTATTGGTTTCAGCTTAATAGGATGATTAAAAGAAGGATACAATTTTTATTTGGACCTGTGTCCTGCAATCGATACGAACATTTTTTTATTTTGCATAAAAATCCGCTGTCCAGTTATAACCAAAAAGAAAACAGTCATAGAATAACTAGCATTTCATCGACTAATTATATAATGATTATAGGTAACCGAAAATTTTTTCTCTTGTTGGTAAATGTTATCGTTGTGTGAGAGAAATTTATTTCGATCGCTCATAACAGTTATCGATTTTGTGTACATTATCTTCAATTTCAATAATAATCAACTTTTTATTAATGATTTTCGTCGTGGAAAATTTTAGAATAACTGTTATTTTTGGTCCCTGAATAAAAATCTTGTAGTCACTCGACGATATCATGACATTAAACATTCGTCGAACGCGTCTGCATCGGTGTCTGCAGGAAGTAGAAACGGTCGTGCATGATCAGACGCGTTCAGTCTCATTGTAAATGCTCGGCTGCGGACCTTTGTGCATGATAAACACTTAAACAATAAGAGCAGCGTGTGACGGTCTTCCTAAATTCTTCACAGTTCTGTATCTCACTTACCCAATTTTGCCGTAAATGCACAAACAGTAATCGCTGAAAGAAGAACGAAACTTCTACCCAACTTCTGAACACTATTATTTAGCATACAGATCCCTGGTTATTACTTATCTAGGATCTAGCAAGGCTTCGAAACTAGGATGAAATCTCGCCGATCGAGGAAACTTTTCCACCGCCCCGTTGACCCAATAAGTGTTAATTAAACTCACAGGACGGGCTCAATGAAACTTATTAGACCGCGCGAACCAGCTGAAAGATCCTTATTTAACTCTCGAGACTGGCTGATAATATCCACGCGGACCAGAAAAAAACGCCTCCACTGTTTCCCGAAAGCGGGTCGTCCGTCATTTCGCTCCACGTTAACGGAAGGTTTAAATTTAACGGAGGACCAAACCGAGCCCGAAAAATCCTACACCGAAATAGAGGCCCCCGTTGCCGGGAACAGTTAGGTTTAGAAAGCGTGACGTTGCTCTCCGCCGGGGTCTTACGTGCCTCGGAGCAGATTAGCCGATTAATTACTCAATCGTTTCCATTCCCCTGCATTCTGACTACCCTCGGTACGGAGTCGTTTCATCAAAGTCATTCGCGCAGCTTTCGTGGTGAAATTAAAAACTAAGGATTGCGTAGAACAATTTTTATTTTCGTATCGTATCATTTTCAGCATCGTTATCATTTTCCTGCCAGTATTTTGACTTTCCTTAGTGTAGAATCGTTTCACCCACAAAAGTGTTCGTACGTTGTTTAAAACAAAATAACTTTTTTATAATTGTACCCAAACGACCTGATGTTTTATAATCAATTAGAAGCATCGGTTTAGGAAATGTTATGCAAAAAAGATTTTATAAAAAGTAAATAAGCTTTAAAAAACGCCTCTTTTATTTTTGTATGTAACCTTGTAAATTATAATTTTTGGAAAATCTTTTTTGCACATCATTTAGTAAACCAATGCTTCTAATTGTTTATAAAAAATCAGGTCGTTTGGTACAATTGTAAAAAAGTTATTCTGTTTTAAAGTTTAAAAGTGTTACGCGAACACTTTTGTGGGCCACTGTACATTGAAAGTCATTAGCATAGCTCTCGTGGTTAATGGAACGGGTAATTAAAAAATACGAGTTGCATAAAATAATTTTCGACTTTCCTTAGCGTAGAATCGTTTTACATTAACAGTAATTCGCAAAGCTTTTGTGGCTTTAGGCGACGTAAAATAATTTTCATATACAATATTTCCCGGAAAATCACATTTTATTTTGATTTTATTGCGTGAACGATGGCGCGGTCGTTTGAGTATCGTATCTCGGAACAAATTAACCGATTAATCAATCAATTTTGACCTCCCATTGGCACAGAATCGTTATAAAAATAAAAATCGTCGCCACAGCTTCGGGCTGGAAAAATACGGTGAAAATAATTTATACTTCCGGGAAAATCATTTTCACATGGCGTGGACGATAGCGCAGTTGAGGGGTATCGTTTTCAATTCCCTGGCAGTATTTTAACTTTCCTCAGTGTGGTATCGTTTCACGTTAAAAGTCATTCGCATAGCTTTTGTGGTTTGTGGGCGACGTAAAATAATTTATATTTCCCGGAAAGCCGTTTTATTTTGATTTTATGGCGTGGGCGATGACGCAGTTGTTTCAGTATCGTATTTCGAAACAAATTAACCGATTAATTAACCAATACCGACATCCCATTGGCATATAATCGTTTTACAAATAAAAGTCGTCGCCACAGCTCTGCGGCTTGAAAAATACGGCGACATAAAACAATTTACATTTCCCGGAAAATGATTTTTACGCGATGCAGTTGGAGTGTGACGCACCTCGGATGCATTTGAAGCGGCCGCCCCGGTGTTTCCCGTTCGCAGCGCAGCCTTGCAGCGGTCGTGCCGAAAAGATTTCTGCAATTGCGCCTCGTTAGAGCGGTGGTCAACGGCCCCGGGTTAATGGACGTGTACCCGGGCCGGGTCGGGCCGGTCCGGGCCCCGTTGCAATTAGACGGATACCACCTCCGGCCGTTTCGCGGTTAATTGCCGCCGTCATGATTTTTCGCGGCGCTTATCGCGCGGACGTTTTACCCGGCGACACCTACACACGGCGCGGGCTTTCCGAGTGAAGCAGGATCGTGGATAAAGGCGAGGATCGACGGGATTTTTTATCGACGCTCCCGCGATCACAAGAGAAACGCCGGCGCGGCCCCGCAGCCCCATTCGAGATATTTCTCCGCGTTTCACGGAGAATCGTGTGGGCTCCGTTGTTTCTGCCGTCGAATGAATTAGCCGGGATTATTCCATTTGTTTCATTTGCGAAAGCGACCGGACAGGAACGATGACTGGGCCGCCGCCTTTCAACGCGATTCCACGGAGAAGGATCGCTGTGATCTATCGGCCGCGAACGTACCGCCGATCTGGCAAGTGCGGTTCAATGCGAACGCTGTGTAGTGATGCTGTACGATCTTTCCGCTACGAACGTCTAGAATATTTGCATTAGAGGTCTTTATGCCAGATACAAATTGTATAATTGTGAGACGCAGGAGCTACAGTTATTTCTTTCTTAATTTCAATCAGCTGAAAGTAATGCATAAGATTTTTCTTTTCAAATTAATCTCGAATTCTCTGAAAATTAGTGCAGCATTCTACTGAGACTTTATGGATCACTACGAACGCCTAGAACTACGACAAGACTGGTAGACTCTGACACATTCTCCTTCGAGGTTTTTTATGCAAAATAAAAATTGTATTAACTGCAAGACATCGGAGCTGCATTTATTTCTCTTTCGTTTTCAATGAGCTTATATTTCTGCAATTCATTTTTACAGAATATATTGGAATTGGTTTTTATTAAATTCAATTTATGTTCGCAACTCCAGCAGGATTTTGGAAGCAGTATTTTGTACATTTTATCATGGTAATATTATATATTCCTGCAATTAATTTTTACAAGATACATTTGAATTGGTCTTCATTAAATTCAATTTATGTTTAGAAGTCCAGCAGGATCGAGTAAAACGTCATAAATCGTTACATTTTATCATGGTAATATATTCCAGCAATTAATTTTTACAAGATACATACATTGGAATTGGTTTTTATCAAATACACTTTATCTGTACAAGTCCAGCAGAGTCGAGTGAAACGTCATAAATCGATTGTCGTTTGCCGGGTCTCTGTATGCAAGCGATTGGCAGGGACGAGTGGGAGTGCAGAAATCGGGCCCGCAGCAAAGAAACTCGGGCCTCGCCCACGTCTCCACCGCGTCTCATTATCCTCGTTAGGAAGGTTAATCGTCGATTGATAATTGCGGGAAAATTGGGTCCGCCCTCACGAGAGAGAATTAGCAATTGCTGCTGCTCCCTCGTTCCTCGATCGATCGGTATTTGCGTGCAGCCCAGCCTGCTGTCTTCCAGTTTCTTTATTGCTCCACCATGGAGGAGCCCCGTTCGCGAAATTCAACCCTGTTGGCAGTGCTCGAGATCTAGCTCAGCGGTTTTCCAGTTGGCAGCCGTCCCGCGAGCTCTCGAAGACGATGTTCGGCTAGGTCGGGACTCTTCGACCCTTTGCCCTGTTCTCTGGGAGCAGTCTTCGGCGACTCCGGCTTCGTTTCATTGTCTCGCGCAGGTGCGAACGAGGCTTGTCACGCCTCCTCTCTCGTCTGAAAGTTCTTTTGTTGCCTAAACGCTTTCTCGAGAGCCTGGTTTCCAGAGTCCATTGCGAGAGTCTCGGACACGCTGTCCCGTTCTGTCCTCCTCTTCTAGTTTAGCTGGCAGACTGCTTCGACAATGGTGATTGGCAGACCGCGGATTTTATGCATTTATGACTAGAATGTAAGAAGTTTCTATTTGGCTCCTGTATCTTGCAATTTCATTTTGCACTCCAGTGATGCACTCCAGTGATTAGTGTTAGTTTATTTACTTTATTTTATTTTTATTTTTGCTAAAAATCCGCACTTTCGACAGTAAACGAATTTGAGGAACTTTTAAATGTACTACATATATTGTTTTCAACCTATTGAACATACTGGGTGGAAATTGAATCGTTACAGACGAATATCTCTAAAAATATTGATTATATCTAGGAATGTTTCAGATGAAAGTTGTTCTATACCGAGGGGGACATCATGTGGTGGGATTTTTATTTTTCCCGATGGACACCCCAAGGTGAGGAGAAGGTCACCTTGATTTTTTTTTAATGGAAAGACCTACTTTCTTTGTCATGAATCGATTGAATATCAAATACTGAGTAAAAATGTATTGGCCTCCATATGTCCTAAATCTGATAGTTTACGAGATATTATTGAAACAATTTTCTTTCTTCTTTAGATAATATCTGGTTAACTATTAGGTTTAGGACATATGAAGGTCGACACTTTTATACTCAGAATTTGATATTCTATCGATCTATGGTATAAAAAGTAGGACATTACATTTAAAAAAAGAAAGTTGACCTTCACCTCACCTTGGAGTGTCCACTGGGAAAAATAAAGTCCCACTACATGATGCCCCCCTCGGTACTGAACAACTTTCATCCGAAACATTTTTGCGTGTAATCAATATTTTTACAGATATTCGTCTGTAACTCTTTATAGTATTTCCACCCTTATTCAAAATGAAATCGAATATTTATTTCACCCCAGCTTGTTGCGATTCGGGTAGAAAGTTTCTATTTTGCATGCAGATCCGCAGCCTAGTGATTAGTAAACTGCAGACCTGTAATGAAAATAAAAATAAAGTAATAAAGTAAGAAAATAAAAGAAAAGAAACAGGAGCTTCTCTTTTTTTTTAATAATGTTAATCTGTTAAAAACAGCGTATATACTTTTAACATCTTAGCTATCTGAAATTGTTACATAATGATTGTGTTCAGTAGGCTGCGGATTATATGCACTTATGGCAAAATTGAGCAGGTGCAATTTAAAGCAGCGAAAACATTAGAAGAACTTAAAAGGTACAATTCTATTATTTTCAACCAATTAAATGTATCAAGGAAGAAATTAAATTTTTATTCCACTTCAGTTTCTCGCGATTCAGATGGAAAGTTTTTATTTTGCATAAAGAGTCTAGTGATCAGTGAAACAGTCTAGTGGTCAGAAATAGCGGGTACGTTCCTGAATTTTCCTAAGCGCACTTTACTTAGATCGACGAGGAAAACTACGTCGCCTAAAATCTGTACTCAGTCCCAATGAAAGACAAGACTCTGTTTGCAATCGCCTCGAGCAAAATTGTCGCGTTCCCCGTAGCCACGAGCGAGTTGCACAGCGGTGTGGCCACTTCCTGGCATCGAGCCCTTGCCCAGACAGATCGATCCACGTGGATCGAAGAGTAACGAGGTATGCGTCGCGTCGTCTCACCCCCTCCTCTTCTCCACCGGTGTGGATCTTTTTTTTTCGTTTCCATGCTAGTCGCGCCACGTGTAAAACGAGTCGTGTCCTAGCGGTTCATCAGGCCTCCACGTGGATCGAAGGGCGTCGCGTTACCGAGACGCCGTTTCCGTCCACCCCCGCGTCCGTATGGGGTTACTCAACCCCTCCCTCCCCAATCTGTAATGTTCTCCTGGATGTCCCCCGTGGACACGGAAGGGTGGACTGTTCGGCTTCGGCTTTTCTGCGCTTCGGCTGCGCTCTGCTCGGGGCTTCGTGCGCGTCACGCTGCGAAGCCCGTCGGTGGCCCGACCCTCGTCTAGGAACCGGGGTTAAATCGGTTCATCAGAGACGATTTGCGACAACTTCGACCAACCCCTTTACCCCGCTCCGAGTTAAACTTTCAAGGGACTAAAAATGTTCAACTTTTCCGAATGTGATATTATACGATTTGACTCTTGAGCAACTTAATTCGTGTATAACTTTTAAACGAGTGAACTTGGCGCACTGGAGCTTGGATTATAGTCCAGTCAACGGAAAGTTGTAGAGGGAAATGGGAGGAACATAATTTTCAACTTTGTAATGCAAGGGGCACGTAGGAGGTTTCTTAGGTTTCTTTTGAGTGCCAAATTTCGTTAGAAGAACCCTGTTTTTAGGAGTCGATTGAAACTTGGTACACTGAATAAAATTAGATATCACACTTTATAATGATCCGATTTATTAGTGAAAATACAGTAGAAATTGCTCTTTGAAAATCGGATTCGAATACCATTGAATTAAAATACAATAGATTTATTTTAATAATCCTATTTATTAGTAATAATACAGTAGTAATTGCTCTTTGAAAATTCCATTGAAATACCATTGAATTAAAATACAATAGATTTATTTTAATAATCCTATTTATTAGTAATAATACAGCAGTAATTGCTCTTTGAAAATTGCATTGAAATACCATTGAATTAAAATAAAATACAATAGATCAATTTTAATAATCGTATTTATTAGTAATAATGCAGTAGAAATTTGAAAATTGCATTAAAATACATTTATTTGAAACAATCAATCGTGGAAGAGCCACACTGAAGTAGCCAAAGAGCCCCACGTGGCTCGCGTGTGGCATTTTGCCGACCACTGCTCTAAGTGAAAATCAACCCCGCTGTGCACGGAAACCTTGCGAATTTTGTCCCTTCGCGATCCCTTTACTCCAGAATATCCTCTTGTTCGTCGTAGATATAATCGAATCGTGTTCCCACGTGTTACCAGCCGATAGTGCGCGACATAGTCGGCGTAAGCTTCAACAAGAAACGGCGACGGGGGACATGCAGAGTCGATGGCTCTCACGCCATTGATACACACCGGTCGTCTACATCCACCCACACCTATATTTATACCCGCCGCCTCTTTTACGGAGCATTGACTCTTATCTGTCGATTCGTGATAAGGTGTGTAGAGCCACGCGAAAACCCTGGAAGCCGATCGATCCTGTGCACCTTCGCTGATAAGAATCGCCGTCTCTTGTTCGAGGCGTGTGTGCAACGTTGCTCGATTATTTCGAATTCTACTAGGGACCACTGAGATCGATTTGTTGTCTGAAACGAGGGTCTCGTAATCGAAGTTCGTTAGCAGGATTAATCGCTGGGTCGGCAGTTTAGACGAATTCGAGGCATTAGGAGAAATTGTCGTCTGGATCGTTAAGTAAGATCGGCAATTCTCGAAACAAGGCTACCATCTTGGTCTGTTGTTTGAGGTGGGGGATGAATCGACGATTTCACCGGAAGGAGGATCGATCAATGTCTGGATCGGCAATTTAGGCGAATTCAAGACCACCAAGCGGGCAGCGAGAGAAGATGTGATAAATTAGGATTAATTTGTCGTCTAGATCGTTAAGTCGTGTTCAAGATCGGCACTTTTCGAAGCAAGGCTACCATCTTGTTCTCTCGCCGTCGAGGTGGGAGAATCGATCATTCGCTAGATCGGCAGTTTAGACGAATTTAGATGAAGTTAAAATCAATTTGTCGTTTGGATCGTTAAGGAAGATCGGCAATTCTCCAAACAAGGCTGCCATCCTGGTCAGTAGACCGAGGTGGGGGATGAATCGACGATTTCACCGGAAGGAGGATCGATTACTCGATGAATCGGCCGGGGGCAGAGGCGTAATTGGCCAATTAGTTAATTTCACGTAAAGTTCGTCTATTACGGAGATCTCGGGGACCGGTTGCGTAAAGGCTCTCTCCTCTCTTTCTTGATCAGGCTTTTATCCGGACGATCCGGCTCGGCCGTATAAGTCCCGAGCGATCCTCGGCGCCCATTAGAAGTGGTTCGACGGCTGTCCCCGGTCTTCTTTTGTCTCCGAAGAGACCGGTTTCGCCGCGAGATCGAGTCTCTCGGTTACGTCTTGATTATCCGCGTCGCGAGTCGCTCGTCTAATCGATTCCGTTTCCACTGTGTCGAATCAGGTTGCTAAGACGGATCGTTCTCTCGTGACTGATCCGTCTTTCCCTCGCCCTCGATCGCGCATTTGCATTCCCATCTGCATTCGCATTGGTTGCAAACAGCACGGCGCCCGATATGTCGCAAGCTTACGTCAACTCTGACTCCCATCGAGATCTATCCTCTGCAGCATCGATCTCTCTCCGTTTCTCCGGATCCACCCAAACGAGATTACGTTGCACAAATTGTGATGCAGGATCGAGTCATCTTCATAAAGTTGTACTGTTTGTTCTGTGCGTTTCACACGAGTTGTTTCGTTCACTGGGAAACGACTTCAATTTCTTTGTACGGCTAGAAGAATTAGTTTAGTAAATGGCATCTAAAGAATATTTAGCTGGGCCAATAACGAAAATTTAAAAGATGTGTTTGATCGAGTCGTATAAATTATATACGCTCCGAAAATTTCATTGAAATCGGTTAATTGGTTCACGAGTTATGAACGATCGAGAGTGGTAAAAATTGCGGTTTTGCAAGATTTCCGGAATTTTTACCAATTTCGATCGTTCATAACTCGTGAACCGATTAACCCATTTCAATGAAATTTTCGGAGCGTATATAATTTATACGACTCGATCAATCTTCGGGATTAATGTCATCACAGGGTGCCCGATTAGGGGAAAGTTGCAGCTCGGCGATTTTCTCGTCGAAAGAGGCGATCGGTCGCGCGACAGTCTCTCGCGTTTACCACGTTCGATTCACACGTGCCAGTTCGCGGTCTGGCGACGCGAGTAATTGCACGCGACTGTTGCGCAACGCTACGAAACAATCGCGGATCCCGAAAGGGACGTTTCACCTGGGAAAGGAGCGATTAAGTCATTATCGGAGGATCCTGCGCGCGACACACCGCGCCGCTTCAAAAGGAAACCGGCAATTATCTCGCGACGGGGCCCGTCTGTCGACAACAAGACTTGCTCCTCTACTTTCTAGGAGTCTGTGTATGGAAAGCCGAAAATGCGTTTAGGAAAAAAATGACTAGGTCTAAGTGGAAACACTGAAAACATTCGAACAATTTAAAAATATTGTTTTTAATGTTGGTATGAGAGTTGGGCAGTAATTAATTACACGAGTAATTGGTATGAGTATGGTATCTAATCAATTATAAAATGAAAAAGATCATATTCAATGGAGTTTTGTCCTAGGTCGGAAGAAATGACATTGAAATGGTAAAAACAATTTTTTCGAGTCACCAAAAATCCTTCTGACAATCATCATTTTAGTCAAAAAAGTTACCTATTCCGAAAAAGACATAAACGGAAACTTCGCCCAGATAGTTCGCTGGCTAATCCCAAGGAAGACGTCCAGCTAAATATTCAGAGTGAGTTTCCGGAGGATTTATGCTAGGTTTCGAGGCAGATCGAGAAAGAAGGCGTTTTATCTTTCCCGGATAGACCGTTCGGGCGTCTCGATCTCGTTTCCGACCAGGCGTGAACGATCCGAGAGTTTTAGCGGCGGAATGGAGTCGAATCTCGCAGCGAGAGCAGCATTATAAGCACTCGAATAATACCGGGAACTCGGTTCTCGATATCCGCGAAGTGGGCCAGCTTGTATTGATAAGAGAGGATGTCGAGATTAATGGACGGATTCGCGAGAAGGAGTCCGAGCCGGGCCGGGGCGGGCGCGCGATGCGAATTGTGCGTGGAACCGGAATAATGGATCGCGATAGCATCGAGAGATCCCGGTCGCTTTTCTTCCTCGGCGTAAATAAGATCGAGCGATACGGGGGATCTCGCGGGATCGACGAGCGTGTCAGCCCGCCCGATTGTCGATTTCATAAACTTTTCCTGGGGATCCGGTTGCAAGGTTCCGCAGACGAAAATAGAACGGTGTGGTGGGGGACAGAAAATCGGAACGGAGATCACTGTTGAAACGACGCGATAAATCAGCGAGCAAGCCGGTTTATCCTGACCCAGAAATTACCGTGATTCCGATTCGGCGGGTTCGGATTCGTCGCGTGCCACCCGGGGATCGATCTGTCGCGGCGGGATTCGGATCCATAGGTCGTCCTCCTCGACGGATACCGTGACAAGACGGCGTCCGACGGCGGGGGACGTCGCGGACCATGGTACGAGATCCCTTTCTTATTACCGTCGACGGATTCCGTACCAGGACTCGTTCTGCCATTAGGAATCACCGATATGTCCTGAATCGAACCTTCACCAGGCTCTGGTTCGGTTATCATAATCTCCCTCGCGATCAGGATGCTACGACGCGCAGTGGGTTATTTCGCCCGAAAAGTCGGAAAGACTATTTTAGCGTTATTGTTGATGCTCCCTGCCCTAGGGATGGGATCAAGTTCAATATTTATGTACTCACGAATCCAGTCAAGTTCAATAACTAAGTTTCATGGGTTTCCATTACTTATAATTACTTATTACTTATTCGTTGTTCGAAATTTGTATTTAAATACCATTTAAAGACAATGTATTTGAATACAATTTGAAGACAATGTATTTAAATACCATTTAAAGACAATGTATTTCAATACAATTTAAAGACAATGTATTTGAATACAATTTAAAGACAATGTATTTGAATACAATTTGAAGACAATCTATTTAAATATGTACAATTTGAGGACAATGTATTTAAATATGTACAATTTGAAGACAATGTATTTAAATACCATTTGAAAACAATGTATTTAAATACCATTTAAAGACAATGTATTTGAATACCATTTAAAGACAATGTATTTGAATACAATTTGAAGACAATGTATTTAAATATGTACAATTTGAAGATAATGTATTTAAATACCATTTGAAAACAATGTATTTAAATACCATTTGAAGACAGTGTATTTGAATACAATTTATAAAGACAATGTATTTAAATACAATTTAAAGACAATGTATTTCAATACAATTTAAAGACAGTGTATTTCAATACAATTTAAAGACAATGTATTTGAATACAATTTGAAGACAATGTATTTAAATATGTACAATTTGAGGACAATGTATTTAAATATGTACAATTTGAAGACAATGTATTTAAATACCATTTGAAAACAATGTATTTAAATACCATTTGAAGACAGTGCATTTGAATACAATTTATAAAGACAATGTATTTCAATACAATTTAAAGACAGTGTATTTCAATAGAATTTAAAGACAGTGTATTTCAATAGAATTTAAAGACAGTGTATTTCAATACAATTTGAAGACAATGTATTTCAATACAATTTAAAGACAATGTATTTCAATACAATTTAAAGACAATGTATTTAAATACAATTTGAAGACAATGTATTTAAATACAATTTGAAGACAATGTATTTCAATACAATTTGAAGACAATGTATTTCAATACAATTTGAAGATTCTAAAGCTACCTCCACACTGCGTCGCCTTCTTCTTCCCTGTGACGGACGCACAAGCAGAGTTCACGGCAGTGATAGCTTCCCGCGAGAGGGTTCTCCGTAAGGGTTGAAGAAGATCGACAGTTTCGAGCGTCTAATAATCAGCATGGATTTCGATCTTCCCATGTTCGAAGCACGGGTTGGGTGTTCCGAGTTCGTTCGGTTTCAGAGAAAACGGAGAAACCGCGGCGCGCGGTTCGCGGTTCTCGCAGAGGTGCTTTCCTCCATTACAGAGAGCCGTGGAGATAATTTATTCTCCGGTTCCCTTCATCCGATACCCGTCCGCGTGGAAACAGAAACCCACTCGTAACTTCCACGCCCGATACACCTGGAGCTTCCTCCTATCTGTCGGCGGGCACGCCAACGCAAGGCGCCGACTATCGGTACCATATCGGATCTAGAGAGAGCCTATTCTCTCTAGATCGTTCCGCGTCCTGTCGATCCGATGGAATGGAACTTCCTGAACCGGCACGGCGTTTGGAAAATCGACGAGCAGAAAGACTAATTGGAAACCGAGCCCGGAACGCGGGGGTGTACGCTCCAACCTGACAGGAAGCGATCTTTGACTCCTGTGAAACCGGGAAACGAAAGGGACTGCTTCGAACCCGGTCCAGAAAGATCCTCAGGCCCATTCTTATAAGTGGACTCTGGATCTTTATGCAAAATAAGTTTATGCGTCGAGACACAGGAATGACATTCATAGTTTTCACTAATAACTTTAACGTAGTGAAAACACACACACACAATATATTAAATATTTATTTCAATATATTTTATATAGAATATATAAATTCAATATATATTTTAGAATATATAAATTCAATACATTGTTTAGAATATATAAATTCACAATATATTTTTTAATACAATGATAACACCTTAAGAGAGGTCTTTTAATGTTTTCACGTTTTATTATTAATTTTTCGAAACATTCTCGCGTATATCAGAGAGGTTATATTAAAATTAAAATAGAAAATTTATATTAGTCTCGATTATATTAAGTGTTCTTAAATTTATTTAATTTTAATTAAATTTAAATTTAATTTTTTCAGACATTCTAATATATATCAGAAGTTATTATAAAAAAAATTAAAATAGAATTTATATTAGTCTCGATTATATTAAATATGTTCTCTTAAATTTATTTAATTTTAATTAAATTTAAATTTAATTTTTTTCAAACATTCTCGTATATCAGGAGTTATTAAAAAAAATTAAAATAGAATTTATATTAGTCTCGATTATATTAAATGCGATTAAATTAAATCATGTAGGTTCAGAGAGTTAGAATCTCAAGAGCTTTCGAGACAGCATGTTTCAATCGACTTCAACTGTAGTACACAGAGTTTCCACAGCTTGTATTATATTATATATCTTCGGTTTCGTATCGGTTCCGAACCGTTCGGAATTGTTTGTGCCTGGCTCTCCGAGCGCTCTCTGCTTTTGGAGTAGCCGTGTCACGAGAGCGGATTCAGCGGTACGGTTCAATTAGATTAGCGAGTTATCCCGCGGTACGGTTCGTGACGGCGTGGAATAGCCAAAGCGTGATCATTAGACCGCGGATCTCCGTGTATTTAGACGATAAGCGGTGAAACGGCGGCTTTAACGAACCGCGCGATGACGTTCCCCGTCCGTTCGCTGGCTAATCAAACTCGAGACAGCGGACTCGCGATCGGATCGCTAATTAATTCCCAGGTCTCTCTCTCTCCGGGAGTCGTCGAAACCGCAATTTACCTGAACAGTTAGGAGGAGCACGATCTGCTATCCTGGGACAGTGTCAACCCCTCGCGAGAGGTCTTCGCTCTGTGAACGTTTTCTCGGCTTGATCTCTCGAAGATTTTCGTATTAATTAGGGCGGGGATGTCGTCATGATGACGCGGCCCCCTTCTCGTCTAATCAGAAGGATCTAGGAAAGCGGGCCACGTCGCAATCATCTAGTTTGCCGGCCGTAAACCCTGATCAGGCGAATTGACGAACCCGCGTGGAATTCCGCGTGGGTGGTGGCTGCCGTCGCGCAGTGGAGTGTTCGGCCGGAAAGTCCGGAAAAAACTCCAATATTGATAAAACTCAGATATTGGAAATCCTGCTGTAGTTCTCAGTACACGTTCGGGTACATAGATAAATTAAGAATAAAGCTCTGGTCGGATACTCTTCTTCGAGCAGACAATGTTTCTAGGTTCACTATGGTTAATATTGTGGAGTAATCATGATCAGAGAATGACATTGGACTTTTTAGCTTACAGGAACAAAACCGGAGAAATTTTTGTCGTAATTGCATTAAATCCGCAATAATCCGTTGATTAGATTCAGAGGAGTTAAAGGACAATTGGTGCTGTTCGGTATAAAGACAGTGGTTCGAGGAGAATTTTCCGGGAAAATTGTTGGAATGATGGAGATTACAATTCCGCACGATCCTCATCCTCCGGATTCGCGCGAACGAATCGTTTTCCCCGGGAGGCTCGCGCGGAGCCGGGCAATAAGTAGTCACGCTCGAGTACTCGAGTCCTAGCTGCTGGCGGAGAGCAGCTCCGTGTGAGGTCCAGAAAGGAGGATACGTCGATAACAAGGAGCGGCATTGTGCCCGATACACCACCGGCCAATCTTTTATCGCGTTTCGGACAATGGTCATTGTTCCGGTCGGCTTTAATTACCGCGCCACTGCCGGGCTAATACTTCCTCGATTTCACGTTCGGCTAAATATTTGACGGCGGAGAAATCGATTCGATCAGATAAACATCGGCGGGGGCTATTTCCTCGAAGGAGACGGAACTGTTCGCTCGATCTTCGAGTTCTAGCGAATATTATACCGGTCTGCTACTTCGAGAAATCTGTTCAATTCGATGTTCTATCTATACGTACAGGGCCGTCGCACAGTGGACCCAAATGCCAATCTTCACTCGTGCAATTTTTACTCTAATCCTGTCAACTTTCAGAATATTAAAAAACATCTTTCACGAAACATTCTTCGTGTCTCACATGCAATTAAGTACGTAATATAAGGTATCAGTCTTTTAAATCTCATATAGCTATCCTATTCGTTTATGTGCTGTCACGAGAAAACATAATCGGTATGCGATCACTGTCCGTGCCGAACACTGGCTGTTGGACAGTAAACGCGACACTACTGTACTTCGTATGCAGGACTTCACGGAAAACATTCTGGATTTACCTCGAACGGCCCTGTATAAAGGTTTGCTGGACCTCTCGCCGCACGTAAACGTCGGCAGACTATTTGCTCGAAGAAGCCGAGCGGAACTGTTCGCTCGTTCTTCGAGTTCTTAAGCGAGAATTAAGCCAGGCTACATCTTGAAAAATCTCCTCAGTTTTCGAAGTTCCATCGAAATAAAAGTTCGCTAGGTTCTCACCCTTCACTGGCAGGTTCAAAGACCGAGGGTCGAAGCGATCGAAGACGCGTTCATCGTAAAACAGGTTGACGATCTCGTTAAGACGTGTCGGCGCCGCTGCCAAAGAACACGCAGAGGTGTCGGCGTACGTCATCCAGCATATTTGCAGACACACCCATATCCTGTCCCCTCCAGGACTACGTCCTACGACCGATCGTCGTGGCTCCTCTCGCGCGGATTTGCTTCTCTGTGCTGGACCATCGTTCATCGCCAGCGAACCGTCCTCCGGTTTACTGTCCGGCGAGGGGGCGCCTTCAGGATCTCCGGAAAAACTCCCGGAACGTCTATTATTATATGAACGTCCATATGATTTTTTTGGTATCGTACGAGGCCCATTTTACCATTCAACATTCTCCTCGAGACATTTAACGCATCTCTGAAAACGACAAAGATATTTCAGGTGATAACGTTAAGTAATACAATATTAAGCTCTACAATGGAAAATTTCCTCTTTCGTTCGTGGGTCCTACGGGAAAAAGTTAAGCGGGCCCCAGTACTTCTTCTTTCTGGTCTGCGGTCCACAGTGTGTTCGCAATATTATTTACCTAACCATCCCAGAATCGAATAAAACACGCGGGAAGTCCGGAACAGAGTTTCTTCGTTCGGACCAGCGCGTCCATTTTCATCGGAAGCTCTTTGTTCCGAGGGAACGGGGCTTCTCGGGGCTTGCGTCGAAGCTCGCAATTAGACTCGTTATCCTCGGTTAATGAACGAATTCCTGCGACGAGGCGAGGCGAGGCCGTTCTTTTTTCGAATGTTAAACGGAGCATGGATCGGGAGCACGCATCTCTCCCCGTCTGCTCGTCGGCGCTTCCTCTTCGACGTTCTACGGCCGCGTTTCCATCAAACCGCGTCGGACGTTCAATTATCCGAGACACCGTAACGAGGAAGCGTTGATTTATCGGCCTGCCGATGAAATGCCGCGCTATGATACACCTAGAACCATACCAGCCCTCTTCGAGTCTCTCCTCCCCCGGGAGCCCAGGGTCCGCGTGCGCGGTGTTGCGTCGTTAATTAGAGTGGAACGATTACCGGATCGATCGCGAGCCAACGACTCCTGGCTGGCCGCGGATGAAAGCGCACGCACAAGGAGAATGTTAATTAATCGTAATTGGGTAATCTGTTTCCGCGAGCACGGGACTCCCGTGCGTCGCGCTGCTGTCGAACGCGGGCTCGATCCGTACCGACGGGAAAAGCAGAGGAACGCTTGATACGGCGATGTCCTTTTTCTAGATAACTTAGGGTACGTGTCCACGTGAGAGGAAGACTATCGCGAGTTACTCTCGAGAGACAAATTCTCGCGAAAAACTCCCGGAGAGCGAACAGTGAGTTGGAACTCGCAAATGGACACGATCAATTTTTCCACCCGTCCATAAATTACCGATCTTCAACAAAATTAAATTAAATAATACTCTCAGCTTGATTTTATTGTTTTACTTTGATTAGATGCAGCTGTTATACGATAACAGTTGAACGCGAAATTAAATATACTGTCACCTAACGTTGCCACCTCGAATATCTTTGTTGCTTTTAAAGATCAAGACAAGAGGACGTGACAAATGTTGAAAGCCACCCCTTGCTCTGGAGTCGCTCTCTCTCTCCCGTCTCTGTCTCGTCACGAGTCATTCCCGTAGCCCCCAGCGCAGTCCCCATGAGTCACCTTGCCAAATCCTAGGAAGAGAGAGCCATACCCCGAAAATCATCGTCGACGCGTCCGCCCTAATTGCGCCGCTGCTAACGAAGCCGCTTTTAAAAACCACGGGGCGACGCGGCGGCTGCTACCTTGTCCTCTCCCCGTTGGCAGGGACTTTTCAGTGGAAGAGTTAGAAGGAGGAACCCCGGTCTCTCCTCTGTTTTAATTGCCGGCGACTCGTTCCCTGTGCACCGGCTCTCTCTCTCCCCCTTTTGTCTCGCGGCACGCGACAAAGCGCGTGCCGCGTGCCGCGTGTCGAGTCCAAACGGCCAGAGAACGAGAAAGAGAGAGAAGGATAGGACGTGGGGAGAGAGCCTGCTCGTTACGTCGAAATCAGCGCAGATTTATCGAGCAAATTGGATCGAGTCCTTCCGCCGCGGTTGGGGGACCGCTCAGGGGCTCTCAATCGCTTCCTCTTCGGGTCCGTTCAATTTTACTCGACCGGTCCCTCGATTATTCGCGCCCCCTTCCCCTGGCACGACCCTCGTGTCCGAAATCGAAAAACTTCCGGCATCCGAACGTCGACCTCAGTTATCAGAACGAACAAGACTTTTTTTTTTAAGTTTAAGGACGTGTGGAGAAAATAAATAAATTTATGTACACCCCCTGGAGGGGGCAACGTGGGACACGGGGGAAACAGGTCTTCGGTTTCCCCAATACCCACTGAAAGAACCGCGCGTCTAGGACCTTGGCCCTTTTCCCCCTATCCTCCAATGTGCTCGAGAGAGCATAGTTTAGGGCCCCGCTTTCTGCACATCTCCTAAACTGTGTTGTAATCCGGGCTAGTGCCACTCTTTTTTTTTTAAGGGCTGTGGGGTTTTTTTAAGGGCTCTTACGCACCCCCACCCCTCGCAGATGACGCAAATGACACCCCTCTAAAACCCCAAGGCCCAAAGGGCCCGTCGCCTCATAGATGTCCAAGGCTAACGGGAGTTGCGTGACCTACTCATCGCATTATAGCGCAACTCACTACCTCGAAACTTCGGCCGCTTCTGTTCTTGTCTTTTCGGGCTAGAGCCACTCCTGTCCTCGGCCTTTAGAACGAATAAGACCGGCTATCAAGCAATTTGCGATCCTCTGTTATCCGAACGGCCTTGTACCCCTACGTGTTCGGATAACTGAGGTCCTACTGTACAAATCAATGAGGAATTATACTAGCGAGGTAGCTAACTCACTGTTCTGCTCAAAGTGGCCAGATTAAGACTTGTATCCCCACTCCACCTCCATGGTCACGTGACGCGTTTCATCTCTGTCGTGCATGTGTCCGGTACTGGCAGAGACAGGGTAGCTTTCTCCCCATAACCATAGCAGTTGAGAAAAGGGTAACTTTTTCCCCTCTATTCCTCCCCTCTATTCCTCCCCTCATCTGGCGAATCTGTGACCGGGGAGGGGGGTTCCACTTATTATCCACTTTCCGGAGGTTAAAATACTATTTTCCTTAGCTCTGCCACTTACCCAATTATGCAAACCCTCCCAGCACAGTACCCAGCAAAAACTGCTCCTATTTGCCAACTACGAATTTTTAAGCACGCCGTTGAGGACGAAGAACCATCGGTGGATCTAACGGAAGGATTGTTTTTCTGTTTCAGGGTGTTGAAACCCCCTGGCGGCGGGAGCAGTGACATATTCGGTGCCGCACCGGAAGAGACAAGCCCCCGGCGCGTGAAGAACCACAACCAGTCGCAGCTCGGCAGCGCGTTGTTCGGCGAAGGTCCGAACAACACCAACAAGAACAGCAACATCGATACGCCGCGCAACAAGCCCGGTAATGATTCATACAAACGCCTGTTTGGCCCTCCCGATGCCCCATCCACCACCCCAAACGCGAAAAATCACATGCGCAGCAATATCTCCCTCAGCGGGGATTCGTCGTCCTCGTCGGCGTCGTCGGGTGTCGCGACTTCGCCCGCGAAGAGCACCGCCAGCTCGGACTCGATCGCGGGCGTCCTCAACGGATACGCTGCCAGCAATGGCAACAACCTGACCAACGATATCACAGGTAAGGTCGATCTCTCTCACGCCTATTAACTCTCTCACACCTGCTCCTACCACGCGGTTACTACTACTTCTTCTTTTTTTTCTTCTTTCCCTCCATTGTCTCTCTCCGGCGATTATTCTTACGTCGGCGGTCCTCTTCAACCTGCTTCAAATGTGCTGTCGGGGTCGCTATTCCGAACATCCTTTGCGCGTCAACGCCGCTGGGTCTTAACTCGCTAAAAAAAAAAGGTGACCTTCATATCTCTAAAAAAAACTACATATGAACAAAATTTTTTTTGGTATCGTATGAGCCCCATTTTACCGTTCAACTTTGTCCTTCAGACATTTGACGTATCTTTAAAAACAACAAAGATATTCAAGGTGGTCAAGTTAGCTGGGACACCCTGTATACCTAGATTTACTAAATTGTCCTGGCCAAATCTAGATGGAATATTTAAATTAAAAAATCAGTAATTAATTTAAAAGCATTCGTCAGATAGCTTATCTTAAGGAATAAGAAATCGAGCGGTGGTGACGCGTAGAAATAAAGATTGTTCGGAATAGCCCGTCCTCGAGCACAGCGATTTGAAGCTGTCGGCGTGGGACCGCTGATACAAATAATTGCTACTTTCTATCTCCGAAGCCCGGATAGCCAGCGCTATCCTGGTCCAGGTGAACTTGGTGTACGGTGCGAGCGCGAGGGAACACGCGGCTTTAACGAGTTGTCCACGGCACACACCGTTCCCGATCTTTTCTAACCTTCTAAATCGCTTTCGTAAAATCTTTCTCTTCGCGATCCGCTGCCCTCCAGGGTCAGTCGAGATCGGATTTAATCTACCAGCCTTTGATAATAGACACGTATCTCAGAACATTCGTCTTGCCTCGATACTAGGCCCCGTCGCACAAACCCATCACTAGCTCAGCGATGGGTTTGAACGTCTCGCGAAACATTCTCTTTCCAATTGAAAGACGTTCGAGTCTGTTCTTCCTCTGAAGCTTGTTCCAGGATTGATACACCGTGACCTCGCACTGTATTCGAGTAATCCGTATTACCTAGAGAAAAAATACCCCGTGTCTCTGTGTGTCGCAGGCTCCTTTATCCCGGGATTCACGTTAACGTTACATACTTCTTCCTCATCGATTATCGATGCCGAAGAGGCTCGGTCCGGTTTGATCGTAGGACATCTACGCCGAGCCAATTTGTTACGCTTGCTTTGTTTGCGCAGCATTCTACCGCTTGCACAGAGAATCGTGCACTCTCGAACGAGACAGACACACCATCTCCCTCTCTTTTTCTCTCATGTGTCTCTCGCGTGAGCTAGCGAGACACGAACGGATATATACCCCCAGTTTTATTTTGTTGAACGAACTAACCGCTAAAATATGGCTTTCACCGAAGTCTGTCCTCTTGAACTGTTCGCAAGCAGCTTTCAGGAGAATCAAACGATTTCGTAAGTGTGCAATGAGTCACGATCTAGTAGATTACACGACACTTTACCCGACACACTATTATCCTCTCGGGAAAACCGCGAATCGCCGATTATCCGGCCGATTGTCTGCCGAAAACGATCGCGATTCTGCCGGTTGATCGGACACGGGCACATCTTCGCGATCCAAACAATTTTTTTTTCACAAGGTTGTTTATTAATAATGCTTTTATCTTGCATCAAGTCCATAATCTGTTATAGATTTCTGCTATAGCAAAGTCTTGATCTAAGTAAAAATCGGGTCCATGCTGTTTCTTAGATCCTGCAGTTCTACTTAGAGTCGCCAGATTGAGACTTGTGTCTCTAAATACAGTTCAAATTATATTGTGGTTGGTGTCGTTTTAATCGGAAAATTGTCACAATTAAGATGGCGAATGTTTCATGAAAAAAATAATGGAAAATAAAGAAATTTCGTATTTGGATTAGTTCTAGAGCACACAGATATACCCGGCCCCGCAGTGGAGGGATAGGCAATTTTCTTAGATCCTGAAGATCTTGTTTTCTTAGATCGAGGCTTTACTATATTACTTTGAAGAAAAATCTGGTGATGTCATTAAAGCATTTCTTTTACTATATGGAAAAAAAGTTTAATTAATAAAGTTCAATTAGATGTTTTAATTATCCAGAATTAAACAGATTCATGTTAGTCAACGATTTGAAGCCTGCCTGTTTCCGATCGACAGTCTCTCATCAACCCGACAACTTTTGGCTAGCATTATTTAGCGACCCTAAACCTGTGCTCGTTCCCCTTTTGTTAATCATTTGCTCGCTGTAGGCTTGGTTTGCGGAGAGTATTAAATTTATCGTGGCTCGCGGGCAATCTCATAAGCGCGACCGCGAGGGTTTTCGGTCGATCGATGTTGCCCTATTATTCGCGACAGTTCCGCTGTAAATTATTCCGCGTTTGCCGTAACATTCTCGCCCCCTGGGTTGACTAGCTCAGGAATGGCCAACAAGTCGATCACGATCGACCGGATTAAAATTAACACCCTGTATACAGAAGTTGGCCACCCCTGGTCTAGCTCGCGAGATTACTATAACCGTTTCAGCCCTCTCGGAGCACAAGAAATTGTATGTGTCGTCTTTTAAGTTCCAAAACGTATGAACCCTCTGATAGCGAAGCCTGGGTCTATTTTGACCCAGGGTATCAAAAGTGTCATTCAATTACTCAGTTTCTGGCGAATTAAATACATATATGCATATATGGCTACTGCATTAGGAAAAATAATAAGGTCAACATGTTTATAAAAAGGCCTTTAAAAATGTCTTAAAAAATTGATAAACAAAGTTGTCCGAGGGTTAATCGATTGATTTGGTGATTTTCTGTTGTGCAGTTCGACAACGGTGATTAACAAACGTCCACGAACCTTGATATTGTTTCTATGATTTCATCCAGCAGTTGAATAGATATAATATCCATGCCTGCGTTTGACGCGTGACGAATCTCGTTTGTTTCCGTTCTTTCTGTTTCGACAATGTTGTTATCGTTGGGTGTTATCGTTGGTTTCCTTTTGCTGTTACGTTTGCTTCTGCTTGCCCCGTTTCACACACTTCTAGCGTAGCGTAACATTTCGTTTTCCGTCTCTCCCGTAATCGTTTTGATTTCGCATGGACGAGCAAGGCCCGAGACATCGGAAATGAAATCGTGAAATGTTTCTGCCTTTCAGCTTAGATCAGTGATTAATGAATTTGTTTTGGCACACGCTTTCATATTATATGACAAAATAAATAGCATTCCAATTTAAAGATCGAAGGATTTAACATTCGTCTTGCCTCGATACTAGACCCCGTCGCACAAACCCATCACTAGCTCAGCGATGGGTTTGAACGTCTCGCGAAACATTCTCTTGCCAATCGAAAGACTTTCGAGTCTGTTCTTCTTCGAAGCCTGTTCCAGGATTGATACACCGTGGCCTCGCACTGTATTCGAGTAATATGTATACCTAGAGGGTCTAAAGAAATAATGCAGTTCAAAAATATCACAGACACCATTACATACAGTGTGTATCATTTGCAGCAATCTCCGGAAGCAAGAAAGTTCGAAGCTTCCCCTTAAAAATTCAATTTCTCACCAACGAAGGCAATAGAGACAGACAAGTTTGCACAATTAATTGCAAAAGGATTGATGAATGAAATAAAATTGAACGATAGATTTTCCGGTGTCTCGGACGGTTCGTCCGCAATGGTCGCGTGCACTAACACGATTCTCACGATTGGGTGACGGTTGCGGGTGTTTTTGTTTGCCACGGCGTCTGACGGTGCATGGGGGTGGTTGATGATGATGATGATGTTGATGATGGTGATGATGGTGATATGGTGGTGGTGGTGGTGGTGGTGGTGAATTCTGGTGCGTGTCGCTTTCGCGTGCACCGGCCCGTGATCTGCCGTCCTCTGTGCCTTCCTACTCGCTCGAAAACACACCTGGCAGGTGGATCGTCTTGCATAACGCGCAACCCGGTCACCGGCGACGGAGTTGACGTGACGCCGATCAGGCGCAGCGCACGAAGGTGTCGAGGTAACGTCTGCCACCAGTTTTGCTCATTTTATCCGACCGAACCGACCAATGATCTTCTTTCAGCCACCAAGCCATCGTGATCCCATTATTACACCCCACCCACCCTTTGTCTTTATCCTCGCTCCTCCCCCTTCACACCCTCTTCCCCCAACTCATCGATCTTCACTCTCGTAGTTTCTTTCCTATTGTTCTCTATCTTCTTTCCGTATGGAGTGTGAAATTGATTGGTTTTCAATTTGTAATTCTACAGAGATTTGATTTTGCAACCCTCATCGCACGATCCTCGAGTATTACATTACCTTGACAAGTTTCCTTTTTTTTTATTGTTTCTAGTGGAGGGAGGTTTAGCACTTCAGGCTTTAGATTTTTTATTTTACATTTATTTTTTAGACTAAATCAATTTTACATGTAATAAAATTTTAACATTATTTATTGGACTAAATATAAATAGATTCTGTCATTTTTATAGCTCTGTACGTTTAGTGCTAACCCTTTGCACTCGGAGTTGTTTTAACTTGAAAATTAAACATTTCTTCTATGGCTTTTGAAATTTTTTGTGTGATTTCTCCTTTACAAGATATAAGGTAGTGCCATAATAAGCGAGTATACCATATTTGGGCACTTTACCCTAATAATGTAAACAATATTTTGAATAATGGTACAGCAATTTTTAGTGGTGCCTCCGAGGGGATAACCGAGTGCAAAGGATTCATGCATTTATGCACAGTTCTCCAGGGGAGACTTCTCCCTCCACTGGCTCCTCGGGTAACTGTTGAGGAAACGGCCGAAGACTATTCTTCGGCGAAATCTTGACAAGTTTGCATTGATTCGGGACGTTTGCTTTACCGTGACTATTTCTCACGTCGAAATTTTTGAACCAGCGCGCGGCGATTGGTTTAGTCCAGGCCTGGCCAATCCGAATGGTTTCACGGGCCACTTTGATGACTCGTAACGTTACAGCGGACCGCGCTTTAGGTAATGCTTCTAAAAAATGTAATACAAATACAAAATGAATAAAACTTTATTGTTATACCTCGCACTTGCGCATTACAACAATGACACACCGGACTCAAAATTTGTGCCTTTCTCCTACGAATTATGATGTATTTGGTATTTAATCCAGTAGATTTATACCCGGCGCGGATACAGATGGAAGTTTCGATCTTCCAGGATCAATGGTTCAGGAGTTATGCTTGCTTACAGTTGAGCATTTGTGACAGGATCCCGCCCAAGAAACTGGAAATATGCTCAACTTTAAGCGACCATATCTCCTCAACTATTGATCCTAGAGGATCGAAACATCGATCTGCATCCGCGCCGAGTATAAATCTACTGGATCACATACCAAATACATCATAATTCGTAGGAGGAAGGTGCTAATTTTGAGTCCGGTAAAGTAAAGTTTACCCATTTTTTGTATACACACATAACGAGAAACAAAAAAGTTTCGATAGAAACATAAAATCGCAGGGCGAGCCGCGTGTTGGCCAGGCCTGGTTTAGTCGATCGGAACACTCCCGCTCCTCCCTCGATCAAATGCGAATTCCTTGATCTCCTCCGACCTGCCGCCGCCGATCATCGATCCGCTGGAGACTTGCTCGAATCCCGGAGCGCATCCAAGGACTCGAGCAACTCTCCGTCCGGCGGGTTTTCACATAGGTCAACGCATATAGTACGATAATAGAGAACACGGTAAGTTCGTTTTTTCTACAGGATAGAAAACACGCATTTCTTGTCTTGCGTAGCGTAAGTTCCTCTCGAGTAGCTCTCGTGTATCTTTTGATCAGTGCATCGAACCCGACTGGTTGCTCCTTCCATTTTACGCTTAATTGCCTGTCGAGTAAATTACCTTTCCCCTCGGCCTCCTCCTCCGCGCCTCCAACCCCCTCGGTATCTGTTCGCGAACGGAACAGAGAACGAGAGAGAGAGAGAAAGAAAAACACAAATAAGAACAACAGCGGAAAAGAACCAGCGGAAAAGATTGCGAGGAAAAACCCACGGATATGTAGATCGAAAAATCGAGGGTTCGCGGAACGCCGCGTGAAATCTCGTTATCTCTACGACAGTGTTAGGCAGCAGGCTGTATCAGCTCGCCGCGCAGGGAACGGAGAACGTGACTCGGCGATCGCGCACGGATTTCACATTTTTCCGTGGAACTTGTTCGCCGCGTTTTCTGCGTTTTTACCGCGGCCTCGGAATTATTGCATGCCGACACTGGAAAATATCAATCTGCTCGACTACGATCCACGATACGTATCGATATTTCTCTTCTATGTATACTCGAAAGATCAAAAACGAATTTCATCAAATCGGTATAAGAAAGAAACGCGAAGACCCTCCGTAACTGGACTACGGAGTTTATGCACTCGGAGGACCAACGAGTACCTCAAACACAAAACAATATTTGGAGAATATGATAATACGATATTTGAATGAAAATGATTCGAAGAATCTCACTGTTGTTTCGCATAAAGATCGGCAGTCTAGTAACCGGCCGTTCATTCGCCGATCTGTAAAAACTGGACAATAGAAAACGCTCTGATGCTACCTCCGCACGCTGGATCAATTGTCCGACGTGGTCCAATCAGCCAAAAGCCGAGGTTGACATATTCAAGGTCTTCTGATTTAGGAAATCTCACAGCAAGGTTAACGTTGGCCTTCTCTTTTTGTTTCAGGGCGGTGGGGAAACGCTGTGACGCACACCCCCGTAAGATGAAGTTCGGGGGTAGTGTGGTGCTCGGCTTAGAACACTAAAACCCTACCGCCCAGGGTCTAACCCTTCTCCACTATGTCCGATATACCGCCTCCCGGGGTCCTTTTATCTTTTTCTTTAAAGACGGGGGAAAAATACATCTACGTACACCCAGGCGGGGTAGTGTGAGACTCCGAGGGAATAGATCTTCGGTTCCCCCAGTACCCACTAAAAAACCTCTCATCCGGGACCTTCTTAGAACAGGCCCCATCCCCCCAGTCCGAACTAGTTCGATAAGGCAGCACAGGGACCCGTTTTTTGCATTTCTCCTGACTGCCTCTTTTCCCAGACTCCCTTCCACTCCTGTTCTTTTCTAAAACCACCACCCGGGGTCCTTTGTTTTTGAGGGGGAGGCTAAAACCGAGGGCAGACCCCCGTAGACACCCACCCCCGGGACGTTCAATGGACCGCCCCTCTACTAAGCCGTTGGTGCCCGAGCCTATGAAGAACTAAGGGCCTCTACTTTTCGCATTGCCCTTAGTTCTTCGTCCCCCGAGGCCCACCACCACGCCTGTTCTTTCTAAACCACCCGGGGTCCTACTTTTCGTATTTACTCCCGTGGTCAGTAGCGCGTTGTAACTAGTTGGGACCTTGGGCAAAGTAGGATTTCGGGGCCCCCGGGGGAACACGTAGAATTTGGATCTTGGTTTATGTTCGGGGCCCCCTTTCGCTTTGAGGCCCCGGGAATTTGCCCAAGTTAGGCCTCATTGGGCTTATCCTCTTCCGTGAAGGTAAACGTTGGCCTAGTGTGGAGCTAGCATTAGAGTGTCCAAGTCCTCGGAGCCTCAGCAGAGAGGTGTCCAAGTCTTAGAGCCTCTACATGAGGTGTCCATGTTGTTTTGGAGCCTCCACACGAGGTGTCCAAGTTGTTTTGAAGCCTCCACACGAGGTGTCCAAGTTGTTTTGGAGCCTCCAGATGAGGTGTCACGAGGAAGACGATTGTGGCGCGGGAATAATATGCAAGGTACTTAAGAACGACCGTGATTTTTCGCAGATGGGAATCCAGTGACTGGGACTGGGTACGCGGAGTCGCAGAACAACGGGCCGGCGGCTGTGCAAAACGGGACGTCCAGCTCAAGCTCGAGCATCGGCGATAAATCGACCGACTCGTCGCCGGCGGCGAAGGCATCAGGAGGTGGTCGCACACGCGTCCCACCCGGTGGTTTCTCATCCGGCCTCTGGTAAAACCGCTGCGACCCGGGACACCCACAGCTGAGATCGCGGCTGCTATCGTCCGTCTTTCTCGCCCCGTCCACCCTTCCAGTGTCCCTTCGCGGGACATCGGCCTTCACCCCGATCGAGCGATCAACCCAGTGCGCCGATTCCTCCAGGATGCATCTCGCTGTCTCGGTCGCATTGAAAAATCAAATCTCACCCTTTGAACCCTCGAAGGACACGCACCCTCGCAGATCAACCGACGATTTCTCTCGAGGATCTCCTCTCCAATCAAATCTCACGATCTACTGATCCCTTTGAACCCTTCCCCAGGGAAACGACACGGAGATCTTGCTCTCAAGGTTTCACTAAACAGATCCTGAAACTATGACGAATAATTGTGAACAGTCTCCGCGGGTATATTAAAATTAACAAAATGGTAATAATTAGACTGCTCCATGGGAAAGAAACACGGCGTGTGCATCGAAATCGCGAGTAGATGTATCTGTTTCCGACTTCGATCATTTCAAAATAATACGACCTTGAACTCATCTTTTCATCTGTACCCATCTTCGTCGCGCGTGCATCGTCAAATCGGCAGTCTAGTGATAACAATCGTAGTGAATGTTATGAATTTTAATGTACCCCTCCGGGCTGCACACCAAGTAGCAAGTTTCCGATAACGTCCATCCTCAGAATTAGAAGAAATTTTGGAAACAGGTTCTCTTTTTACTAAAATGACGATTGTCAGAATGATTTTTGGCGGCTCGAAAAAATTTGGTTTACCATTTTAATGTCACTCTCTAACTTACCGACACTATTCCTGTATTTTCGCATGCGTGGATCATCCCTCCCCCCTACCCCCTAATCATAACTAATTCTGATCGCATAATCTTCCCATTGTAGATATTCAATTAACATTTTACCTACCGGAAGCCTATTAATAGGATTTTCAATAATTGTGCTGTACTAAAAGAAAGCATAGAAATTTTCTTTAGCATTGCAATCGTAAATGAAACTATTAGATGACGTTATTGAGGGTGACTTGTTAGTTCACAATGCGAATTGCTGTTGCTATTAGAGGTTCCATTAAAAAGTGTTTAGCCATGTATCAAAGATTTTTCAAAACGGTACAATAATCACCGGTCGATGATGAATTTTGAGAACATTTTATAGTAATTTCCAGAATATACATATTTAATATCTTTAATTAATTGCAAAAATGGATCGTCACCACCTTCGCTGACCTCATGGCGCCATAAAAATTCACACATGTGATCTACAATTGAACCATTCTTAATGCCACCTCTATTTGGACTCTAGAGTGACATTAAAATAGTTAAAAGAATTTATCGGTAAGGTAGGGACTGACATTGAGATGGTAAAAAAATTTGTTTCGAGCCGCCAAAAATCCTTCTGACAATCATCATTTTAGTGAAAAAACAACCTATTTCATCCAATTCTGAGCATAGACGTTATCGGAAACAGCCCTTTCGTAACAAAAAGTAGTCATTTCGTCAGGATCAGTTCAGTTTCGAATCGACAGAAACACGGTAGAACTTCGTTTATCCAAGCCCTGTCTTGTAAGAGTTTTGCTAAGAAACGTTCGGCAATTTCAAGCCTAGAGATTGAAAGAAGTATAAACGAAGTTCAACGGTGTAGAAAATTCGGCGAGCGTGTACGTGTACTCTAACGATCGATGACAGTAGCTTTCCGAAACCTTCGAGGAGTAGAAGGGTCTCGTTAACGTTGAAACAATTGAAGAAGAGCTGAAATGAATGATCGAACAACTGGAGAAGTCGGGTACGGACTTGGCGCCTCGTCGGTCGAGGGGTTCGGAAAATCGAGAGGAATTTCCAAGTGATCCGAGCAGGATACGAAACGACCGTGAAGGGACTGGAAGGGCCGACAAGCGGACAGACGGCGCGGTGTAAGATGAGGGAGAAGAGCATCGAGAAAGAAACGAAACGAGAGAAAAGAAAAACCCCCCCGGGGATCGAGCGCCTAGGTCTTGATCGCGCTAGACGGAATTCAAATAATCGTTCTGTTCGAAAGATCATTCCCCCAGAAAGGAATCTTCGTTTCCCCGCAGTCTTTTTGTAAATGCGTAACTCTTAAGGTACTGTACTACACGGTAGAGCTCGTTCTTTCGAATGATTGGATCAAAGGTAGAGCAAAGAGCAAACAGAAAGAGAGTGAGGTTAGGTGACGCGAACTTCTATCGAAGAGACTTCTCCGCGACGTGTTTCGAGCTAGAGAATCTGGAACGGACACCGGCTACGAACCCCGAAGCCCCGACAATTTTCCAACGCGAATTCGAGCCGGGTTCGCCATTTACAAATTGAGTTCTACATTCGATTTGACACCGCCGTCCACTCTGGCCACGCACACCATCTCTTAACCATCGCGCGCTGCTCATTTCTCTGTTTCGAACACGCATTTCATTTCTCGCATCTCAATTCGAATTATTTATTTACGTTGTTACGAGTGGAACGTAGTTTCTGGAACGAAATCGAATGTTAACCCGCCGACGAGGGTTTCTCTGATCTTGAGAATGGAGTTCGAGAAGCGTGCGAGGATCGAACGTATCGCGGTTGTTTTCGAGGCTATTCTCAACCCCGTTATTCTCATCGGAGACGCGCGCGAAAGTATTTGGAAAAATAGTTATACAGAGGCTTCTCGCGATCGCACTGTACGCGATTATAGCGTATTACTTTCCACGGGGATCGAGCAGCATCACCCCCCTCATCATTGGGCGTGTGCGTCGCCAGGGACGCGACGATTTACTTTTTTGACAAATCTTTAAGAGGTACGATACTATTCATTTACTCTCGACGGTAGGATTATTTAATGAGAAATAATTGACGGGGGCTGGAGAGGACAATGCACGAGGCGAGGAGAGAGAAAGACGAACAGACGGACGGACGGAAACAGATCACTGAAGAAAAAAAAGGTTCTCTCCCTCTCTCGACTGTTTTAGACTGGTAATTTCGCGGACGATCGATTCGGCGATAGGGAAAAAGTAAACTCGACAACTTATTATAACACGAACGTCCAGAGTGGAGGAAGAGAGCGCTCGACAGAAGACAACACACAACACGCGCAGGATATTAATTATTTAGATAACGTTCGACGAACATCTCGGAATTGTACATTAGAAGTAGGCATATGTTACTCGAAGAAAGAAGATACAAAAGAAAAAAAAATAAATAAAAAACTACAATCCTTGTAACCGATTAAACAAAAACAAAGGAAAAAAAAGAACCCGAGTCAAGTGCTTTCTTAATTTCTGTGCCTTTTCGAACGTATATAGTTTTTCTTTGGTTCCTCCGTTTTCGAACGCCGTCACTTGTCCACACGCAACCGGGATGGTGAGAAAGAGAGAATGGAAGAGAGAACGTGGGAGCGAGAGTGAAAGAGAGAGAGAGCACGGTTCCTTTTCTTTTATTCATTGTGTTTCCTGTTAATTTCGTTCAATCGATAATGAAGGCGAGAATCGAAGACGTGATTTCGCATTCACGCGGGAGGATATAATTATTAATTTTTACTACTAATCGTACGTAGGAAGTTACACACGCTGATACTCTTATCCCCCTCCCCTCTCGACTTATCAACCGTAACGAGTTATGATTATTAAGTATCTGTTTATATCGATTATTATCTCTGCACACGCCTCTGCGGTCTTCTCGAAGAAAAAAGAAACGAGTATAGCAAGTGAATCCTAAATCGAAACTTCTCGAGGATGATATTCTTTTGTAGTTGTGTCGGAACTTTTTTTCCTGGCCCTCGCTTTTTCATTGTTTCACTATTGTACAACGCTGTAATTGTATTTATTTCACGGCAAGACTCGTATATGCATACTTAACACGCGGACACACGAACACGTATACGGACACGAACACGCGTACACAGGTGCACACACACAGAGAGACAGACAGACACGTGGACATACACACAGAGCAACAGACTTGATCGTCACATTTTCCTCTTACTTTTCCGGAGATAACAAGAAATGTTCTGTTCTTCGTCGTTTGGTGTGAGTAAAATCGCATTGTTTGTATCGCATCGTATTCGTCATAAGTAGCCCTTTTGTACTCTGGCATTAATTAATAAAATTTTGTAAGCAACAACCCCGTCTTTTCTTCCCTGTAGAAACCGCGTCGAAGAGGAAAATCCCATCGCAGCTCGATCTTTTTCAATAAATTTTATTACCAAAATATGCGTACAAACTTGTATGAAACAATCGTAGAGAACAGCAACGTAGCTGTATAAATACAAAATAATAAAAAACAACGTAATACTTCAAAGAAAGCGTAAATAGTTGCAGACTGCGGGTCTGTATGTGTTTGTACCATGTATATATATACGATTTAGTTTGTAAAGTGCGTGGGAACACGAGCGTCTGCCGAAATGAAATGAATCGTGTTGAAACGAGACTTGGCGCAGAGATCCGCAGCCTGGATATAAATTATTAGAAAGAGGAACGAGTAAGGCTCAGCGAGATCGCCGCGTGGATGATTTAGGTAAGGCTAGATCCTATAGTCTCCGGATATCAGCGATCAAGTCTCTTAACGCTGGCCCGGTCGCTTTGCACAGCGACACGAACGTGTGTTTCTGATTCGTTTCCGATTCAAGTCTCTTCGAGATCTCGTGCGCTCTACTCGTGATAAAAGCTGGCACGCCGGCTAGCCGGGCCGCGTTGAAACCATACGATTTGGGGCAAGCACCCTCGCTGAGCTTGTAAAGGAACGTCACCGTTTCTTGGGACACCTCTTCCTCCTCCTCGTTCTCCACCATGCACGCCTGCGGATATTAAAAGATGAATCTCGACATCAGCTTTCAAGGAACATCGAAATGCTAAGTGGCTGGCGTGTCCAGCAGTGTATCAGTATCACGGTTCAGAAATTACCATATGAGCCAAAGTAACGTCCTTGTTGCTCTTGTAATCCTCCACCAGGGAATGATAGTGCGTGGAGAACAGCGTTCGGCACTTCAACTTCGTTAACGCGCCCACCACCGCAGCGGCGATCGCGGTTCCATCGTACGTCGACGTGCCTCGTCCTAAAAGAAACAAGGAACGTTATATTAACAATTGGTTAACTTGCAGGTTGCATAGAATACGTCGAAGTCGAAGGTATTAAAACAAAAAATCCAATTTTGGACGTCCGCCTGCGCGCGCATTTGTAGCTTGGACAATATTCTGTCCTAGGCCGGCTTGGCTCAACGCAGGCCTGGTTGACTGGGTTCTTACCTAGTTCGTCGAGTAGAACCAGCGAATACGGTGTGGCGTGTTGCAATATGGTTGCGGTTTCGCTCAGCTCGATCAGGAAAGTACTCTGACCAGCCAGGATATCGTCGTTGGCGCCCAATCTCGTGAAAATGCGATCTACTATCGTTAGACGACAGGAACTAGCAGGAACGTAGCATCCCTGAAACCGAGGAAATCGCATGTCTACACCGGGAACTGTGACCACGGTCACGTATCTATACCGAATGTTTCATAATTCATGGTACAAATTAGGTGAGGTCGATTCTATGGCTGGAAGTGAGACAAAAAATTCAAAATTAAATTTAAATATCAGTTTCTATGAATTATGGAACACCCGGTCTATATAATCCCGTGGAAAAATCATACTATTTGCGTCATGATCGTGAGAAGCGCTGCTTGTCGCATCAGCGTGGATTTACCGCCCATGTTGGGTCCTGTTAGTATCACGAACGAAGCAGTATTGTCAGTGGCCAGTACAGTGTCGTTCGGTATGAAATTGTCTGACGCTATGCACGGGTGTCTTCCTTCTTTTATATCAACGAATATCTGTGAAAGGATAATTATATTAAAGTATTATCTATACGTATTATAGGGTGTGTCTTTCCAAGCGAACTAATGTCTGATGAAAATTACTTGTCCATTCGAGCCGTCCTCGACTTCTGGTACACACATGTCACTGCTGAGAGCGTACTCCGCCAGAGAAATGAGGACGTCCAAGACGGACAGCTTGTAAACAGCCATATTCCACATATCGTATTTCTCGCTGAATTGAGCGAATATCCTCCTGTTCAGATCCTTCAATACCTTGTGTTTGTGCTCCTCGGCGTTAATTTGTCGGCCCAAGAGTTCCTGAAATTCGGTGTTCCATTAAGACCGTTGCTGACGTGTTTCATGAAAAATCCATCAACGGTTTCGTTACTTTAGCTTCAGCGGTGTAATAACGTTTGAACCCTTTCCTCTGTGACATCAGCTCGAACCCGGAGCCAACTTTCTTCACTTGAGACTCCGGAACCTCGATCTGATAACGCTTTTTATCGGTCCCGTAGAACATGACTTTCACACCGAAGTGCCGTCTCTGCTTCTGAAGATACTTATCCAAATCGTTCTTCACTTCCTCGAGCTCCATTAAAACGGAGTCGTACTCATCGTCCACTCCTTTCTTTGGGACGATGCAGCCTTCCTTTTTCGCTGCTTCGTGGTCGAACGCGGTCTGTAACACGATATACGAAGATAGAAGGATAGATAGTGTCTCGTTTGATGGATGAAATGTTATAATTGTACTTTGAAGTAATCCAAAGTTGCTCTCAGCGATGGAAATTCTCCGTCTGGTTCTATTTTGGTGTGACGAACTATTAAGGGGCTGTTGAAGTCTGAAACACGAAGAACGAAGTTGTTCGTCAATTTTTTCGGAAGTCGAGACTCGTTTTCAAGATTGCATTTCTCGATAATGTCAAGGATGGGGTTTTTCAGTAGTCAAAAGTGCTAGATAAAAGATCAATCTACGCCGCAATCGCTCCCAAATCTCCTATTTTTACGTTTACGGGGCGTAATTTGCGTTATTCGGCAGCTGTCGCAGTTATGGCGAATAATGAAAATTACGCCCCGTAAACGTAAACATAGGAAATTTTGCTCTTTTGACTACTGAAAAGCCCATCAAGATAGCCCATCCGGCTATTAATCTATAGTGCTAAGTACGACATATTAATTTGTACCTTCGAATAAAGCAACTATTCTCAGGACATCCTCGAAGCTGCTGAGAGTAGTAGTGAAGTCTAGGATTCGTTTCTTGGAATACGTGTGACCCTCGAACATGATTGCTCTGGCGTCAGGATGATTGGTCATTTTCGCTGGATTTCCGTGCGCGTGAATTCTACGGTACAAGCAACGTTAAATAAACACTCAAGACTTTTTCACCGAGCGTGTTAGAATTTCACCCACTTGCTTAAAAGCCTTTCAAGATCCGGAAGACCGGCCAAGATACTGCGAGCAGTTTGCACTGCTTCGTTGCGATCCATTAGTTCTTGTATAGCTTGCTGCCGTTCTATTATCACGTTTTTGCGGCAGGAAGGCCTGCAGACCCATTCGCGCAACAATCTTTTACCGAACGGTGTGCAACAACGATCCAGCGTTTTCATCAGCGAGCCTTCCCCGAAGATCCTCAAGTTATTGATCGTGATAGCGTCCAAGACCATGTTGTTTGCGAACTTCGATGCTTCCGAAGACTCGTTTGAGTAGTCTGGCGGGACGTACGATTTAAATCGGCCTTGTGCCAGCAACTGTTGCTCCAGGAAGTAGTCTTTAAGCAAGTATACGCATCCTCCTAAAGCGTGCACCGCTAACTCCTTGTTGTCTGCTGGAGTCAAGCCTAGACTATCGCCTGGACTCAGATACGGTTGTAAACCTTCAGGCCACGAAAAACTAGAGTCCGTTGTCTGTTTGAAGTATTCTCCTTCGTGTAGTTTCTTCAAAGTGGTCGAAGCCGACCAGAACTGAGACTCTCGCAGAAGCGGTTCCCTGATACACGATGCCAAAGTATTGTTTAAAATTTGCAATGTCTTCGGGGACAGGTTACCGCGTTCGTATACAATGTGAACCGGTGGATAATGAGCGAGCAGCGTTAGGATTCTAGAATTGCAACGATCATCCTCGAATTGTCCGAGATAGAAATCTCCGATCGTTGTGTCCAAAAAACACACCCCATAATGAGACGTGTTTCCACCGGGTGGGCATTTCTCGACCAGAGACATCAAATAATTCGAATTCGGCGTCGAGGCCTCCACATCCTGCGGAGTATACACTCGAGTACCTTTCGAGCTAATTTGGCAAATTTCTCTTTTCACGACTTTGTCGAATTTCGTTGGTTTGCTCACTGAAATGTATGCAATCGATTAAAGGATATCGAGAACATCGTGTTGCAACGTTGCCTTACTTTTGCTGCAACGTTGGCTCATCATCTCTGGATTCTCTGTTTGCTCTATCCTGGCTACTTTGTACCCTCTCTCTATAAGGCTCGCCGAGAAACGGCCGTATCCGATCTCTGGAAATCCGGAATGAGCGAATTCACCCTGCAACATAGAGATATTTGTTTCATTGTTGTTGACCTTTTTTCTTTTTTTGTTTAAGGGGGTAGACTCGTCTCTTCTCATTTCTCAGAACTCAGGGAATCAGATTTCACTCAGAACTTACACGCATGTACGAGAGATTCAGCTCTTTCACTCCGGTAACAGCATCCATGTGATACAGTTCATAAAATTTTCCAACTTTAAAGAAGAGGACACAGTCGAAGTGCTCTCTCTTTAATTCCCACCACTGTCTCATGGCCTGTAAAAAGAACATTTCATCGGATGTTCGTCATATCGAATGTTATGATGTATGTTAATCTATTGTATGCGTGTTTTACCGGAGTCTGCTGGGTCAAGAAGTCCGGAGGAACGTGGACGGTTTTTGGATCGTAATCCGGATCTCCTGGTGACCTCCTATTAATGTCTTTTATTTTATCTGGCTGTAGAAAATCGTACTTCAAATGCCGCCAAGAGTCATTACTGCCTTGAGCATGAGCTGACTGAGGTGGTTTCGACTCTACTTTGTCCTGCAAGAGTCTCGTCATAATTTCTCGAGCAATGGATCAAGCAAAATAATTAATAATCTCATGCTTACCACTTTGCCATTCGTTTTCGGAGCTGCTGAACGTTTAGGCTTGGCATTAGACACCTTCCTTTTTTTCTGAAATATAGTTTGCGTTAAATGAGTAAGATCAAGTGCTTCTAGATGTATTTATTTGTATTTATTGTGTACCACTGGTGATTCTTCTTCGGACTGGGTGTCCAGCTCGCTTTCAGGATCTCCTTCTGAACACGAATCAGACTCTGTCATATCCGCAGGATCTATACCGAACAATTAAATATAATTTTTAAGAATTTGCTTGTTACATTAATGAAATTATTGAAGTTTTGTGTGAAACCTGGTTTAAATTCATCTCCAGTATCCTCTCCAGATTCCTCATCCGGAATAATTAGTCTTGGTTTCTTGGATTGCCTTGTCTCCGCTTCATCTTTCTCCTCCTCCTCCTCGTCATCTTTGTAAATTCTCTTCCTATCCTTTTCCTCGACATTCTTGTTCTCCTTTCCTTTGCCAGGAGTTTTAGCTGTGCACAGAAATAATCAACTAGCTTATTAACAAAAACAATTTGTCTGGAAAAAGGAAACTTGCTGAAATATTCGCAGTCTAATACATTGTATATCTAACTATGATACGAATAAATACTTTCTTTCCTAGTATTTTGTTTCTTGTAGTAATTTTATATAACCTAATTCTGTATGCAGTCTAAATATACGTAACACGAAGTGTCATCCGTGGCATTATTTGTTATTAATTTAAACAATATGTGAACGCAGTGTACCTTTGGTCCTTTGTTCTTTTGTTCTTTTCGGCGTCGAAGATTTGTCTTCTTGAACAGATTTATTGGTCGGTGTTTTAGGAGTTTTCGGCGACGTAAAATAATTGTACAGCGTGTTTACTTTCGACATGATATTAACAACTAGTATATAAATTAATACACGTTCTTTGAGAGTTCCTTCGTAACCGGCACGTTTTCGTTGGAAGCGATTTGTGTTCACATTGAGTTTTGTATATCTACCACGCGCCAACACGCGCCAATGATTCGACCAGAGACAATTTATAGGATAGACTGGAGATCTTATAGAAAATCTCTTTATATTCTTACGTAACAAATTTTATTATAATTTCTGTCAAATTAATTAATTATTTGTGTGTTTCGCAGAATAATCAAAGGAGAAGAGAGTGGTCAGAAGCACATTGTGGGATAATAATATAAACATTTATTGTACCATACGAATAATCATTAAAAATGTAGACAACGTACAACAAAAAATAATGCATAATTAATTGTTTGTTTATTGAACCACCTCGCACGTACTTTGTTCCAATAGCTAAACTAGAATATTTATAAAAAATTAATAAATAAAAGCCGGCCCGAGGCGACGGCAACGGGACGGTGGTACCATCTATCGTGGCGGGTTTGTCAACTACTTTGCCCTATCCTACCTATGTGTAAGACAAGGAGAGACACGTTGTGCGACAAGGACAGTAGAGGCCTCGCTCGTGCCACCTCCTGTTTTGCTCCATTCCGGATCCGTTTACCAGGGGAGTATTAGGAGACCATGAGAGCGAGTAGGTATCCGACAAGGACAGACTTATGCAATTACGGGGAGAGGGAGAAGGACGGACGATGATCTCATCATTTTTCAGTCCAGACTACCAGGAGTCCGATGAAACAGAGTAGGTGGCATGATTCGCCCCACCCCCTGTTGCTATCCTTGTCTTACACATTAGAGATCTCTCAAGTAGCTCTGATGTGTAAGACAAGGACAGACTTATGCAATTTACGGTAAGAGTGAGAAGGATGGACGGCAACTTCTCACTCAGATGCGTAGTTCAAGGGAAAATTCGTTAATAGCTCGCTTATTAATAATAATTCAGGGATATTCGCAATCAGGAAATACAGTGTGAATTATCAGCAACTTTCACATGTACTTTCTCATTGGATTTTGTTCCGAATGAAAGAGTTATAAACAATTATCTAAACCCTTGTTCTAAACCAACCTGACAAATTTTGACAGGTGTCAAGAAAATAAATAATTTTGCAACTTTACCGTCACAATTCGTGCACTTTTGCAATTAAGGAAACTACGCTGGACCGTTAGTAATATTTCTATAACAATTTTAAACGCAGCTGCATTGTCGTTAATTAGTTATGAACAATTTTCCGTGGCCATTTTCTCTTCCGAAATACTTGCAATGTGTAAGACAAGGAGAGACACGTAGTGCAACAAGGACAGTAGATGCCTCGCTCGTGCCACCTCCCTGTCTCCTACATTCCGGATCCGTTTACCAGGGGAGTATTAGGAGAACATGAGAGCGAGTAGGTATCCAACAAGGACAGACTTATGCAATTACGGCGAGAGAGAGGAGGACGGACGATGATCTCATCATTTTCAGTCGAGACGTCGCGCGTTGAGAGTAACAGGAGCCCTATGAAACACAGAGTTGGTGGCACGATTCGCCCCGCCCCCCTATTGCTGTCCTTGTCTCACAGTATACTCTTCCTTGTCTTACACAATAGAGATCTCCCAAGTAGCTCTGATGTGTAAGACAAGGACAGACTTATGCAATTTACGGTAAGAGTGAGAAGGATGGACGGCAACTTCTCACTCAGCTGCGTAGTTCAAGGGAAAATTCGTTAATAACTCGTTTATTAATAATAATTCAGGGATATTTGGAATCAAGTAATATAGAGTGAACCATCAGCAATTTTCACATGTACATTTCCATCGGATATTGTTCGAGATGAAAGAGTTATAAACAATTATCCAAACCCTTGTTCTAAACTAACCCGGAAAATTTTGACAGCTGTCAAGAAAATAAATAATTTTGCAACTTTACGGTCACAATTTGTGCACTTTTGCGATTAAGGAAACTACGCTGGACCTTTAGCAACAATTATATAACAATTTTAAACGGGGTTGCATTGTCTTCAATTAGTTATAAACAATTTTTCGTAGCCATTTTCTCTTTTCAAATACTTGTAATGTGTAAGACAAGGAGAGGCACGTTGTGCGACAAGGACAATAGAGGCCTCGCTCGTGCCACCTCCCTGTCTCCTACATTCCGGATCCGTTTACCAGGGGAGTATTAGGAGAACATGAGAGCGAGTAGGTATCCGACAAGGACAGTCTTATACAATTACGGCGAGAGGGAGAAGGACGGACGATGATCTCATCATTTTCAGTCGAGATGTCGCGCGTTGAGAATACCAGGAGCCCTATGAAACACAGAGTAGGTGGCACGATTCGCCCCGCCCCCTATTGCTGTCCTTGCCTCACAGTATACTCTTCCTTGTCTTACACATTAGAGATCTCCCAAGTAGCTCTGATGTGTAAGACAAGGACAGACTTATGCAATTTATGGTAAGAGTGAGAAGGATGGACGGAAACTTCTCACTCAGCTGCGTAGTTCAAGGGAAAATTCGTTAATAACTCGCTTATTAATAATAATTCAGGGATATTTGGAATCAAGTAATATAGAGTGAACCATCAGCAATTTTCACATGTACATTTCCATCGGATATTGTTCGAGATGAAAGAGTTATAAACAATTATCCAAACCCTTGTTCTAAACTAACCCGGAAAATTTTGACAGCTGTCAAGAAAATAAATAATTTTGCAACTTTACGGTCACAATTCGTGCACTTTTGCGATTAAGGAAACTACGCTGGACCTTTAGCAACAATTATATAACAATTTTAAACGGGGTTGCATTGTCTTCAATTAGTTATAAACAATTTTTCGTGGCCATTTTCTCTTTTCAAATACTTGTAATGTGTAAGACAAGGAGAGGCACGTTGTGCGACAAGGACAATAGAGGCCTCGCTCGTGCCACCTCCTTGTCTCCTACATTCCGGATCCGTTTACCAGGGGAGTATTAGGAGAACATGAGAGCGAGTAGGTATCCGACAAGGACAGAATTATGCAATTACGGTGAGAGAGAAAAGGACGGACGATGATCTCATCATTTTCAGTAGAGATGTCGCGCGTAGAGTCGAGAGTACCAGGAGCCCCATGAAACAGAGTAGGTGGCACGAGTCGCCTATTGCTATCCTTGTCTCGCAGTATATTCATCGTTGTCCTACACATTAGCGATATTTGTGATCTCCAGTGATCTCTCAAATGGCTCTGATGTGTAAGACAAGGACAGAGACAGTGTGCGACGAGGGGCCACACTACCAGGAGCCACATGAAACGGAGTAAGTGGTATGATTCGTCTATTGCTGTCCTTGTCTCGCAGTACACTCTTCCTTGTCTTACATATTAGAGATACATGTTATGTACGTAGACAATGATACGCGCAAAAATTGTTCATAACTAATTAAAGACAATGCGTGGGATCATTACGAGTAAGTCGAAATTAATATAATTTATTCCGAACGTCTAATTGTTGATGTTTTCTTTAATTTCATGGTTGTATGAGGAACGGCAATGCGACGCTACCGTCGCGATGTTTACTTGTCAGTCGGTACGGTTTGGCAGCTACACTTTGGCTAACAGTTTCATTGAGTTTCATCGCCTTGGCACAATGAGTAAATAACTGTTTCATGCCGTTGTTTACGTTATATACGATATGATAAGGACAGAACGGCAAAAATTGTTGATTACATGCAGTTTTAAGTGAATTGATAACATCTATTACTCATTAATCTATATATATATATATATAAGCGAAGATAATTTTGCAAATCTTATCATCTGACATATAAATAGTACTTACGTGCGTATAGTAAACAAATCCATTTTGAAATTAATCATTTTCTTCTGTGAGATCTAGTTTCGCTGCAGGTACCTAAATCGTTAATCAAGACTGGTGAATCGAAGATAATAAAGTAGATAAACGAATGTCAAATTAATGTTCTTTATTTTACAGAAAACTCATGATGATTACATTGGGAAAATACACATCGATCCTATCAATTTTATTGTACATTTGTACAGTGAACAACGTTAACTGTTATACTCCAGTTGTTTTATGGCATGGAATGGGTAAAGTTATTTTATTGTCATGTAACTTCGACGTTACTGCATTTTACACAATCTATATATTTTTGTAAAATTTTAGGTGATAGCTGTTGCTTTTCATTTAGTTTGGG
Organism: Lasioglossum malachurum; assembly: GCA_028455605.1. Lineage (NCBI taxonomy): Eukaryota > Metazoa > Arthropoda > Insecta > Hymenoptera > Halictidae > Lasioglossum > Lasioglossum malachurum. Next base: position 5,566,376 of record CM052317.1, read on the forward strand.
AGCAATAAAGAAGCTAATAGAAGAAAAATTGCCCGACGTTCATGTTTACTCCATTCGTATAGGTAATAATGTTGTAGAAGTAAGTATTAAAGTATTAACAATTACAAGAGCTTCGCTTGTTACAAGAAGTCCACATTTAAAGATTTTTATAGAGACGATACAATGTTTTAGGATGTCGAGCATAGTTATCTTGGAAACATTAATGAACAAATATCAGCAGTCTGTAATCTCTTGTCGAAGAATGAACATTTGAGAAATGGTTACAATGCTATCGGGTTCTCGCAGGGTGCTCAATTTTTGTATGTATTGTTTTTAAACGTTTAGAACTAATTTAGAAGCATATATCGGAGATCTCTGTCTCGTGTAAAAATATTTAGAGCCTCGAAGAATTGTAATGTAAACTTCGAATCGAAATGATTTATTACAGGAGAGCTGTGATTCAAAGATGTCCTAACCCACCAGTTAAGAATTTTATTTCTCTGGGTGGTCAGCATCAGGGTGTTTTTGGCCTGCCAAACTGTGCCAATTTGAATAACAATATCTGCAACCGTGTAGCTACTGTGATTAAATATGGAGCATACTTAAGGTACTTTATTACTATATTCGTTTTTAAATTTTAATTTTAACTTTGAATAGTTTCTTTCGAATTAAATGAAAAAGTACATATAGTAGCACTTAATCTTAATTTAGATTTGTCCAGGAAAAATTCATACAGGCTACTTATTGGCACGATCCCTATCAACAGGAGGAATATAAGCGTAACAGTATACTTTTGTCCGACATTAACAACGAACTACATATCAATCAAGTAATTCATTTTTATTGCGAATGTAGTAGAAGAATGTTCTAACAAAGCAATCATATTTTATTACAGACCTACAAAGACAATCTTCAAAAGCTGCAGACTATGGTATTGGTAAGATTTGATAACGATACCATAGTTACACCACGGGAATCCGAGTGGTTTGGGTTCTATGCGCCCGGACAAGCAAAACAGATTCAAACTCTTGAACACACTGATCTATATCGCGAGGTACTAAATGAATAATTTATTAGATGATTGAATAAGTTCGTGTCCGATTTGAAAATAAAATTCGATGGTTAAATTTTATTCAGTCATCATTCTTTTCTAATTGTAGAAAATTTAACCATTTTTTAATCTTAATTTAACCAACCTTTAACCAAATCTTTAAAATTTAAGCATTGAAAATTTTATTTTAAAATCTGGCATGAACTTATGCAATCGTCTGATAAAATCTTTTTAAATAGAAAGTTGGCGATGATCAAACGAGTAATGTACTATCTTTTCAGGATCGTTTGGGATTGAAACTTCTACACGATTCAGGGAAAATCCATTTCCTCTCAGTTCCTGGGAACCACTTGCAGTTTACTAAGAAATGGTTCGTCAATAAAGTGATTAATATGTATTTGTCATAGCAAATGCGTTAAGATACATTTAAAGGAAATGGTGTACTTTTGTGATATATTTTTCTGTATTCCTTTATGAATTTAAGTGTTACGAGTTTTTTATACACTGTGATTTTATTGAAAATTATATTCTATTTGTGAGAATATATACGTTGCTTATCATTATACATAGTCAATTAATTCAAGACATTTGAATCTAATGAAACCAGTTTTAACACATATTCTAAGTCTATTTAAAAGTATTATTACAATCGCTAAACAAGCAGAGATAATACATTTATCAGTGGATTATGTTCGATAATTAATATGTCCGCGAATTAATATTCGGACGCTCTAAAAAAGATGATAACTTTTTTAATATTGCACTATAGTGACTATACGATTTGAATTTTTTCGGGAATCTAGAGCAATTAGTTTACTACAGGATGTGAAAAGAAATTTTTTCAAAAATTTCGTTTCACTGTAAGTGGGTAAGTGGTGAGGTTCGCCAGGGCCGCACATGTTTGGCGACCGACCCTTGGTTTTTCCGGTGAAAAAAATATATGATATGAAGGAGGTAAGTTCGAGTATTTTCGTTCTGTTTTTATCTGAATATCTTAATTAACAACCGAGAAAAAAAATGAAACAGGTATTTAAATGATTTTTTTTCTACCCTTAATTTGATCACAATTGTGAAAATAATATGTGATATGAAGGAGGTAAGTTCGTATATTTTCGTTTTTTAAAAATCTGAATATCTTAATTAACAACCGAGAAAAAAAATGAAACAACGTGATAGAGCAATTTTATTTTCGGATTTGGTTTTACAATGACAAACTCTATAGGAATCACCCAACAGTAATTGTTGTACACGAAAAATGTTTAATTTTGTCGGACTGTGTAATCGATATGGTTTCTTCTCACCGACGCGAGCGGATACGAGTATCTCGTCGGTGCTTTATCCGTTCGTACTAGAAAATTTTCCACGGAGTAATTCAGTCGGCAATTCAAAACCGTAGGTAGGAAAATGCATTGCTTGCAATATCTGTAGGGATTGTTAGTTTGTTTTAAACCTTTAGAAGCTGTTCTTCCACTGACAGATGGCAGGGAGCTTTCGTTCCAGCCTGTTTATCTCCCACGAATCAAACAAATGATAGCAACATTCTACCAGAAACAACTAATCGTTCCAACGAATTTAATAAAAATGATGTATTGATAAAACGAATAGATTTAGTCTTCCTAAAAACGCAATTATTATCTGATCCTCTGAAGATTTATGCGCTGCACTGTCCAACTTACGATCGCATTATAATTGTATAACATTTATATCATGTATTAAATGTATTAAATTTCGAAGGAGCTGCTAGGAATGATAATTACTGTTAGTACTATATTATTATACATAAATAATCGCTGCAAGAATATTGCTTACTAGTCGATTTATCTCGGATCAATTTCTAAAATGAAAGAAATTAGAGTCAATTTCGTTGAAGGAACAAGTTCAACGGTAATTCGGAGTTCTTATTTTACAATTGAACAAATGATTGAACAAATTTCGAGTATAGTACAATGCGAAAAATTTCGCAAAATCTAAGCAACATCGATCTAGCCATTTTTTAAAATTCGTTCTGTTCTAGGGTTCGTTCGCGTCAGCGTTAAAAATTAATTGCGAATGGTAAATTAGTAAATAAATGATGACAGACGCAACAGAGGATGGAGGAGAAGAAAGATTGAAAGGAAAGTCAGGGGCGGGGAAGAAAATTCACGGAGAAATAACGAACGAGCACTGCTAGTGTCAGTCTGGATAGACCTTCGAAAGGGGGCCATATATTTTCATCGAGCGTGCTGCTAGTTCTATCCGAGGGAGCGGAAACAACAGGGTATATTATGGAATACTATCCGCAATAGGTTCCACAATCTCGGTAGCCATTGTTTCGTGGTACCTACAGATGTGCTCCATTGTCGGTCCATCGGTACTTTTGCTCCAAAAGAAGAAAGAGAAAGAAAAAAAGAGAGACGTTTACGAAAGGAACGTATCAATTCTTTGTCGCATCAGAATATCTGTAGGCTTATCTAACGGGTGACGTCTCTTGACAATCACTTGCCATTTCCGTAACAATTATTATACCGTCCGCTAAATTAATCAACGCTCGTTGTCGAACATATCTCATCTCGCGTTTAGCTTGAATTATTTGTAACATTGGTAAATTCATCGACGGTGTCGAACGTGTAATTTTTATGAATATTTTCGAAGATGAAGCTCTTAACCTAAAACTCCTAAACCTTTTTTTATTTTAATCTATTAAATTTTTAAGGACTGTTTTTTTTAATTAACGAGTTGATTGTATTGTATTAATAACGTACACCACATTAATTACACGAGACATTAGGCTGTCTGGATTTTACTATAGAAATTGTGAGAAATGGATCTACACAATTTACTAATCGATTTTTAATATTAGGTCGTTCGGAAAGTCATTTCGCTTTTCGTATAACGATGGCATTGATTCGATTTGTTATTACTAAAGTGCGGATGTTTATTTAATTCTCAATTTTTGTAGACGAATGTTAAGAAAGTGGAATAAAATACAATCTCATTTCCAGTGCAAATTTAATTTAAAATAAAGTCATAAGAAATCACGAAAAGAAAAGGAAAACAGAAATTCTACGAGCATGAGATTTTTAAGTTGCCTGAAAAATTGCAAAAGATCATAGAACAAAATGTTACAGAACTTATTCGAAAATTAGTTATTCAAAAAACTTATTCAAATTTCCCTTGAGAAAACGAAATGACTTTCCGAACGACGTAATATAATGAGCATACAATCGACCCAACCTGTCTAACAAACATCCAGAGAATCATTTTAAGAAAATGCACACGAAGATAAATAAATCAATTTGCTCTCTAAATAAATTCTTAAATGAATAAATAGAATAATTTTTCTGCGGTACTAAAAATCTGAAATGGATCGTTTCTACTCTGCCGTGTCAATTGTTACATGCTTTGTGCGATGAAAAGGACGAAATTTCCAGAAGAATCAGCACCGGAAGTTGATTGAAAATCGTCGAGGTGAATTGTTAGAAAAATAGAGAAGACGGGACGGTTAATTCGATGGCAATAGTTGGATAGTATCACCCAGTAGATAGTGAGAATACCTTTCAAGGATAGAGTCACGCAATAAGAGGGTGAGTAGTGACGGTGGCGATGCTAGTAGTAGTAGTTGGTTTGATGCCAATGAACGAGTAGGTTGGCATAGGTTGGGGTAGGTATTCCGTTTGTATAATGTACCTACTCACTCGTATCGGACTGTCTCTCTGTGATGTGAACGCAGCCTCGGGCTTATTATATATCTCAATCTCTGAATACTACCGACTCTGTCGAAATTATGATTACCCGTCACTCCGGAGTTTCGGGGGGGAAAAACGAATCCCCCAACTCTGTGCCTCTACCCACCCTTTCGTTCTTTCCTTCTTCCTTTCTTTCCACCCCCTTTCCACCTGCTCATTCGATACAACGGACACTCTACAATAGAACCCCTTCGATAATTCGAATGATCGCTGGATGCTGGATAGCACCTAAAAGAGCCTAGATTCGGTCGCAGACACGGTGCATTATATTACAGATTACAGGTGTGCCGATTTCCCTCAGAAAACTATGATAGATGGGTAAATGGGTAGTAATTCTCTGATGGCCGCTAGAGTTCGCTAGTGTCCCAGGTACGGCGGTATGTAGTGGGGAGACGAGCCAAAAATGGAATATATGTGAATGTATATTGTGTGTATTGCTCAATACACACAATCTCATTTGCACAGGTACGGTACCTACGACCCATGCGCCGTCTGGCGGCGGCCGGAGAATTACTACCCATCTAAGTCCCCTACACGGTCAATCAGAATTCAGAATGTCAATCTTCGACGTGACTGTCATTCTGATTGAATACTGACGGGCTGATGAAGTGGACTGACGGATTTCCAGACAATTTTCATTGGCTGTGAAAATTACATTTAATTTTTTAATTTAATTTTCATTGGTTCATTCATGACAGTCTGTCATTCCTGATTTACCGATGACCGATTTGACCGTTGTAGGGGCCGCCTATCACAAAACGTCAACGTTACAGAGATGCTAATTATAAGTCGGCACTGTCGGCACACCTGTATAATGCACCGTGGTCGCAGACGTTTGGGCGAATCCGCTTGGTCCTCATCATTGGTCCTCATCATTGGTCCTCATCATTGGTCCTCATCATTGGTCCTCCAGCAGATCTTCATAAGCCTCCCTCTCCTTTAGTACGTCTTCTGGATCCAGGATTGTCTGAAACATGTACATCAACGTTGTTCATTGATACAGTGATTTTGATATGTTGCTTTTTGGAAATACCAAACGCTGAGACGGGACCGAGCTCACCTCAAAGCTTTTGCATGTTTTCGCTGAAGTAGAGAATGCTCGAAAAAATGCTGTCATCGTTTCTGGTAGGCATCGAGTGAATTTTGCAACGAACCATCATCCATCGGAAGTGTGCAGGCGGACAGGTGGAAGAAAAAGAAAGAGGCAGAGAGATGAAAGGGGAGAAAGAAAGGGTGTATACATATATACGTATAGGCGGCGGGCGTGTACGTGTACAGAGTCTTGCGGTTGGCAAAATAAATAGATTTTTGCAAACAGGATGGAAGATTGAAAAGCTGATAAAAAAATGGATTGTTCGAGGATGACGAATCTCCGCGTCGATAGGCGTCGAGGATGAGAAACAAAAGGCATTGTGTTCGTTTCATCCGCTCGAGCGGTCTACCAAAGAGAAACGAGAAGGTGCTGGTATCGCAGCGGTAGTGAAAATCGAGGAACGATATTCATCGGTAGCTACGAACGAAGTCTTCCTCGGTTGAAAGTCGACCGATGGAAAATCGTGAAAATGATATGCTGGACAATGGGTATTGTTCGAACCGATCGCCACGTCTGCCCTCCCACCATCGCATCGGCGCCATCCTCTACCAAGCCTACCTTTCCTCTCTCTCAGCCTCTCACAGTAACCCTGAAGAGAAGCTTCTGCTTTGCTTTTCGTCTCTCGCTGTGTACATAACTATGCCTACTCGAATCGGTTCCCGGCCGCATCCGCGGGATCCAAGCTGCGGCTGCGGTTGCAGTTCGCCTCCTAGACCAACTCAGATTCGCGAACCGTTCTTCCAGAAAACGACTGTCCAATAGGACTTTTCCTTATTCTCCTACACCCCTGTCTACCTCCGCCGCAACCATCGAACTCTTCCCCAGCTGTCTAAACACGTTGTCAGACCACACGATCTGTCCATCATCGTTAAATGGCCGCTCAGACTGCTACACTGGTGGACTAAATGATAACGCACCGTTGTACACACAGAAAATTTTATATATACAGTGAGTGTAAAAAATATTCGTACGGCCTTTAAAATAGAATAACTTTTTTATAATACCAAACGACCTGATTTTTTATAATCAATTAGAAGCATTGGTTTCCGAAATATACAAGAAAGATTTTTCAAAACTTTTTTGTTTGGGCCCTTAAAGAAAATGTTGCCCACACTAAAAGTCAATTTTTGTACAAATAATAAATGGTTTGAACGAGTTATTTAATTTTTAGTATATTATATCAAAGTTAGTACCTTATTTTGTTGTGTATTCACTTTCTACGTGTATATACGTACAAATGAATGTTCTTTGCTAAAAACCTTGAAGTGGCTTATCATTTTGACCACCAGTGTACAATGTAGTTTAATATTTTCTAAACATAGTCTTCCAGCCTGTGTCTCAGTACGAACGTCATGGTATTTCAAGATCCATTTCGTTCAAGAATAATAATACATTTTAGCAGTTTCGTCTGAAACAAAAATGTTATAAATAATGTATACGTTGTTCAATCATTCTCATAGTCTTGAAGTCTGTGTCTTATTATAGATGTCATACTATTTCAAGTGCAAAAGTGTATTCTAACCTATTATGGTTAAACTGCGGATTTCTATGCACTTATGAAAATATTAATTGGGTGAAATATAAAACAGTAATAGATTAGTAAAATTCAAGAATATTCTAGTGTTGTTACTATCGTAACAAAGTCATTGGGGAATGAAATCAATATTTATTTTATTCCTGCTTTCCACAAATCCGCAGTCTAGTTACAGTACAATATATTCCAGTATAATATAATACATTATGGTACATTGCAATATAATCTGGAACAATAATAATGCACGTCGATATCTTGGAGGGTTCCGATCGTGAATTAAAAACGCTGTATGCATTGTTGAATGATTTTCTAATTTAGCTGACACAGTCTTGGAGCGAGTGTTGAAAGGCAAGAGCACTTAGCCGGAGAGATTCGACTCGACTGCTGATTAAAAGAAAATAAAGAAGCTGGGCGCGCGGGAGGAACGGTCCGCGGCAAAAAGCTATAACTAATTGCACAATGCACGAATAAATGAACAATTCGAGCATTTATGGTTCGAGGTAGGAGTACTCTCGGAAATGGAACAATGCGCGAGCCATCCAAAGCAAAGTGGTCAAGACAATAGTCTGCAGCAAGTATACCGTGGCACGCGGACGCATTCGAACGCTCACATTTAAAATTAATCAAACGTGGCAAATGCAAATGGTCAACTAAAGCTGTTGCGGATTGAGAAACAATTGCCTGAAATGCTAGCCCCGCAATTTTTAGCCAGTACGATCGATCATCATCGTACATCCTATCTCGTCGTTTCTCATTTATTAGTATGCAAAATGATTCGATAAGTTTCTTTATGCAAGCGCACGTTGCAATAAAAATTGCACGATATTTAAATAAATAGGGCCTTATCATTGTAATCAGCTAAAACATTTTAATCGCTTTCACTGTTCGGTAGTTTTAGTGTTAAACTGTGGTTAAACAATTTTGACGTTAACGATATTTATTATAACGCAGTGCCTATGAGATTACAGTGTTCCCGCGATTGATGTGACTTTCGAGTATGCGGATGATGTGACTTTTTTAAACATCTGGTCTTTTGGTACAATTATAAAAAGGTTATTCTGTTTTAAAGGGCGTACGAACACTTTCGTACATCAGATTGTAGATCAGAATGGATCTTTACACAAAATTAATAGAAACCAGTGCATATTTGAATTGAATTGTTCATAAACGCGGCCTTCGCTATTTTATCAATCTTCTATACTAAACTAGAAAACATTTTTGGGATGAGATTGCTATACATGGATCTATGAACTCTGTCACCGCGGCATGATACATGGAAGCATAACACCATGAGCTACTACAAATGGGGGACGAATAACAGACGGTTGCCGTCAGACCACTTGTGGCTTGGCTCATTTAATCATCTCTTATGGGGTGGGCTGTTTACTCGTGATAATCGCGTCACCAAATAGAGATTTAATATACCAAACATTGTAAGCACGTTATTCGACCACTTTTTAAATCGATCATTTTACACTCTTTGTCTATTTTATTATTCTAGTGTACTACATTACATTTTTAATTTTGCTGACGACAGTCTCAAGACATTAAGATATTATTTTAAATCTAGATATCGATTAAAAAATTACAAAAATCGATACTAAAAATTACGATCATCTGAGTGAAAATTCACCCATTTATTAATTTTCGCATACTGTAAAATCATTGATCCCTTTGTATCTATGTTGTGAAATGTATTTCCTTAAAATGTGACGTTACAAATGGAACATAATTTGTTGATTTCACGTGTAGAGCAAACATGGGTGAATTATTATTCTTTTATGCAACTATTCTTGAGGAGCGTGTGAGGGTTAATAATTTTGGGCCCACTCAACTCATCTAGAAATGTAACATAAGATTCTTGGATCATTTTATAATTTTTTAAAAATTGTCTCGAAGCCTGTATCAAAATTGCAAAGGACGACAATAATGCATTAATCTCAATTAAAAATGTAGCTACTACTGTATAGACATTGTCGAATGGTTTTATAAGTTGACTGACACACACCCCCGAGACCTGCCTCTCGTTACAAGCACGATATTGTTTAAAAAGCTGCGGCGCAAAATGGAGGTTCGATGCTTTATAAAGACCGTCGAACATGTAAATGAATTTCCCGATCGTGGCTGACGCGTTTTGCGAGGGAAGAGCGAGACAAAGAATAAAATGGTAAACCTGTCGTTTTGTCGCGAAACCATTGTGCACAGGGTTGAAATTGGATTGACTTTTAATGGATCGGACAACGATTAATTGCAGCGGCGGCGTCGTCCCATTTTTAAGCCGGGGGCCGCATAAAAGCACCGAACGAAAACAGAATTTGAATAGTAATCTCCTGATGTAATCTATAAGCTATTGTGGAGTGAATAGAGGGGTTGGTGGCGCAGGGTAAACAATTGAAAAGGGAGTCATTGACATGGGGGCTGTTGAAAACTCAGGGGAACAGTTGGGCTTCCATTAAAATCACCTTTTATGAAAACTAATCGCATACGCTGCACATGCTCTGCTGACTTACGGGGCGCATCATTGCGCCCATGCCTCTCCGACGCTTTATTATTTCGTATTTTCGGACCGTAATCGACAATCTGATGCGATCTGCGAGGCTTCTTCCCTTTCTTTTTTTTTTTTTTTTTTCGCGCGCGTTCCTTTGTACGCGTTTTAATTTCCATTATGTTCCCCGTGCTCACTCGCTTTTAACCGACTTCGAAAAAGGAGGAGGTTACTCAATTCGATCTGTATGTGCCTTTCTTTTTTATTATTTTTTTTTTCTATGTATTGTATGTTCACCGATTACGCCGAGATAGATGGACCAATCGGAACGAAATCTTTGGATCTTGTAGGTTATGTCTCCCGCGATTGAACTCTTGAAAACAAATTTTGTATTTTTAAAATTTTTTCCGGTTTTTATTGCAAATAACCAATAAGACCGAAAAAACCGTACTACGGTGTTGTACAAATTCTGCTCGTTCCATAAAATGTGTGAAATAAAAAATTTTATAAAAAAAAATAAACCGATTTCGAAAAAACACACTAAAAACCATGAAATAATTTCCATTTAATTTATGTGAATACACGCGAACTTAAATACGGTACAATCTTTTCGGAGGCGGCGCAAAATTGAAAATTTTCGACACTGGAAATTACGAAAATCTCCTTAAATTCTTCTACATGCTTTCACATATCAATGTATCTTCTCTTCCCGCCTACTGATTTCCAAGTCCATCATATTCCAATGAAATCATAATCGGGAACATCTGTCATTTGGAAAATTTTCAATTTTGCGCCGCCTCCGCAAAGATTGTATTGTATTGAAGTTCGTGTGTATTCACATAAATTAAATGGAAATTATTTCGTACTTTTTAGTGCATTTTTTATTACGTTTTTTCGAAGTCGGTTTCATTTTTTTTTATTCATCCCGCGAATTAATCAACTGGCTCGTGGATTTTGTTATTTATACATACATATTTAACCCCTCGGATGCGAAGGAGAAGAATTTCGAAATGTTATTATTTCATGTTTGATTTATTATAATTTTTACGAAGGAAAATATATTTCCATCCGTTTCGTGTATTTCGCGTAGAGGAACACGCTGTGTGGAGCCAGTTCTATTGGTATTTCTGCGAGTGGGATATTTGCGTGGAATATACAATAACCTATTGTGAATGACCGAACGAACAAACATCGGTTCCGTAATCAAGGATCACGAAACACTGGTTAGATTGATCAGGACTGAAAATCTATTCAGTGGCTTATATTAAAAAATCAAAGATGCGGAGTAGACACAGAGCAGGGGGGGGGCTCCGCAGTCACCGAGCCGCAACGAATCATTATTTCCACCTCAATTAATATTTTAATCAAGCCTCTCTACATTGTGTTGTTCTATTTACGGTCTCGTTAACGTTTAACAGCCGTCTCGGAGCACGCCACCAGTTATCATTTACGCGTTGCCCAAGAATCGTTCCTTTGTGCCCGTCGAGTGTCGAATAACAATCTGGCCAGCTCTCGAACAACGCTGTTATTTCGCTTCCGAATGTTATTTGACAATCATCTTCCTTCCGTCATTTGAAAACATTCGTAAAGCGAAACAATTCGTTTTTTACCAGTACATTAGTTATTTTGTGCATCAAGTATAGTACAAAAAATTAAAACAGGTTCATATTTTACTCTGGCTCGATGCAATTGAAATAGACAATTTTTACTTTGCACGATGATCCACACAGTTTAACCAGAATCTCCAAGATCTTTTTATTAACTTATTCAAAATAATAGATCGTCGTTCGTCAGACTCTGACATGTTTTTGTGCGGTCTTTTTTTATGCGACTTTTTTTATGCTGTATATGTATGAATATCAGATCAGATCAGCAGGATATCTCGGAAGACGTTGTCGTTATCAAAAAAGTGTTCCCGCAAAAGTTGTTTGGTATGACGGGCTACATAACGTAGTATTAATTATTTTCTTGTGGGTGGATTTGTGTGGATTGTATGTTATTCGTTGAAAACAGAAAATTGAATTTTGCACTTTGATTCGCGCGTGCGGAACAGTAGAAACGAACGAGCGTTCATCGTTCATCGTCGCTGCAGGAGTGTGCGCCTCCGAAGGGTTTTCGGCATTGTCCTTTTCGAGAGTACAGTGGAAACTCGGTCACGTGCCGTTAATAGCGAACGCAAGCCATAACGCATTCCGCCTTTCCGTCTCGATCTATTTCTCTCTATTCTATCCAATTCATTTGGTTGCTGTTCCACAGGAATCAATCACAGGAAATTACTATGCTCGCGATACCGAAGAAAAGTTGGTCGCGATATTAAAAGACTTGCCCGCGACGAGGCCCCCATTGTACGCCGGCGGTCTTTGTTCGGCAAATGTCTCTTTTCTCTTTGATTGGCCACGAATCTATCATTAAATGTATTTCGAAATCGCGTAGCTTTCGGATTTCCAGCGTTATCAATCCGTTCGGATGCAGATAGAGGGAGATCTGCATCGAGGCTGCAGTGGAAGAGTGAAACGAGAGTTAAATTAAACGACGATCGTATCGGGAATGTGCTCGATAGCCATTGAGCAGAGCGACACGTATCGGGGCAGGAACAGAGAGCGAGAGAGAGAGAGAGAGAGAGGGAGACGCGTGGATAGGAGAGAAGGAATTAGGTGGAAAGGAGAAGACAAAGATGAGGAGAGCAAGATAGGAGGGATGGCCGGTAACAGAGCGGTTTCTTGGAGGGTAAAGGGTGCATAGAAAATGCGGTTTCCTCGGGAGCAGTACCATCTTCGAACTTCTGAAGCCGAAGGCCTTTACCAGCCAACCCTTCAGCTAGATTGGATGCGTTTAATTACCCCTGAAATATCGTTAATTACTCGGCCTCCGAGCAACTTCGGCAGCACGGTTACAAGTTCTCGAAACACACGAATTTCCTTGTTCCTTCCGGAAACTCTCTCCCCCTCTCTCTCTCTCTCTCTCTCTCTCTCTCTCTCTCTCTCTCTCTCTCATTTTCTCTCCTCCGTTTCTATCCTGTTTTCCCAGATCCAGTGATCCGCCGATCCACTGATCCACAGATCCACCTAGCCACGGGATCTACCGAACACGGATTCCTCTCCTCCTTTGTCCTCATTATTTCAATAGCTTCGCTTTTCATCTTCTACTCTCTTTCTCTCCCCTCTCTCCTCTAGTTAGATCCTTCCGTTTCTATTTCTCTTGCTCCCTCTTAGTCCGATATTCTCCAATCTACTTTATATATTTCCTGCGGAAAGAGCACAGTTGCTTCCCTATTAACCAATGCATTTCCGCTTATTCACTTTGCCGACCACTTCTGAATACGTTCGAACAACTTCTGAATGCAACCGCCGCGCCGCCGCCGAGCCGGGTCTCCCGATGGCCGCGTCCGTGTCTCAAGATCCGCCATTCCGGAAATATGCTTCCCCGTGGCTTCGATTAGTGGTTTATTAATCATCTCTATAACGCGGAAAATCTCGAATTTTCCGGAAGACTTGACCGGACGCACGCGAACTTTCTGAAACGAGAAATATATTAGAATGTATTTAGTGTGTCAATCATAGTGCATAAAGTCTGGTATATGGTATACATAATGTTTGGATATTGATTTTAGAGGAACTTTGTGCGATGCGTTCAATAAGTTCGGTAATTTTCGAATCACGTACTAAAGACGTTCTTGTGAAATTTGTGTACGCGTGTTTTCAAATTTGACATGGCTTTGTAAGAAAGGAAATTGCCTGACTACGTAAAACGCGTAAAACTGTTTAATAATATTACACATATAAATTGCGAAAGAGACTTTTGGGACGAGCTAGATATGCTCTTTTCTCCAGAAAGATGACCAGAGTTTTAATTAAGAGGTCCACGATCGTGGTACAAAATTGTACACCCAAGAATCTGCGGTAATGTAACTAGACTACGAATTTTGTGCGTTTATAACAAAAATGGGTGGGTACAAATCAGAGTTGGTCGATTTTTCGATGATTTCTTTTTTTAATCGTACACATTAATCAATCAATCATGATTAAAATTTTAATCGATTAATTCCCAACTCTGGTACGAATTAGGAGAATTTAGCGAGGCCAATGTATTATTTTGAACTTACTAAAATTAGTAAAGAAAGACCTTTTTATTTGGCTCCTGTTCCTGACAATGGACGCAGAGAATGTTTATATTGCATAAAGAATTGATGGTAATTAATGAGTAGACTACGGATATTTATGCAAAATAAAAAATATTTGCATTGATTGCAAGACACAGGAGCCAAATAACAATTTCATTCTTCTTTTAATTATCCTATTAAGGAGAAACACTAATACACTGGTGGCCTTAAATCTTTTTAATACCTCCACTATTTCAAATTATACGTACCCATTTTTGTGATAAATGCATAAAATCCGCAGTCTAGCAATAAGTAATGAAATTAAGAGAGAGGGAGAGAAAGAGAGCGAGAGAGAGAGAGAGAAGGGGGTGGGGGGCAGGTTGCATCGAGTGGAGCAGCGAACGCATACGAAGACAGAAAGTTGTATTAAGAAGTCGAAAAGAGAAGCAGAATATTGGTTTGAAACATGCAGCAACCGCTCGGTGAATGAATGAAAGAGAAAGAGCGAAAGAGCCGGAGAAGGAGAAAGGGGAGAAAGGAGAAAGACAGAAAGGAGAAAGAGGGGGATCGGTAGGGAGAGGAACGGGAGGTCTGGTAATGTGACTAAATGAATCCACTAACGGGGTTGGTTTTGCAGTAATGGAAGGGGTAATTAAAACCACCCTTCTGCGGATGCGGACCGAGCTAGATCTACTCTCTCTCCAGGGCCGCAATCTCGCGATAAACTAAAATTATTTCGCCAATGGGTTTTTATCCGTTTAATTACCGTCCCCACGGCGCTAATTAATTTCTCCAGCATTTTTATCCACTCCTGCCTCGCCGACAACTGTCACTCGCAACGATTTGCCTTCGAGTCGCTGTCACAAATTCCGAAAATACTCCTCGCTCTCTGTTTTCAACTCTGCACAGTTTCGTTCGAAATATTCGAAATTATTTCACTCGGTAGAATTATCGGTTTATAGCTAATTGAGACTGAAAATCGGTCGATTGTTTCAATTGTGTTCCGCGAGTCAGTTGCAGAAATTTCTTAAATAACATTCTGTTTTTTTCGTTTAAATGTTTCAATTGCGATTCGCTTGTATTAACTTGATATTTTCCATTTTTGAAGCTTAATTTAGCTTATTTATATCGACTAAAATATCTTAGATAAGGTTTTTTAAAATATGAAAATTGTAAATAAATATTAAGGGTTTATATTAAAATTTTAAATTAATATATTTTAAGAGTTAAGATAGTTTAATATATGATAATTAAGGTTAAATTTTAATAAAGAATTAGATTTATGGCAAATTATTTTGTGAAAGAGGATGCGAGAACTGCGTGGCACAATATGGATCTACAAAATGGTAGATTGCCCGACAAGATGGCGAACGGTCGATTCGATCCTGGACTTAAAATGAAGTTTCCCGATCGATGTGGAAAAGATTGCAGAATTATTTACAGCGCAGCGTCGCAGAGAAGGACGACGTCGAGGACGGGAAGAAATTCTGTTAGCGATGGCGGCCCTGGAATTCTCGATTCAGTCGTCGAGGGAACTGCGGCAGTGATGCTTTGCAAAATGGAACTGATTAACAAAGATTCAGAAAGGCGCGCATCCAATTTCCCCATTCTTCGTAAAACCGTCCTCTAATTATCGGTAATTCATTTACTGGCTCTCATACGATCGAGTCGACACGCTTATTCACGTCCCCCGGGACCTTCTCTCTCTTTTGCCGCAGCCATTCACATTGTGCTGACGCCGAGCGTATATCTCAATATCTCTCCTCAGTTTCGATAAACAACCTTCCTGCTCTTTCCTGCGCTTCATTCTTACCCGTAATTAGACGAGACATACATTTCCTCTCCGCAACTCTACTACTCTCGTTACCCGTCGCGTGTGCTCCTCGAAAATTTATTAAACGCGGACTTTCCGTCCTTCTTCGCTGAAAATATTCAACTCTTTTTGCGGAATCTCGTGACTCTTTTTTTCCAGGAGTTTTTATTTCTTATAATATAATAATATAAGTGGTATAAGTCTATTTGGAGCTAAAAAATCGTTTATTTTCTTCAACAGTTTTAATCATTATTATGGCATAATAAAATTCAACAGGTTTACAGTGTTAAAAACGTCACCCGAATTGATTAACGTTAGCCAATATTTTTGTAAGTCCTTAGCATTATCAAAAAAATGTATCGTTGTACCGGAAAGAGTGCCCGGAATAATTCCACGTAAGAATAATTCGCATGCCTCTCCCGGTTCAGTCAGAAAAAATTCCTCTCCATCCCGAAATTGTACTTTCCAAAATCCGGGGTCAAGAGTCGCGTATCGAAGGAAGCTGCGGCTATCATATCGATCGGTAAGTGAGGCACGGCTAAGCAAGCTAGGAAAAAAATCTATTCATTAGTCCCATCGTTTCCTGGGGCTGAAGGTGAACGGGGGCGGTCGGAGGGCTGCAGGGGCGGAGGGGGCGAAGGAGACTAGTCTGGACTCCGAGAATTCCCTTTTATTCGCATTATTATGGTAATGACACTGAAAAGCCGAAAAATGTCAGGCTTTTGTAACAGAAGGATTGTCCGCCTGGTCCATTCATTGATTACGCCCCCCCTAGACTGAGCTTGTATTCGCCGGAGAAACTCTCTAGAGAAAAGTTAGTCGCTATTCGTACCTTCGAACAATGTTTCTGCCAGCTTGTGCTCACCGATGTCAAATAAAGAAAAATATACCCCCACCCCCCATCTTCCGGCCTACCTCCTCTACCACCCCCCCCTCCGCTATAATACCGCCACACCATCACCTTTCATTAAACCTAATGAAAATTTCTATTCGCCGCGCAGATGGCAACGGAATTGCGGAACCTCGTAACCACGATCCTGACCGATACCCGGAAATGAACGGCGCGGAATATGTATGCACACCGACGGCACCAAACTACGAAAATACACGAAATGGTAGAAAACTTCCACGCGTTGGTTTTACTTCGTTGCGATGTCAAACTTGCGAAGAAATAGACGGACAGCATGAGAAGAGTGCGATAGATCGTTGTAGCACGACCCGGAAGTGGAAGTTTATGAAAAATATACAGGGTGGAAATTATAAAGCGTCACAGGACGGATATCTCCAAAAATATTGATTACACGCAAAAATGTTTCGAACGAAAGTTGTTCAGTACCGAGGGGACCATCATGTGGTGGGATTTTTATTTTTCCCGATGGACACTCCAAGGTGAGCAGAAGGTCACCTTGGTTTTTTTAAAATGGAAATACCTACTTTCTGTATCATGAATCGATAGACCATTAGTCCAATCAATGAATGCTCATAAGGGGGGTGTAGAGGGAAATGGAAGAAACACAATTTTTAACTTTGTGAACATACTAAAAGTCTCCACTCCTAGAAGGTGAGCCGGGTGCAGGGGGGCACGTAGATGGTCCCCTTTTTCGGTTTTCCGCTTATATCCCGGAAACTGTGCGTCCTAGCGATAAGACCATGCTACATAAAATTAAAGCTGACGAAATGTGCTATAAGATTGACTCTATTCAGCTTTTCGCTATCTCGCATAGTTTCCGAGATATCAGCGCTCAAATTTCACTAATTGTTAAAAAGGAAGGGTATAGCCAGATAAGATAGTAAAAAAGAAATGCCCTTGAACCGAATTGTATCGACGATGTGTCATTTGGTAGGGCACCAAGAAAAAACAGACTGTGCAAAATTTCAACCCTGTATCTCGATCGGGAGGGTAGTTATCGGGTGAAATCGAAAAATCAGATTTTGGCCTATTTTCCCTAGTTATTTTTTTAATAACGGCGCACAAAATCAAAAAATCTGAAAAAATTCATGGACAATACCTATAACAATATATCGCTACTGTAAAAATATAAATGTCGTCACTCTAGAACTTCCACGTGAAATCTGCATTTTCAAAATTTTTTTGAGGCTTTTGATTTTTTACAAGCAGGATTTTCACTTTAAAAATCTGAAACCAATTGCAAACTACATGTATTTAGGTTCTCGACGTGTGCCAGATTTTTCTCAGAATTTCTAAACATCATTAACCACATGATGTCCCCCTCGGTACTGAACAACTTTCATCTGAAACATTATTCGCGTATGATCAATATTTTCGGAGATATTCGTCTGTAACCCTTTATAATTTCCACCCTGTATAATTGAGAGAGAGAGAAGGGTAGTTCCAGCAGAAGGAAGAGCAAAGAAGTTAGGGGGTTGGTGTCTCGGTGAGCGAAGGGGTTGGGCGAAGGGAAGAAAATGGGTGGCGGTTGCGGTGTCTCGGGGGGAGCGAGGGCCGAACGGCGGGTGAAGGGGGGGGTAGTTATGGAAAGGTAGAAACGCAATGCAATTCCTAGTTTTCATTGTCACGCGACAGAGCCTAGCGTAATTCTGGGGTGGAAACGTGGCTTAGGGAGGGTAGTGGTTGGCGAACGAATCACAGTAGCGAGGGGGAATGGAGGTGTACCCGTTGTACAAGCGGTCGGTGGAATGAGAAAACATTAATCTAGGCATGTTTTGCAATCTCACCACCACCAGCCACCACCGCCCCCCCTCTCCCTCTCTCTCACTCCCTCCGCACACACCCGGCTCCTCTCTTGCTCTGCCCACCTCCCAACCCACCCTCCTGTCTACCTACATATAATGGAACACTGTTATTGCTACGTTATGGCGTGCGCACAATGTTCGTTTCGACGTCAACCCCTTTCCACATTTCTGTCTCCTCTCTCTCTCTCTTCCTCTTCCTCTATCTTTCCTAACTAAAGATATATATATATGTATATACATATACTACATGTATATGTGTATATACTTATGTGTTTACTTCGTGTATTTGCGCGGTCTTCTTTCATCCCTCGCACCTGCACCCCTCTGTGAACGGGTCCTCCCTGTTGTCTAGAACGACACCCGGAAATTGTACAGAATTTTGCGCTAGATGCGATTCGGAAACCGCCATTTTCGTTCAGAGTATTCGTAAACGAATTTGTTCCTTGGTGTTTTGACGCGGTAGAAGGAAAATCAATGTTACATACCTTGTAAATGCTTCCTTTGGTAATGAGACACTGTGACTGCCACGTTTTCCTCTGTCTTTGTCTTTCCTAGCTGAGCATGTGGAGGTGCTCACGCGTTTAGTGTACCGATGCGTCTTCTTTCATCCCCTGCGCCTGCAGCTCGCTGCTGAAGGGTGCCTCCATTTTGTCGCTTTTCTGCACCGACACCTGGAAGTTATACGGAATGCTAGATCGGACGGACTTGAATAAGAATTTATCAACCCTTAGCCATCCCTCAATTTGTTTCGAACATTTTTCGGTTGCTTTTGTTAATCGATATTCAATTCAATTTTTATTTCCTTGGGTGATCATAAATTGTTTCACGTTTGTGGTGTGCAAACGCGCACTGGAACTGTGATGTTTACAGTGTAAAATGACAGAAGGTAAGCAATGGAATTTCTAAACTCCTCAAGACATTCCTTTGGAAATGTGAATATCTCCCAGCACCCTGTTTCTCTGAACCGGACTGCGAAACTCGCATACAGTTCGAAAGCGTCGTTCCTCGCAGCTCTAAATAAATGTTGTAACTAAAAAGAAAAAGGAAGGAAACCAAGAGACATTATCTAAAGTGATTCCCGAGCAGAAGAGAATGTCAGCTGTCGATCCCCCTTGTCACGCTGTCATAAGGAAATCACTTTTCCCGTGTCGAAGTGTACCGAGAGGAAGCCATTTTCATTAAGTATACTTTTGTGTGCGAAGTAGCTGATAAAAAAAGGAACGACCGGGAGAGAGATAGAGTGAGAGAGAGAGAGGGGGGGGAGTGGGAGAGGCACAGAAAAGGAGAGGGAAAAATGGCGAGGGAAAAGAGGCAGGAAACCTTTTTCTTCGTGATGCGACAATGCAGCCCGTTTATCGAGTCTCCTTTTAACGTCATCGAGGCGATTCCGAGCTGCGTCTACGGGAGTGTCGATGCGAAAATCCACGCATGGACACCTCTCATTCTCCTTCTCTCTCTTTCCTTCTTCCTCCCTCTGTTTACCCTCCGATTTTGCAATAAAAAGTGGAAGGAACGGCGAGAGCAGGAGAGAACAGTGGAATGAAAAAAAACGGCACACGCGCGAGAAGACCAGGAACCAAGCCAAGAGCCGAAGAAAGGTGACGAAGAGGTTGCGTTCTTCGTCCTCGTTACGTTCCACGCGCTCGCAAGGAGAACCTATACATTGTCATTGTTGTACAACGCGAGCGAAAATATACGTACATTCAAGCCTGATCTTCTTTCTGTACGCCGTTGCGTTGTCCCCCCTGCGTTACGCGAAACTCGCCTGCTCTCCGACAATGTACGCCGGCGATACCGCCGAAATAATCGCTGTGATGCTCCCGCGCGATAAAAACATTACATACACGGTCCTACCCTTAGACCATATACAGGGTGTCCCAGCTAACTTGACCGCCTTGAGTATATTTGTTGTTTTTGAAGATACGTCAAACGTCTGAAGGACAAAGTTGAACGATACCAAAAAAATTTCTGTTCTTATGTAATTTTTTTTATAGATATGAAGGTCACCTTCATTTTTTTTTTAAATGGGATGAGGTATCTTTTAATACATCAATCGATGCAGCTGGACATTCGTTATAAAAAGGTACTAACCTATGTACGTCGAAAAGTTAGTAGTTCAGGAGATACTTCAATTTAAGTAACTCTAAAATACCATTGCGGTCGTGCTAAGACGTTACACAAGTAAGTAAACGCTATAATCGTTTAACTGGATTTTTGTTATTTTATGGAGATCTAAGGAAAAAAAATCATTTTCTCCTTTTTAATGCATTTTAATATGTATAAGCGTGGTTTTTAAAGAGTTTTCTTTATACAATTTATTTCCTACTTTTTTATTATCATCGGAAGCAAGCGTGTATTCAATATTTCAGCAAGATTGAACTGTAGGAAGAGGTTTAAAATTCGATTACAATATTTGACGCGTACAACAACACGGCAAGTTAATATATAAGCGCGGTAAAAATGTGAAACATTAGAATTACAAATAAAGTATTTCGCAATTATCTCTTGAAGCAGACCGAGACGAAAACTTCAAAGGGAGATGTTGTTTAGAATGGTGACCTTGACAACCTATCCCAATGCCATTCAAAAATCTGGGAGTTCCCTAATCTTCAAGTCCGGCCAAATTATTTCACTTAAAAATCAGAATCGGTAGAATTGTAAGACAAACGGTTCACCGAATCGTTAGTGAATCATACCACAGGATCTAACGCAGAAATGAATTTCTACGCGAAGCTATAATTAAAGATTTGCCAAAGCGTGCACTCATTCTCTGGAGCACGATAATGGCCGGTAACGAGGGAAGAATGGAATATACGCGGGTGAAATTGTAATATCGAGGGGTGGCATTCACGGGGGAAGAAAAAACATTTCTTGGCCGCGTTGGTGGGACCGAGAGAAAGAGAGGAAAGAAGAGACGGGAGAGAGACAAGACAGGGGGATGACGGTCGGCGGCGGGGGCTGGGATGCCCGGGACAAAAGGCGGAGATTTTTAATCTCCTTTTGCCGTGAAAACGAAGAATCGTCCCTCGCCTTCGTTTATTTATGCATTTCATAAAAACGGCGGACCGGAGGCTGCATTATATTCGATTCTCCTCGAGAGTCTGCCTCTACCGTCCACCCCGCCCCCACCGCCCCCCACCTTTATCACAATCCGTGGTCCCTATAATCCGCCCCCGCGCAACCCCTACCGTGAGCCTGCGCAGCCCTTCTGCACGAGGCTCTACTACGGTAATGTATAAATGAATAGAGTACCGGTGGCTGGTGCTGCCTGTTCCCTCTACTGGCCTCTTCTTACTCTTACAGAGGGTAGAGAGCCAAGGGGTGGCGATGGTGGCGGTGGTGTAATGCTTGTGGTAGTGGTCTCGTGGTGGTGCGTTTGGTAGCAGAGCGGCGTGCTACCTACCGCTACCATCCACACAGAGAGAGAGAGGGAGAGAGAGAGAGAGAGACGGATAAAGCTCGGCAGGGACGAGTTTAAAAAAACCTTTGTGATCCGACTCCGACAAAGATTGGATGAGCCTACCAGGACTCTCGCACCTACCATGCGTCCACCCACTCTAATTCCCTTAATCCTTCCCACGTTTATGTAGACTACAAAATATAGGGAGCATACCGGCGTCACGCGGAACCATCGCCGTACAAACTTTCAGACTAATGTCACTTCTTCGACGGCTTTGAATGAAGTTACTTATACCGATTCACATCCGACGGTTGCACGAGCAATAGGTAGGACAGGGGTGCGAATTAACGTTGTGAATAATGCAAAATCAGGTGTGGTCGTGATTTAGAACTCAAACGTGGTTAAACAATGTCCGATAGCTGGGTGGTTAAAACAACATTGTTAAATGTTCGTCTTAAACGAGGCTCGCTCGATTAGAAAATTAGTAGCCGACTCAGTAATTAAATAAGCAACCGAAATGAACAAGTGAGAAGAAATTCGATCGTCGATAACTGTTATGAGCGATCGAAATGAACTTCTCGCATCGATAACTGCTTTGAGCAATCGAAACAGTTTTCCTTCATCGACAACAGTTATCGAGGAGGATCCCCAATTTTTGGGATCTTTACCAGAGACTCAAAATTGGTACCTTCGGTACGTAATCCAGTAGATTTGTGCCCGGCGCATATGCAGATCGAAGTTTCGATCCTGTAGGATCAATGGTTCAGGAGTTATGGTTGCTTAAAGTTGCCTGTCAGAAAACTCGAAATATAATCAACTTTAAGCGATCATAACTCCTCAACTATTGATCCTAGAGTTTCGAAACTTCGATCTGCATCTGCGCCGGGTACAAATCTACTGGATTACATACCAAATACATCAGTGGCGCACCCAGGGGGGCAGCCAGGTGGCCAAATCCCCCCAAGAAAAAAATGTTTATCTTCCACAATTAAAAATCGCGGAACAGCCCTAGGTACCGTTGACAGATATTTTGGCCAAGATTACCTTCTGGGTGCGCCACAGAAATACATCATAATTCGTGGGAGAAAGACACTTTAAAATCCGGTAAAATAAAGAGCAGCCTTCTTAAATCCTGTAAATTCACATAAAATCTGCTGTCTGTCAATCAACACAAGTGCGCACTCTCGAAACGAGATGATAAAGCACTGAAAGATCGAATAGGCAGGGTTGAAATGAAATCAGATTCTGAAATTCTGACGAATCTTGAATTACCATAAAAAATGTCTATGTCTGTTTACTCGCCGAGAGGAAAGGGTTGGTGTCTCTCGAACACAATTAAAGAAGCAAGGGGTTGGGGCACGGTGGATGCGAAGCGAGAGAGAAAGAGAGAGTGAGAGAGAGAGGGGCGGTGCGGCGGCACAATGGAGAGAAATGTTGTTGAAATGATAACATCCGGTTGTCTGGCTCGGTCCTGTTGATCTCCCTGGTAGCACTATGGTTTCATGTGCACTCTTGTTGTGTAAGGGGGTTGGCGAGGCAGCCCGGAGTTGGAAGAGAGTCGCCGGCGATGGCGATGGCGATGACGATGGCGGCGGCGCGGGGTGGTTGTAAGGGGGAGGACGCGGTTTCGTTGATTAAAATAACCTCGTCAGTGTAGTCGTTCTGTTGTACAACTAGTCGGGGGATGATGAGTAATCGTCTGGCTTAGGAAACCGTCATGACAAGGGCATCGGACAGGAGAGAGAGCGGCAAGGGATGGTAGAGGGATGGGAACTGGGGCTGGGAATCGTGGAGGGGGCACCAGGATCTACAGGTCATCCGTTCAACCGGATTAAATCGAAACGAAACTTTTTCATTTGCGATTGTCATCAACCTTCTCGCCGATGACGGGCTCGCTCGTTTTTTCTCGCTACCCTTCAGACGCCCTTCATTTTATACTGGATTCAACTGGAGATTAATTTCGTCTTACATATTGTTTTTGCAAAAAAGTAATTTCCGTATTTTAAGGTGAAATAGAGAACAAAATTTGGTACTCTGGGATTATCCCGTCGACCATTTTCGCCAAATATAATATATATATATAAATGTTAAATAAAATAAAATGTTAAATAAATGTATATATTATTACAATATATATCTTATACATATATTACATATATATTAATATATACTACCTTTTGGCGATAATTTCGTGTTTGGCGAAAATGGTCGACCGGATAATCCCAAAGTACCCCCAATTTTTTTTATTCAAGCAATGGACTTTAATCGATAGAATATTTTCCATTTTGTTCTTTGTTGATACAATCTATGTATCTTTTAATATCATATGAAAGCATATGGTGCCAGAACGAATTCATTCGTACACAACATACTGATCTTCAAGGTCACACAAGGTCAGTTGTACGTAATTTTCAAAGTCAGGACCCCTCTTTTATAATCTCGAGGTAAGAGATTGATGATAATTCGCGTCTTTATTCGGTCCCGTAATTTTCACGCACGATAGATGACTGATCCGGAGTTAAGATGAAGTATTCGAAGACAAAGGATGAATTTTTTCGGCGTTTCGTATTAAAGGGGCCGGTAGTTGATTAATTCGGGAAGTGCGCGCGGCGCGGCGTGGAGGAACAAAAATAATAAAGACGGGAGGAGAAGCAGCGCAGCGTGACACGCCGCAGGTTCACAGATTCGAAGAAAAGAATAAAGAATCGAAAGTGAAGCAAAGGGATCGAGGGTCCTTGCTTGCCCGCAACGTGAATACAAAGAAGAAAATGGAGGATGGTATGGTGACTTCAACAGAAGGACCATAATAATAGAAGCTAATGGTTCTTGCGTGGACCCCCTGTCCTGGCCGGCCAGACCCGGCGAATTCGTATCGATGATCTCCTGCCCATTGTGATCAATTGTTTACGGACCTGTTCACACAATTCGCTATATTTCTCGCTAAATTGATTTTACCACGTTTTTATTAGCTCGCGCTTTCTTGTCTGTCTGTTTGTCTGTTATTAACTCGCTTTCTTTTTTGCCTGTTCGGTACTTTTGCAATTGATCTTAAACTAACTTCCCGATCAGCTATAGAGACTTGAAACTTCAAACATAGCTCAGAACTGGATGACAATGCAATATTAACTAGCTTTCTTGTCTGTCAGTTCGTTTTATTAAAGCATAGAGGCACTTCGTCTTAGTCCCACACTACCCCCTTCAGGGGTGGGCATCAATGAATTTTCTTTACCTCTTCCGTAAAGAAAGAGGCACTTTGTCTTTAAAAGAAATATTAGATCGCTTTTTTGGGTCCCCGTGTGCAGGGGTGACTGGGCCTTAATATACCACGTTTTTAAGATGGAGTAAAAAGTATAAAATAATTTTTCCCAGCCCCATATAGATAGTCCTGAAAATTTGTGATGGTGAATTTTCAATAGCTACGATAGTACTTGTAAGATTCAAAACGAAAAATTTCAAAATTCAGAATTGAAAATCACAAATTTCCAGGACTATCTGTAAGAGTTTAGGAATCTGTACGGGGCTAGGAAAAATTATTTTATACCTTTTAGTTCATCTTAAATACGTGGTATATTAACCATTTTTTAAATTTAAATAATTTTTCATGGGTGAACTACAGGTACTTGAAATATTCCTTCGGTCACTTGTCCACATATTTCATTTGCAGCTTGTCGTATATTTTACCACGTTTTTATTAGCTCGCGCTTTCTTGTTTGTTTGTCTGTTTGTCCGGTACAAATCTTGCAATTGATTTTAAACTAACTTCCCGATGAGCTAGAGACTTGAAATTTTAAACGTAGCTCGGAACTGGATGACAATGCAATATTTTAAAAAAATTTTTTCTAAAAGTCCGATTCACCCCACCCCTCGCGCGTGACGTCATCGCGTTCAGCGTCCCCACTCTGGCTCATTCCCGCTCCACTGACCCGCTTCTCACCGTAGGAGCTCAGTCTCAGTGTGCGGTCAGTGTGCGTCAGTGTGCGTTCGAGCTCCGTACGGTATGTATACATAGTTACTACGTATTATTATACTATAATAATGTTTGTTTACCAAGCGAAAGATCAGTTACATCGAGATTCTCCGTCGAACCTCTACTACAATATTATCTTGCGCCCCACGTTTTTCGTTTTAAATCTTACAAGTATTTTCACAGCTATTAAAAATTCACAATCTGTATGGGCTTAGGAAAAATTATATTTTATACTTTTTAGTCCGCTTTAAAAACGTAATATTTTTCAAAAAAATTTATTTTTATTTAAACATTTATGCAACAGATTTATTTATGCAATTTTCAACGCCACCAGGGAACCTTCTGTTTTTCGTCACGTTTTCTAAATTTTAGCAGCAACCTCGGCGTTTACACCCCCTATTCAATTTTTAGCCTCGGCTCACACCCCCGTACGTTGCCATAGAACGCGATTAATCTCCCATAGAAATAAGTGATCGCCCGAAGTGTTTATATCCGCGTATTTCGCACGGTTTCGACTGTCATTTATCGGTTTCGTCGAAATATCCATACACAGAAGCGCGTGCCGGCGCTAGCGCGACAGAAATTAAGAGATAAATTATAAATTGACTGCGGATTTTATGCATTTGCAACGTTCTCGATCGGAAGCTCGATATAACGAAATGTTTAATAAAGCGAGACGCGATTTCTATCATCTGCCCAGTGCGATGGAACCTCTAATGCAGCGGAGAACCGTTTTATCCACTCGAATTTCCATCGATTAGTCCGCGCGGATTTATCAAATATTTCCTTTTAATTGTTTCTAATAGCTGTGAAAATATTCGTAACAACTTTTGCGAACGTTTCCATCAAAGCTAAATTCAATATGACTATCTAATATATGAATAACAGATCGATTGATCTGATATATTGGGAACTAGCTTTCCCCCGCCACGCGTTGCTGTGGCTCGGTACTTTTTAAAATGCATGTATTTACCTGTCTCAGATGTGACATTTATATGTTTAAAAATACCCACCAAATATTTCAATTCAGACGCAGATCAATCTACTCAGCTGAATTCCAATGAGAAACTTACAGAGCAAATCACTCCGAGTAGGTAAATCTTTAATCTATAAATATACAGGGTGTCCCAGCTAACTTGACCACCTCAAATATCTTTGTTGTTTAAAAATAAAAATTTTCGAACTTTTTTTTATTGCAATGTATAGTCAATCGAAAATTGATCGACTCTTGTTAAAAAAATTTTTCGTCAGATTATTACAAGTAATTGAAAAGGGGGTTCCCTCAGTAAGGGCCCAAATAAAAAGTTTTAAAAAATGCTTTCCTTTATTTTTGCACGTAACATTTCGTAAACCAATGCTTCTAATTGATTATAAAAAAATCAGGTCGTTTGGTATAATTATAAAAAAGTTATTAGTCTTCGAAACCCACTGTACATCGGTGTTTTCGCAAACGCGCCACATTCACATAACTTGAAGTAAGCAGCGTCGAAGCCGGTGGAGAAAATCGTCAAAACTCTTGAACGAATGTACTTTTTCGCATGCTGATTTCTCATAAACCTTCCCGAAGGAACGCTGCATCTAATGGCTGAAACCCCGGCTTTCCACGTTCAGCCGTTACGGAGATGACCGATTACAAACAAACGGACGTTTACATTTTTATTTATATAGATAAACCGGGAACAATTGCGCTGTTTACGTGCAACGGATCGACGTTAAATTTGCAGAAAGGGTTTCCCGAAGAAAATAGAAAGTTGGAATCAAAGAGACCGATAAAAGACCGAGGATAAATAGAAAGAAGTACCCTTGTAGGTAAAGCGATCCTTTCAACCCCATAAATCGTCGGTGAATGCGCGTGTGGCCACCGGCCATCGCGACGCTCAAGTATCACGTCGCGTCGATACGTTCACTGTCGTTCGATGTTTGAAAACTTCTCGCATTCACAATTGCGAACAGTCGCCCCGAAAAGCTTTCAAAACTTATTTAAGACCAATTCGAAGCAACCCCTAACGTTCGGTCAATGTTGGCTTAGGTAGCGACAGAATTTAGTACGATTTAAGCTACAACATATAAAAAAAACCAACTGATTTAACCGAGATAGATTTTGCCCTTTATCGAATCAATTTCCATGCGAGCAACGTGATAATTTCAATAATTACAAAATTAAATATGTAAAACCGGTCATTCGACCGGCGATGCTGGATTCAGCGTTAAACGGAAGTTGAAATAACTATAAATGTCTACCCACACAATGAACATGATTAATATTGTCGCTGTCGTTGGAACGAAGCCCGCGAACACGCGGAATTTCTGTTCACCACTTGCGACGTTCATTTCGGAGTGGAATTTATTCCGCGTAGAATGTGGAAGAATGAAAAGAAATTGTATGTACGCGCATTTGAAATATTTGCATACCCGCGTATAGAACGCGGCGGAGGCTGTGCACGTGATCTAGGGGGAGGGGGGGGGGGTAATGAATAGGTGGATCAGAAGTATAATTTCACGTGGAACTATATTTTCAACGAATGTAACGTATGTAGCCTGTCCCTGCCCCTCCGGCCCGCGAGGAGCGAAAACAAAACAGTGGATGTTTCAAAGAGTAAGCGGTAATTAACCCATTTCTCTAATGCATTCTAGTATCTGTCCGGGGTACATATTCATTTCGCGCGTTTCTTTGTCGGAACGCTTTCAACGCGAGTGCTCGACGAAAGAAAACCCATTAGCCTCTGGTCGTACTTATTGTCGTCGTTAGAAATTATCGTACAGGATATCCTACGTGTCATATATTTCAATAAAAATCCTTAACCTTTCACGAACCCCCAATATCATCGCTCAGAGATATTTTCCTGTTTCTTCCTAGTTCGCTGAATAATTCTTTCATTTCACGATTGCGTTGCTGTCTACGTTGGTACCAGAGCTGGGCAAAATAGTATTTTAAATAGTAGATAATCCTATTTATTTCAAAGTATGTGTACAACTTTGAAAATAAAATATTTTATTTGATGCAGCAATTTGTGAAAATAAAATGTTTTTTATTTGACGCAGTGTATATATAATTATTTTAAAATAAAATTTATCTGAGGCCCTAATTTTTTTAACAATAGTATTTTATTTGAAGAATATTGAAAATATTTGTATTTTGTCTTTATTTTCAATTTCAACTTTAAATACTATGGCTGAAAATAATGGTTCGAATTCAATACATTTATGGGTGTAAGAGGTAGACTGTATGCTTATGCGGTTTCACAGAGTATTGTAACAATGCAAATAGTAAAATATTTTATTTGGAGATCAAACTGTTGAAATAGAAATATTTTGTTTCGAGTTTAAAACGTATTTTTAAAAATTTCGATATAGGCCCGCATAAAAACGTTGTAAAACGCAATTTTCAGTAATTTCTCTACAATTCCGACCGAATGCAATTTTCGAAAAAATTTCTTTTCACATCCTGCAGTAAACTAATTGCTCTAGCTTCCCGAAAAAGCTCAAATCGCATAGTCCAACATTAATAAAGTTATGGTGTTTTTAAGAGAGTCCGAATATTAATGGGAGACCGACATTTTCGAAGTCTCGTCTCGTTTCATCGCTAGCATTCCCCAGCCAAAATTGCATCTCTGCCGAAGTGGTGCGAGATCCGCGTCGATGGCGAGCCACCGGCGGCGGCCCGATGAATCTAAACGCGATTAGGCCGTGGACAGGGGTTTATATCTAAATCATTAAAATGCCGTGGGTGGTGGGGAAAAAAGAAGGGGTGACGTGGGAAAAAGAGAGGCACAGAGAGCGAGAAAGCGAGAGAGAGAGAGAGAGAGAGAGGAAGCGTCGTCCAGGAAGAAAGGCTGGTCGGACAATCACAGAGAAAATCAGATGGAAAGGGAAAAAGAGAAATACAGCGTAGCGAAGAGAAAGGCTCCGTAGAGGAGACGAGCATAGAACGGCAACGGTAGAAAAAGCGAGAGCAAGAGAGAACTGTACTCAGTGCATGCAATCTTTTTAATTATGAAAACACGGCTTTGTGTTTCATTTTGTTTTGTCGTCAGGGGCGCTATTCTATTCGGGCCCTTCTCCTTCCTCATCCGGCTGCCTCTTCCTTTTTTTTCCTGTATCTCTCTCTCTCTCTCTCCACCCCCCTACCCGTCTCCCTCTCTTCCTCTCTCTCTCTCCCTTTCTTTTTTCTTCTTTTTTTTATATTATAACGCGAGCGCGCCCGCGCACTCACTCTCTGCAACCCCGGTGGATAGGCTTCGCGGGGGTTGCAAGGGCTGCGAGGGGGCGAGAACGGGGTGGAAAGGGGGCGAGAGGTACCAGGCGGAGAGCGCGGTGGGGAAAGGGGGCAGAGATAGGGCAGGGTGAGATTGCTTTAGTAATGAATTACATGGCTTCGGGGTATGTGCCTCTGTCTGATGCGCTATACGAATACCAAGCATCACTTTCTGCCTTACGCTGCGCTACGCCTACACCACCTTCTCAGTCTTCTTCTCCTTATTCTTCTTCTTCCCTCCTTTCCCTTCCATTCTTCCACCTTTCCAGCTTCCTCGCACTTTTGTGCAACTTCGTTCTCTCTGTCTTATCCCCCTGAATATTCTTCTTCGTCTTCTTACGACTTCGTTCGATTTTCTTCATCTTGTTGCTTCTTCTTCTCCGAACAATTCCGTTCTCTTTTCTTGCTGTTTCCTCTCCATTAACTTGAATAATCATAGTTTCATCCCCCTGGATATTCTTCTTCGTCTTCTTATTCTTCTTCTTACGACTTCGCTCGATTCTCTTCATCTTGTTGCTTGTTCTTATCTGAACAATTTCGTTCTCTTTTCTTGCTGTTTCCTCTTCATTAACTTGAGTAATCATAGTTTTATCCCCCTGAATATTTTTCTTCGTCTTATTCTTCTTCTTACGGCTTCGTTCGATTTTCTTCATCTTGTTGCTTCTTCTTATCTGAACAATTTCGTTTATTTTCTTTACCTTGCTGTTTCCTCTTCATTAACTTAAATAATCGTAGTTTTAATGTGGCCTGCATAAAGGAGACGTAGCGACCTTCGATATTGTCAATGTTTTCGCCGTTTTAACTATCGTCATTTTTCTGTTAAAGTGTAATCAATGATTAAAAACGGTTTATATCAGAGGGTACGGAACGAAGAAGAGAGTCGTGAACGAGATATTTCAAATTCAAAGATCCAGATTGTATAAATTATTAACACAAAACTTATCAGGGTCGCTTAAAGTGACCGGTTCCAGATCAGTTATTTCAGAATTGTTAAAATTGTAAATACTCTTTCATAGGAAATGATCAAATGAATTTATTAAATCCAACATGTACGACACGTGCCAGTCATTTTTAATTCTCGGAAGATGTTAAACAGACGCCTGGACGTAATTCTACGTGCAGAAACAAGTTTTAAAAAAGTACAAATTCATTTTTCAGTAAATCGAGTTTCGAAACGCAGCGAATACACGTGGCGGCTATTCGATAGGAATCGGCTGGCGCCGTCTGATCATGGTCGACCAATTCTACTTGCTGCATATGTATATGCAAGCGCATGCTAGCCAGAGATGGGCAGAAATTTTATCTAAATAAAAATTTCGAATAAAGTGGGTTTATTCGTAAAATTATTTGTGGAAAGTCTTCGAATAAACCCTTCGAAAGGGTTGCAATAAACACGGCCAGGTAACCCAGTCAGGATATCGGTGTGTAATTCAATTGCAAAACTTGTTTACTTTTCATAATTTTTTCGTAGTGGTGGCGGCAGATAGTTCGTGGCGTTCTTCCGATTAAAATGACTCTAAACTCGATAGAATTTGGACTTTGTGTAGAGGTTTTAGTGGTCGTCGAAGTCTTCGAATGATTTTACGAATGCTGCAATTACAATGGTGTGTTTCATTTCGGGAAATCTGAAGAAAATCTACAAAGTGATGGAACAAAATTCTTCGGACACTCTTTAAAAGCCGATAACTTTTTCAAAATTGGACTGTACGCCTTTTTAAGAGTGTCCGAATATTTGTGGGAGTCACTGTATCTTCAGAAGGTTTGGAATGTTCTTTTCATAAGGGTGGAAAAGTAACATGATGTTTGTTCAAAATATATCGGTTAATTAATTGACATTACTCTTCGACGATAAGAAAAAATGACGATCTTGTAAACGAAGAACGTGAACGACAAAAAAATCAATCTCTACGCTAATACAATCAGGATACTCGTAATTCATCTACAGAATATGCAGATTAGAACGAAGCTTGCTTCGATCCCTAATTTAGAAGAAGACGATGTATGTTCAACGTTGCTGTTCGAAATCGGCCGTCGAAATACGAGACAACCTAATAACTATGCGCCGGCACTGAGCGAAAAAGCACGTACAGCATCGAAACTAGGTTTCCCCGGCGGAAAAAACGAAACTCGATAAAACCGGCCCGCGGAGGCTCGGCCGTCGCGTCGAGGGAGGCAAAAATAATGAAAAAGAAGGAACAATGTTGCGTCGGGAGCGAGGAAACGAATTAGTTTAAAAAATAGAAAAAAGAAGAGAACGGGGGGGGGGGTGGAAATGAAAAAGAGAGAGAGAGAGAGAAAAAAGCGTGGAATTAGGAAGAGCGTGGCAGAGCGGCGAGTGCGCGCTAGCACGCTGCTCGAAAGCGAGGGAAAATCTTGGAAAGCCGAAAATTAAGTACCATCCCTCTCCGGAGGAAAAATTCTGCGCGGTACGATTTAGTGAATTTTCCACAAGAGGGGTGTGTACTTATCTCCATGGAGGTGGCGCCGCCCCTAAAACCGGCGGACCAATCGGAGGAGCGGAACCCGACCCCCGTTTCGCCGCGAAACACGGGGCTGATCGAGGGTGAACTCTCGAAAGGAGACTTCAGTTTCCTCGGCGTCGTCCTATCGAGAACGATAAAACGACCAGTAGTCCCTCCGCCGGTGACGGTACACAGCGGGAAAAACAAAAAAAGAGCATCGATCACTCATATAAAATAATTCATCGAGCCGAAAACTCGCAAGAAAGACACAGTTTTGGCGAACAACCCGGCGCACAGAGGCTTCGAAGGGATGGCAGGCCCGTATTTATCGCCCTTGGGCCCTCAGGCTGACCTCCTCACAGAATACATGTTCGGAAGACGTCGTCAGGTCAGTGTACGTTTCCCTCTCGTATCTTTTTCTTTTCACCCTTGTTGCAATTCTGTTTACAAACGTGGTCCTCCCGGTCGGCACAGTACAATTTCTGATTTACGTCCAGTTTTCTTTGCCCTCCAGTTTCCATCCCCAAAGGGTTCGTACTTCTACTTCTATTTTGTCGAGATTGTGAGAAATTATTTTTTTGGAAACTGGGAAAATTCGTGAGGGTGGTGCGAACTTCGTAACGTGTTTCATTTGTTTCGTATCGGTGACGAGGAAGTTGTAGCTTAACTATAATGTGGAAAAATGTATGAATCAACCCTTAAATAGTATTTCTTTTTTCATTGGCCATGAGCGTGTCGAAATTTGAGAAAGGAATTGACGATGTTCAGCGAACGCCCAGTTCGCAACCACCGCTGAAAGAATTTTTCTACACTCACTAATAGGCAAGTTAAAATTATTAAAAAATATACACGCGAAGTAAGGTGTACTCCTTTCTAAAAAAAATCTCCTTCCAACCCACGAAGAGTGGTCCAGAATGGTTCGAAATAATTTAGATGTATAATGTGGATTGATAATGAGAAAAAATTCGCAACCACCCTGAAAGAATTTTTCTACTCTCACTAATAGGCAAGTTAAAATTAAAAAAAAATATATACGCGAAGTAAGGGGTACTCCTCTCCAAAAAAATGTCCTACCAACCCACGAAGAGTGGTCCAGAATGGTTCGAAATAATTTAGATGTATAATGTGAATTGATAATGAGAAAAGATTCGCAACCACCCCTGAAAGAATTTTTCTACTCTCACTAATAAGCGAGTTAAAATTATTTTTAAAAAAATACACACGCGATGTAAGGTGTACTCCTTTCTAAAAAAATCTCCTTCAAACCCACGAAGAGTGGTCCAGAATGGTTCGAAATAATTTGAATGTATAACGTGAATTTTGGAAAAAATTTTCGAAAGAAAATTACATTACTTCTTTCGAAATGAAATTTCCGCTGACGATTGATTAAACTGCGACGGAAATCGGGTCGACTTACGATTGTCTTCTGGAAGAACATGCTAAATAATCGCGACAAGACCTTCACCCAGTTTTAATTGCATATATCGATTCTACCGAATAAGATGGCAATCTTGATTGAATTCGATTGAATCAGATCGAGAAAGCAAGAGAATACACTGCGTTTGCTACTGGGCCAATTATGCCGAAGTGACGTCTCTAGATTCGCATAAATCGTTCGAGTAATTTATTAATTTCAATCTGAGCAGATTCTCAAAAGTTACTCCCGCTATGTAAACGCGTGACGGGTAACAGAGTTCGTCGAATATCGAGTCAATTAACGCGAAACTGCATCGTAAATCAGCGTATTCATTTATGCTACAATGAGCGGTTTCAGTGAAATCCGTCTACGTGATTCAACGCCGAATGAAATTAACTGTCTCCTGGACCGCGGAAGTTTATGCAAATTTGCGCGTTTACAAATCGAGTTCGAGTTAACACTAAACCTGCCTAGCACTAAAAGCGTTGAAAAAGTCTCATCATCCGCATACCCGAAAGTCACGTCAATCGCGGGAACACTGTAATCTCATAGGCACTATGTTATAATAAATATCGTTAATGTCAAAATTGTTTATCACAGTTTAACACTAAACCTAGCGAGCACTGAAAGTGATTAAAATGTTTCAGCTTATAAAACTGGCATGGCTCTATTTCATTTAGATCTTTTGCCATTTTTATTACAATATGTGCTTGGATAAAGGAATCAATTGAAACAATTTCCATGTAAGGAACTTAATCGTTTCAACAATTGTGAAATTAAAAATATAAAGCCGGTCATTTGACCCGCAGTGTTAGGTACAAGTGTTAAACCTAGACTGTCCACAATTTTTCTACGATCGTGTCACACTGTTACACCATCGTAGAAATCGCATAAAGCTCCGCAGTCCATGGAGAACCATCGCAATAATTTTCCTTCGGTTTCGGGAACGATGGAAGTTTATCGTCATTCACTTTTCTGAATTCTGTTTAAGCAGAGACGCAATCGGACGACTTTTACACCGCAACAGCTGCAAGAACTGGAGTCCCTCTTCCAGAAGACACACTATCCAGACGTTTTCCTGAGGGAAGAAGTCGCCCTTCGAATCTCACTCTCGGAAGCCCGTGTCCAGGTTAATATGCATTACTTTTATTAAATAAATTCCCTTAAACGCACGGACATCTCTTCGGTACCTCCTGTTGTCTTTCGATTGAAAAGAAAAAGAAAAATATCATACGACGACCTATCCAGGATTTTTCTAAAGGTTTTTCTAAACCATTTTGAAACGATTTGCAAAAGAAAGAGTCTAGCAGGATAATTATGGTTCACCGGACCCACGACAATTTTTATTGATATCGCGTGCAAAACAATGATTTTAAGTTGAAAGATAATCCACCATTTTTCTATCGCTAGTATAGTTGCTCGTAAAGCTGTGACAGCTACATGCTGTCGAATAATGCAAATCACGTCTCGTAAAAGTAAAAAAAAAATGCACTAAAAAGTATGAAATAATTACCATTTAATGGATGGGTTTGGTCAACTCGTATAAATTATATACGCTCTGAAAATTTCATTGAAATTGATTAATTGGTTTACGAGTTATAAACGATCAAAAGTGGTAAAAATTGCAATTTTTCAAGATGTTTGGCATTTGTCACTCTTGATCGTTTATAACTCGTAAACCAATTAACCAATTTCAATGAAATTTTCAGAGCGTATATAATTTATACAAGTTGACCAAACACATCTTTTATTTGCGTTATTGGCCCAACTAAAAAACTAGTAAAAATCAATTTTTGTTTTCACAATTCCGACCAAATGCATTTTTTCAAAATATTTTTTAGACGGCATTTACTAAACTAATTATTCTAGCCTTACAGAGAAATTGAAGTCGTTTGGTCCATTCATAAAAAAGTTATTCTGATTTAAAGTGTGTTGAATCAGTTATGCTTGTTGGTGTAAGTTTAAATCACCGTAGCTTACGAAAGAATATCACAGGATAATACAGTCGGTCTCGTTTTGATGGGTCAAAATCTTTTTCTTTATCATCCCCAAATTGAATTTTGTCGGGAACCATTCTCCACTAAACTAAGCGTGTAGAGCGACATCGGTTTCGTCTCTAAAAAATCTACCGATTGTAAGGAAGACTGCAGAAAGTTTAACATATTCGCTACCACCGTCACAAATATGTGACATCCATAATCTGACAATTCACTCGAAAACAGTCAAATTAATTTTACGCACTTCATTGTTTAAAGTCATAGCAGAAAGCATAATCTCCAGAGAATCCGTGACTTTCTTCTGCTAAACTGTTTTGATATTGGGTTGGCAAGAAAGTAATATTTTCCCTTTTGTTCGATGATCTTCTGCCAAAGAGAATAAATAAGAAAATGTTTCATTGATTACAGTTCATCGCTTGAATAAAGAAATTCGGTTTTACTTCACCTTCAAATACCGAAATTACTTTCTTGCCAACCCAATTAATTCAACCAGGAAGGTAAGCAACGAAACAAATGCTAGTAGCGAACGAGTTAAACAATTTTTTCGCATTTCCGTTAAAATTATCACGATAGAGGAAAACATCCCCTTCACAATGATATCGGAAAGACCGTCGTATCATTTTTCTGCTTCTCAAAACGATACGCGCTATTAAAATTATCAAAGAGAAACGCCATTGGATTTTGATGTTGGCCTCGGTTTCCCGGGCCCTGGAAAAGATCGCCGGGATTTTGGCGAGCGTTTAGTGTTTAACGGGTTAATTAGAGTTGTCTCGTTAATGGTAATTCACGTTCGTTAAGCCGGGCAAGTAATCAACCGCTAATCAGTACGACGGGTATTCGGGCACCGAACAAAACGAACCCGTCTTCACACACTCGCATGCGCGCAGCCCTTGATTACGATTAATTAATAGACGGGGATCCGGGTTTAGCCGCGTAAGAAGCTGCTTCTCGCGTGACCCGCATACACACGGATCGATCGGACGTGATTTCTTTCGGGGCTGCGAAAAATCATGATAATCAATCGCAGAAATAATCGCTTGCTTTCGTCTGTGAATCATCTGCAAATGCATCGCGCAGCGTCGGTACTGCTACAAAATCTCGCGATGCATTCGGAGAGTCAGATATCGCAGATATTTCTGCGTTTACGGCTGTAAATCATTCGCGCCGATTGAAAAATTATTATCCAGCGATTACTAGATTTTATGCATTTACGGTAAAGTGTATTAAGTAGAGACATGCCTCGAATCAACCCTTAAAAAGTTTTTCTTTTTCCATTGGCCATGAGCCTGTCGAAATTTGAGATAAAATTCGCAACCACCCCTAATGCATTCGGAGAATATCGCAGATATTTCTGCGTTTATGGCTGTAAATCATTCGCGCCGATTGAAAAATTATTATCCATTGATTACTAGATTTTATGCATTTACGATAAAGTTGAGTGGGTGCACTGTAAAACCGCAGAGAAATTGATTGAAGAATTTTTTGGAAGAAATTTGTACCTCGAGAACCAGATTTCGGTATTAATCAAATTTTTAGCAACGCAACACGATTCGCCGTCGTGCATCGGAACCCAGAACCATGACTGTTGCAACCGTCCAATCTTTGTAATGCAACGGACCGTCTGCGCTCGTCGAATATACATGTATTTCTTCAGTGGTTCCATTACTCCGTTTCAGACAAAAGCACGGGAAACTGTTATTACCACAATTTCAATACTGTGTCGCTCTGTTGTAATACGATCGATGTGCTATAGTATACAGGGTGAGTCGCGTAACGTTGCCACCTAAAATATCTTTGTTGTTTTTAAAGCCTAAGTATGAAGTCTACAAATAAGGGGCGTTACGTTGAGTTTTCTTTGCCCTCCAGTTTCCACCCCGAAGGGTGTACTTCTACTTCTATTTTGACGGGATTATGGGAACTTATTTTTTGATAGGCCCAGCGAGCGGATAGAAAACTGGGAAAATTTGTGAGGGTGGTGCGAGCTTCGTGACATGTTTTATTTGTTTCGTATCGTTGACGAGGAAGTTGTAGCGTAAGTAAAATATGGAGAAATGTATTTAGTAGAGACATGCCTCTCAGTGGCTGTAAAAAGTATTCGTACGCCCTTTAAAAGAGAATAACATTTTTGTAATTGTACCAAACGACCTGATTTTGTATAATTAAGCAATTAGAAGCATTGGTTTACGAAATGATATGCACAGAAAAGATTATCCAAAAATTATAATTTACAAGATTACATGCAAAAGTAAAAAGGTATTTTTAAAAAAATTTTTATTTGGGCCCTTAATTAAAATTTGAAATATATGTTTTGTTTTATTTTAAAGGATGTACGAATACTTTTTACACCCACTGTACCATTATTCCAACTTCTAAGAATTATTAAACAAAGAATGAAATGTCTATCGCTCTCGTAATCAATGCAGATAACTTTTATTTTGCATAAAAATCCAATAACTGGTAGACTGTACAGGGGAACCTCGGTATACGTCTGTTTGACGTGACAAATTTTGCTCGGTATACGATATACATTTTTTTTGTGAATTTTGCATCATTTTTAAATAATTATCTCGGAGGAAAAATTAAATTAATAATCAATTATATTCGGAGATAATGTATTATTAACAGTAATGGAATACAGAATAACCTCTTGTTGGAGGTTAAAACTGTACAATAAAAAAAAAAAAAAAACAGTAATGGAATTACTGATGAGGTCGGCGTATGATCGCGAAGCCCGCGAAAAGAAACACCACGGTGAGATGAATGTTTCTCTTCTCATTTTCAAAAAATCTCATTTTTGATTTATGTGTTTCAGCAGTGTCTAAATTATTTTACAACTCCATTAATGTAGGTATAATATCAATAGGAGTTCCGAGGTTCCACTGTATCTTAAATAAGAATGATACACATGATAAAAAACCGAAGAAACTGGTGCCGAGCCAGATTTTAAGGGGCGAATGTTTGCGATTGTAGGTATGGTTTCAAAATCGGCGTGCAAAATGGCGGAAGCAGGCGCGGCTGCAGTTGCTGCAGGACGCATGGAGAATGCGATGTTTGGGATTAGGTAGTGCAGCGCCGTTGCTCCTTCGGCCGCCCCCAACTGCATCCTTGGAGCGTCCAGACGCAGTGACACCGCCACCACCGCCGCCACCGCCTCCACCACCACCTTCCACAGCCGCTACCCTTGCTAGCAACCCGCCGCCCCTGACATCGGCCAACGCTGACAAAATACCCGCCACTCCGCCATTGTCCGTCTGCAGAGATTACAGGATCCTGCCGCCCCCTCACGGGTAACTATATAACTATTTACTATAAATACCTCACAACGATATTTCCTCGACTACAGATACTCTTGAAAACAGTCCCCATTATTTTCTACACATTCCAAAATCCAATTGTTGAAGATGTCTCGTATTCACAATTGGGAATAATCGCCGAAAAAATTAGAGAGTCCTTTCAAAAAATATTTAACATTCGGAACGACCCCTCAAGATTTTTCTACATGATTACGAATTTTCCTACAAACCCCAATGCACTTAGCCTTACGTGCGAACTTCCAACTTCAATTTAAGCCCTCAAACGTTCGAAAATTCCTACAGGAATACAGTCTAAAAATTATTTAAATAAAAATAAATTTTAAAAAAATACCACGTTTTTAAAACGGACTAAGAAGTATAAAATATATATACATTTTTTTTTAATATCATGTTTAAAAAACACACACGGACTATGGGGGCGGAGCCCCATACAGGTTCCTAACCCCATACAGATAGTCCTGAAAATTTGTGATTGTGAATTTTTAATAGCTATGAAAATACTTGTAAGATTTAAAACGAAAAACGTGGGACGCAAGATAATATTGAAGAGTGTAGAGAGTAGCTGCGAAAAAACGTAGTAAAAAACGTGGTAAGAAACGCCGTGGTAAAAATAATGGTTCGACGACGAATCTCAGTGGAGTGGGGATGAGCCAGAGTGGGAACGCGTAGTGGAGTAGGGAGCGCTATCGCGCGGAGTGGGGATCGCTGAATGCGATCACGTACTACCGAGCGTCGCGCGGAGAGGTGTAACGGTTAAATATTTAGTAGTTTATATCTCCTAAACGCATAGGCTTTCTAAAAATTATTTTTTAAATATTGCATTGTCATCCAGTTCTGAGTTATGTTTAAAATTTCAAGTCTCCAGCTCATCGGGAAGTTAGTTTAAAATCAATTGCAAAATTTGTACCGAACAGACGGACAATAAAGCGAGCTAATAAAAAACGTAGTAATTGGCCGAGTTACCTAGGTCCGTTTTCCTCAACTTTTCGCTATGATTTCGAATGTTGCCACGATGTTCCAGATACTCGCTGTCCTGCGAAAAGTCGCCGGACAGGCTGAAGTGCGGTTGCGGCTCGCCGCCCCGGATATGTGCGAGCCCGGTGGACAGAGACACGAGTCTAACCGTCAGGGACAGACCTCAGGAAGCCGAGATGGATCTGACCGTGAAAGGGCCTCCCCGACACGCGCCGATCTCGACGTTATTTCACCAATTGCCTCAACAAGAGCTTAGTCCTCCGCAAAACGTCGACGAGCCTCTAGACGTTACACTCAACACTAACAAAAATAATTAAACCTCGTTACACCTCGTTTGTCGTTTATCGTTTATCGGTTTCCTCGATATTGAACGATTTACGCTGCCGTTCGAAACTAATTGTAAGACTCTCTATCTAGCTCTCGATCGCATTCACCCAAAAGTAGACGAAATCGGTCTTCGACCTAGCAAAATTTTATGCGGAATACTATGCGCACGCTGAAGCAACATCGAACAAATTTTTAGAAGAAGAAGGCAACACAAGGCTTGAATAAAAAGTTGCTCGATGTTACTTTTTCATGAGACTACGAATTAGACCGAGTTCAGAGAAATGCACCACTGCATATTACACGCATTTGGTTTCTACCGGCAGCGTACGTTCCCGGATACACCGTTCATTTTCTCATTCGGGACGGATTCAGCGCAAGAGACACCATTACACGGTGAATAGAGAAAGCATTGTTCAACGTGTGTACACTATTTAAGCAGCGAAGTAAATAAAATTTTCATTAGAGGGAGAAAAAATGACGGAGAGAACTATAAGCAAGTAGTTAATAGATTGTTGCACGTCAAGTGGCGAATTCTTTTCGCGACGGTGGATCGATGCGATTCTACTAATCGAATGTGTTCAGAGAAGTACGGTCACCCCCGGAAAACCTTGGAAAAGCTCGACTTCTCGAGACTTCGAAAATAGAATTGATTCTTTCAAACGATGCTTTTTCTCCTCTTTAGGGTAGCTTGGATCTAATAACGATCGGTAGACTGCGGATTTTAAGAATATCGATACGTTGCTTGCAACTTGTTGAACTATACGAGAGGAAAACAAACTCGTGTTTGGTTCCTGTGTGTTGCAATCGTTGCGAATAACTTTTCTTTCGCGTGAAAATCCGTGCATTCGATATATCGGTTGTCTACCCAGTCAGCCAGGCCTGCCTCGAGCAGACATCGAGCACAGCCTGCAGTCGTACGATGCCAGCAATTTTGTAAACTACGAATTGGATCTACAAATGTAACTAGCGAATTCTTTAGATCGTGAAATCCGCCACTTCAAATGTAACAACCTAATAATTTGAGATTTTCTTGATCGTTTGAGATTCCTTGTTCGATATTGACTCGTTTTCCGAACGACCCTTTCGCCGCTAAGTCTTATGCGTTTACCTCGGTCTGCTAACTCCAACGTCGACTAAGGTTCTGTAAATATATAGTGATTATTACCGATCGTTTGTTAATTAATTATTAGAACTACTACTTGCTCGACTACTTGCACGAAACTTGTACAGTATTATAAATACGAGGGGAGCGAGTTAATTATTGCGAGAACGCGATTTTGTAATTTTCGCGGGTGCGAAAATGCCGTAAGCGAATTTCGAATGTCGAGGACATTATGGGTTTACGGTGAACTTAAATTAAGAATTGCAACTATATCAAGCGTACACGCTCTTTATAAGAATACAAAAGGTACAAGTACTTACGGGACAGCTTCCACTTCATACCCAGTGGCGCACTCAGGGAAAAAGGAAGAAGAACACTGGAAACAAAAACGAAATAGAACACTGGAAAATTGGTCAAACTGTAGAACAGCTGCTTCCTCCCGGATTTCGATGATTTTTCGATATGTTAAACTCAACGTTATGTACATTTGTAAGTACATGATTAAATCCAGATTAAATTCAATTAATCCAAATTCAGATTAAATCCTGAGTGCGCCACTGTTCATACCCAATGTGCAAAAACGAACCGTGTAAATATATATATCGAGAAATATTGTACAATTTTCTGTCGGAAATTCGTGAAGGATGAAATTTCCGGACCTTCTCGTTGGTATACATCGGAACGAAACGTATGCATTCATATTTCTATGATTTGTTCTCTCTAGTTTCCTTCGTTTATATTCCTAAATTACTATTTACATAGTTACGGTAATATT
The DNA here is from genome assembly GCA_028455605.1 of Lasioglossum malachurum. Classification (NCBI taxonomy): domain Eukaryota; kingdom Metazoa; phylum Arthropoda; class Insecta; order Hymenoptera; family Halictidae; genus Lasioglossum; species Lasioglossum malachurum. The sequence goes on from CM052317.1 coordinate 5,608,861, forward strand.
AAATAATTATATTAAATAAAAATTGATTGTGATATTCACACTGAACTCTGCCGCCTAAAGCTTACAGTTACTGTTAATTTATTCATCAGTGAATCGAAAGGATAGCCCATTATTTATCACGTTGCATCATTTCTGAATTTCGATAATTATGACTGCAGACTATAATAACTGTAAAGAAGTTAATGCCTTTGTCATTTCTGTGATTGTTCACGCCAATTATAATTATTATTATACTTCAAAAAAGAAACGAGAAGATGATACGATTCAAGTTAACTGTGTTTATCATTTCGATCGTTCAACGATCACCTTTATTTTCGTTTCACTGTGAATCTAATGATAATAAAATGAAAAATTATGTATGCTTCATGATTTCGCATTCAGTAAATTAGTTAGAAATAAACTGTTTAAAGAGACTCGCGTTTAACCCTTCATCTTCCATATTATTTAGAACAAGTGGAAACGATTTATCACTTATTTGATTAATCGAGCTTAGCGAGGATTTCATTGGACGCGTGCACTATTTTAAATGAAAGTATTTTTATTCGAAAGGGAAGATATACGGCTCTCTGTGTTGTGCTTGTTACATTTGTTTTTAATAAGTGATAGAAAATGATAACAGTTCAAATAAATAAAGTTGTATAAGATATAAAGAACACCTTCGGCATGGTAACATTACGATAATAATAAAAATACAAGTCACAATCAACAGGTTCTTTACATATTTTAATTAAATTCGTCTACTTAACAGATCTAGATACTCTTCGTAAGATCATGTGTGCTTATTTCTTTCAAATAAAGAAGAGCAACTTACAGTTCGTATTATTTAGTAGGCCTTAAAAAGTCAATGGCAGATACTTTCTAAATTCTTAAGTTTACCTTGTATAATAGAAATAATTAGGCCTATAGTTACACTAACATTATCTTTACACTAACGTAACGTTCAGTCTTATGTTAATCATCCATGTGTGATGAATCGTTCATGTTTAGCGTTTCACAAACGTATACGAAAACTCCTGAAAATATAAGCGCGTATAGTGTTTTGCGTTATACCAATGTATCGAGATAGATTTAAATTGATTTTTACTTGGAGAAATCGTTGCTCTTTTCTATAATATGTTCAAATTCCGCGAAACTTAGTGCACCATCGTCATCTAAGTCCGCTTCATCAAGTATATACTGAAGAACTTGTTGCATGTCCGTTTCGTTCAATCTTTGAGGAGCGGTAAGTCTGTCTACCACTTGTCTCAAATCCCCGATACCAAGCATATCGTCACCGTCGAAATCTATAATAATCAACTGTATATTACCTGATCAACAGAAGAGTTAGGTTGCCAGGATATTTCAGGAAAGGAGGAAGAAACGGAAGCCAGTCGTGAATAATACAGCAGCATAGAAGATGGAACACATTCTAAAAAAAAGAGGAGAGCAAATAGTGAGAAAACGATGCATATAATTAGCTGTTAAATGATCTTTCAAAAGAAACTTTAAAAAAAAAAAAGCAAAGGCCACAGAGGAGCATAAATAATGTGGAATAACAATAGAAATAGGTCGTGAAGCTAAGATGAAAGAGCAGAGAGGAAAGATAGTCCTGTAATGTTAAGTTAAGCATGAGTACCATTTCAAGTTTTTAGTTCTACTATATGTACGATTAGGTGCAAAGAATTACCAAATATTCTAAAAGCATGTTCTGCTTTCACAGCTTTCGGAGCTCCATCGCTGAAAACTGACATCATATCCAAGAAATCTTCAAAGGTACAATCCCCATCCTGACTGGAACTGAATACTTTGCAAATCCTGTCGCCGAAAGGATTTACTTTCAGTTCGGGATATTGTAAAATCTTAGACATCGGAAGTTTGGCGTTTCTATTGTGGCCAACTTTCTCTGGAGCGAGAGCCTTGAACTTTTGATGCGCGCTGCAACATAAAAAATCATTAATATACGAATTACACAATTATAAAGAGATATTCAGAAAATTCTTCAAGTTGAAGTCACAATTATTCTACACGAATGTGAAAAATATTCGAGTAATGTATTTTCTGTGACTGTTATTTCAATTTGTATCATCTAGATTTTGCAAAATTAGCCTGTACAGACATACTCACTGTAAAACTTCTTTCTTCGTGAAATACGTCAAGTCCTGCAACGTCGAGTAACATTTAAAAAAAAAACGAACCGACGTGAAATGTTTACTTACGATTCTGTCAAATACCTGATAATCTTGCAGTTCCTCCACGGTAAACTGACTTCTAGTGATTCCCATGTTTAATCGTCTTCAATGTTATCTCACAATTTCGAAATGATTTTATGACACCATGGTACATATTCCCTTTCGAAATCCAAAATTTATGTCGTAAACGACATTCTTGGTTTCGCGCTTGACAAGATCGATAAACCTCGATGCATCTTTCATCTAAAGATAAATCTAAGATGACATCTGTAAACAAGGGCACGCACCGGTATTTTTATCGCTTTTGACAGGTCATGCGTAAACAAAACGCGAAGAAACGTTTATGCGAACATAGATACTTTGTAAAATAGTAACTGTAGCTGTGTAACATCTACAGAAACATTTTACTGACACGATAAAGAAACGAATACGATTCAAAAAGGACTTCTTTTCCGCAGCGCTACTTCAGTGCTAATTCACAGTTTCTAAATAACCTCTATAATAGAATTTAAAATATATATGTAGTATCAATGTTACAGAAATACGTTAAAGTACCTATGAAAATCGAATAAATTTTATTGGATCAAAACTTACGTTCGAATCTTATGACACTTTAACACACTTGAAAACGCGACTGCACACAACTGAACTGCATACTACATATACTGCATACAGTCGACTGATTCACCATGATTAACAATGACTAATAACAGAGCAATCGTATAAAGAAGACACTGCGCATTTCTCGATAACCAGTGCACATGCGTCTGTAAGTACTAAACATTTAAATTTAATTGCATATATATAGTATTGCATAAAATAACATGATTGCACTGGCGGATTACTGCTGGATTACACATTACATACACATTACACACAGAATTTTTAATTGCTGTCGATAGCTATCGATAGTAAATGAACTGCCAACAATTATCGATAAATATCGATAATACTTCGATAGTTCTCCTGCACTGTCCACCATGGAAACTTGCCTGCAACGGCATCTACAAGACGATAATAATATTTATAACCATAGTTCGATAGATGACATAAATGGCTAAATTCCAAATTGGTGTATAGCACAGTGCATAAAACTGATTATGCCAAGTTTTGTTCAATAATTTACGTAACCTTGAATGGTCTTGTGTTGAAATGTTGTCCAAGCGTCTATAAGTGTAGTGACAGAAACGCTGGAAAAACGATAAAACGCAGATGTACGAGTAACTTATGGTAACCTTCGAATTTTATTTATACGTGGGTAAACTATTACCGCACGCTTAATTAAATTAGTTCTATTGTTTTAGTTCCTGAAACACGCTGAAATCTAGGTTAGCAGCGAATTTATAAGAAGAATTTATTTAACTATGGTTCAACAATATAAGTCACCCGTACGGGTGTACAAACATCCGTTTGCACTAGTGATGATGGTGCGTTTACACACAGTACTTACGTATTTCCATAGTAGTATTCAATCTGCACCTTTCTTTTCACTTACGTTTGTTTCAATATTCATCTTTTTATTATTTACGCGTAATTCAATTTCCATAAGGCAAAATGAATTTGTGTAATTCAAACATTTCGGAGAGATTCTTCTGTGACCTTGAAAACAGTACCAACATATTAAGTGTACTAATTACATGGGAACTGACTTGTTTTAATTATCGAAATATTATATATAAACTCTAGAAATTGTTTGTACGATAGAATCCATATTTATACGATACGTCGTAATCTTTGATATCAACAGAAAAGCATGGCCTAGGTTGATCTTAGATGATCAAAACTTGTCAGACACATCTGTACGAATGTTTCATTGTGCATCTGTAGATAGTAGTAAATCTTTAGAGTTCCAAATATAGGTTTCCTCGTTTCTGGGATAAATTTTCTTCGTTGTCCATCAAGGAGATTTAAAAATTATTCAACTATTTATACAGACTCATGTGTTTTTCTCTATGCATAATCACAATTTATTCTGCGATCGATAAGGCAACTTTAAGTTTGCAAAGAACAAGATAATTATAAATGGAGAATAATAGCATTGTTTCGATTATGTTTTGTTCGAATACTTTGATTTGTGTGTAATCTTTTTATTTTTAAATCTACTAACGTTTTGTAATTATGTTTTACGAAGGAGTTTGTAGTTTTTGTGTTGTGTTTATAAAGTCAAAGACACATTGGAGGAGTGTTAGAAATATTTCTCTTACACATTGAATGGTGCACAGCTTGATATCCTAACTCAGATATAATACTTTTTGCAGATCGGAAACAGATCAGCTACATTGGAATGTTGTCCAATTTATAACTAAAGCCAAGTTGAACAAATATAGAAGATAGCATCATAGCAAATTCATTAATTTGCTTTCATTTGTAAGACTCGTTTTAGAGAGCTGTATCGTTTGGTTTAAATGGTTGTCGCTTGTCTTTACTGCATTACTTTATATTGATAAATACATGAAATAAGAATATGTACACTTTTTGTTAGATATATTGGAGAAATAAATCAGCATAACATATTAAACATAGCTAATCAAATAATGCTTTCCAACATTCAACAAGTATTCCATATTGACAGACATCTGGACAGCTACGAAGCATATTGTTGTACACATGAGTTCTTTTAAGAAAAATGCTCGACAACCTGTAAATCTCCTTGATACTTTCACATACTCTTTGTTATGGTCCTCTTATGTGTCCTACCATTACTTACGTTTTTTAAAAAAGTAAATCGAAAGATCGAAACTTAAAAAACAAAAACGACAACATGTTATAAGAAAGTTCTTTCTTTATAACTACAAAATATCAAATCGGATTAAAAAAAGGCTTCGTGAACGGATGCGAATCTTATTAGAAACCCGCGTGCAAAATTTAAAGTTAATTAGTCTAAAACGCGGCGTAATTTTTCAGATTCACCGCAAAAAGAAAAGTAATTTTGAAAAAACAACGCGTTTAATATCTGCCAATTCCTACATTGAACTTTTTATATTTATTAAAAAAGATTTTGCGCGGAGTCGATATCTATTAATGTAGAAAATTTGATAAAGTCGGGCTTGGGTAATCTCGTGGATATTTTTCGAGGACTCCTCTGGCATTGATTATTTTTCATATTCTTTACTTTCGTTCGAATCGTGGCTGCCAACAATACCAACGGACTGTTTACAAATTCTGATTTTGTTTATAGGCATATGAACGTAGGTTTCCAACATGTCCTCAAATTCCCGTCTTTGTTGGTTGCGAGATAGTTTCAGATGAGGAGATTAACAACGGCGCGATTCGAATCACGGAACGAAGATGCAAACTCAATGTCGATGCACCATATATCTTGAAGAAGGTTCGTACCCCTACCATGGAGACTGGATTCGAGTAATTGCCTATTTTAGTTTCTAATTAAATCGGTCATTTTCCACAGATAATCGGTGTAGACTTTGTGTACTTTATTCAAAAGAATGTTTTGAATAGAGAGAACTGTATTTTGGAAATAGAAGCATTCAATGAAAGTTTTTCTTCAAGAGTGACGGTCATTGAAAAATGCAGATACTTCGTAAGTATCAATCATAGCTACTTGCATCCATATAATTTACATTTCCATGTAATCAAAAGAAATTCGTTCGGTGATCGAAGTCATTGTTGATAAATCCGAAATGTTTTTTAGGTCCATCCCGAAAATCAAGACTGGACGTGTTTCGAACAGACCGCCAGTTTGGATATAAAGAATTTCTTTGGATTCGAAAACTCAATGGAGAAATTGGCAATGAAACAGTATGCACAAAATATCGCAAAGGTATAGCGATGATAATATAATACGTAACAATTCTTATCTATTCCGTAACAGAACTCGGGTTCACGTAAATAATTTATTCTAGGGTAAAGAAATAATAGAATATTTTATAAACGAACTGAAGCAGGAAGGTATTGTATATGTGTCTCCATGGAAGAGACCGAGTCAAAGTTCTCAGGAAGAAGATGGGTAAGTTAACAGCCCTTAAATGCTCTAATAACAATATAATTATCACGATCACATTATTATCCTCTGTGCAGGGATAACGATGCGGAAAAGCAGGCATCGCACAGTGGAAGCGACACTTATTCGTACACGGAAAATTTGCAAACCAGAGGTACTCGTTCTATAGTATTCGCCAGATGAAATGTTTGATTTGCGACGTTATCGCGCATAATTCAAACTATCTATATACGTGTATCTGCTAGTATGACGCTAACAGCGTTTGCACTTGATAGATAAGAATAATTGCACTCTTCCAAGGCATTTACAACGTTACGTTTCAGGCATGCAACTGTCTTCGGACTACATAGAGAGGTACTTAGGGAAGCTCGATATGATTCAAGAAAGCAAACTCGTCCAATTATCGCAAAGTATAAAAGAATTAAGGGGAAGCTCTGTACCTGGTGATGCGACGCTTTTGAGATTTTTGAGAGCGACAGAATTTTCAGTTGATAAAGCAAAGGATATGCTGACACAGTCGCTGCACTGGCGAAAGAAACATCAGATCGATAAACTTCTCGAAGAGTACGAGATGCCGCAAGTAGTGAAAGATTATTTTCCTGGTGGCTGGCATCACTTTGACAAAGGTACACTTCAGCACGGAACTAATATCGTGCGATATGTTTCACCAAAACTGAATTCTTATCGCTAATGTTTATCTCAATCGCAATTATCGATAATATTACGTCGTCCAACATCAATTCAGATAAAAATATACAGCGCACTTTCGTATAAAAATTACAACCGTTTAATTGCTAATTTCTAGATGGACGTCCTTTATATATTTTAAGAGTGGGTCAGATGGATGTGAAAGGACTGTTAAAGTCCATCGGAGAAGATGATTTATTGTTACTAGTGAGTCAAACTATTCCTAATCGGTACAAACTCAGTGGTTAACGGAGCATTTAACTAGATTGATGATATCTGTAAATGTTTACAGGCCCTGCACGTTTGCGAGGAAGGCCTCCTTCTTATGGAGGAGGCGACCAATTCCTCTGGTCATCCAATCTCTGAGTGGACTTTACTGCTAGATTTGGAAGGGTTGAATATGCGTCATTTATGGAGACCCGGCATAAAGGTACATGCTGTGTTACGTAGAAAGTAGATACACATATCATATATCATACATCCGTTACACACGTCACTGACACAAAACTTAAAGTTCCATCCAATTCGACACAATTAAGAACGACAGGTAAAATACTAATGTAACGCATTTTAATACCACGATATCCCACGATGCATTTTAGAAATGGCCACGATTTTCATCCATTTAAGTCATATTTATCCAAGGAGATTTCATGAAAAACAATAATTGTCTATAATATAATCGTTTGCTGCAGGCGTTGCTACGTATTATTGAAATTGTTGAAATAAATTACCCAGAAACTATGGGGAGAGTTCTATTTATGCGAGCACCTAGATGCTTTCCAATTCTATGGACGCTGATTAGTACATTTATAAGTAAGGACCCGTCGCCAACATTTTATTTAAACCCTGTGGATAATATATTCGACGTGTATTAATTAACGTTCCTAAATGTTTATCGTACAGATGAAAATACGAGAAAGAAATTTATATTTTATTGTGGTACTAACTATCAAGAGGAAGGCCCAGGCAGTCTCACAGAATACATTAGTTCCGAAATAATACCTGACTTCTTGGGAGGATCGTGCGAGGTAAGCATAACGATTGTCGGTAGCGTATCATTCGTACACAACGTATAATTCAACCGTCGCGAAACGAAGTCATCGAATATGCTTCCCTCTTGTAAATAATCTCATAGTTTTATTTTCTCCTCGAGTAGAAACATGTATACTGTTGTACAGACTGAATTCTATGTTGAACAATAATGTATTTTAACGAATAGGACAATATCTGCGAGGTTTATGGTATGGTACCTCGAAGATTTTATATTTTCGACGCAACTGCTACTGACGTAAGAATTTTTCTATCTTTGTTTTATGTGTTGAGAACCGTAGTGATATTATGTATTTTGTTCCGTTCTGTTTTGTTTCGTTCTGTTCTGTGACAACGGGAGTGTCGATAGAAACTTAGCGAGATATCGTGCACGCACGCGCATTGCCAAGTATTTTACATTTTAATAAATTGTAAAATATTTGCAAGTTGCAAAGCGATTGGAATACTATGAAAGTACTGTATCTATGTTCTTCGTAGCACTCACGATTTACGAAAACACTAAACATACAGTTAGTGTGTTTGAAAATATTTTCAACACTTTGCAGACATACCACCACAGGCACTTTCATTACAGTGAACGTTATAAGTCCATATCGATATATTATAAGGATATCAGAAGCTATATTTGCGACTCCGACGTTATATCGCATTACTATGACTTTTATTACGATTATTCCACTATTCCGTCAAGAGTGTAACATAATCTCTTTCGTTCGACATTAGGTGTACATTAATGAAGGAGGACTTGTACCGAAGCATCTTTATAAGATGGACATGGAAAACACGACCACCGAACAGGAGCAAAGTTTATACCATTCCATTAGCCTAAGCCGTGGACAAATACATCGTATAATAATACATTCAAATGATCCGGGATCAGTTTTGACATGGGACTTCGACGTGATGCGACACAATGTAATATTTACCGTACTGTATCAAGCAAGCACCGACAACAAACACGCCGCTTCTTCTGGTATGTTAATCGCGAATGATTGATGTAAACGGGAAGAATTTCTAGCAAACTTGTGTCTGCAGGTTCTTCAGAGTTTTTGTCAAACGAAACTGCAGAAGTGCTAGAGACAGAGGAAGTTACGGGGCACTTTGTTAAAGTGCAACCAAGCATCGTTTGCCACGACGGTGAAAGTATTCAGGTAATTGCCTATGCACAGGATGAACCACCTAATTCGGTTACTTATAAACTACTCCCTCTATTCCCTATTATAATTATACTGTTAAGGGTGTGGATCTGGATGTGACCTGGCTCGAACGAGAGCGTTGTTACACGAGTATTGTAAGGGTTCGGGATTCCACTTCTGATGTCTCGATAATGCAAAGTTGGGGCTTCTCCGTAGTCACGATCGCTAGATAAAAGATCAATCTAGGGGGGACGCATTCCAAGATGGCCTACTTTTGCGTCTTCGAGGCGTAATTTGCATTATTCGGAAGCATGTGGCTGTCGTAGTTTCTTGAAAATGTATCACTCGACAGTCACGATAATGCTTCTCGCGACTCCGCTACATGCAGCCGAATAATATAAATTACGCCTCGAAAACGCAAAAGTAGGACATCTCTTAGGAGAAACCCCAACTTTGCATTATCGAGAAATCAGAAGTGGAATCCCGGACCCTTGCAATCCTCGTGTACGTATATGTATCTAGCGGTGTGTGAGTGTGCCACCATGCTCTCGCTCGAGCCGGATAAACGGCGTCTTGTCTCTGTCTTTATAGGACATATGAGTTTCTAATGTAGGGCAGAGAAAGTATTCGTTCTAGAGACAATAGTTTCAGAGAGTATAATATAATAATGTATAATACTGTGTTTTAGGGATCTCATATAATGCAGGGAACAGGAATATATGTGTTGCAGTGGTACAATCAAGAAGAATTGGGAGAGTTTCTTCCATCCATAAGTGGACATAAGGCGCAGTTGATGTACTTTTACGAGACATTGCCGTCGGTTCACTACAGGTATATTTTTAGTTTAATTGGACACGCAACGATCTAATCTAACCGATGGCTGTGATTATTTGTTTTGTTAATGTTTTAGAGGGTCGATGATGAGCCTGCAGTCGGCAATAAGCGGAAAATCAGAGGCAAGCTCAGCTCTGTCGAGATGACCGGGCACACACGCGACATTTGACATTACTGAATGATCGGCGATCACGACAGAGGAAACATAGAGTTTGATTTGTAACAAGTTGATTAGTTTATCTGTGAACGATTTCAAATTGCAATTCTCTGTATGTTATTTAAATTTATAGATTTTAGTTTCTACTCTATATGTATGTGCGTCGAGCATATCATTCCGAATATTGTAAGTAGAGAGAGCACGATATTTTAATTTAAAAACAAATGTAAAATAAAGACGTGTTAAATTTATGAAAATGTTCTCGAGAAATATATAAGAATATCTTGAAACTTCATACATAACACTTTCCCTAATGTAAACCTTTGAACATGAAGTAGTTCATGCCTTTGAATGATGTAAGTTCTTTTGAATTCAAAACTAGCGCTGCGATCAGTTCCACAGAATATAACGCGCATCATAGATGGGAATGTCGACTTTCGACATTTGACGATTACTTGATTCTGTCCAATTATGTCACAGGTCACAGTCTCAGGTGAATCAAGGTGAATCTAGCTTCGGCTTCGATCTACATTTGATCACAGGTGCGATTAATGGCAACTAAGCCAACCGGACAATATTTTGACCGTCGGTGTACTTGTTGTTCATAGACCGGTCTAAATTATACCCTCTGTTTTCTACGTTTAGGTTACATGACAGTTAACAGTGTGTATCATAAATTAAATATGTGCACTGTAAAAATTTCCGAAGATATCAATGAAGGATAAAATTTAAATAATCAAAACTGTTTTCATGCGAAGAAAAAAGATTAAATTGGTGTTGATGAAACGACGAAGTTGACGTTATGTGGTGACACAAGAACGAGAAACTAAACAGAAACAATGAATACGAATGAAAATTGGCAAAATTACAGCGAGAAGAAGTACACGGAATTCAAGACAACGAAACGATCTGTTAAAAATAAAATCGAAGATGTGAAAAACCAATCGAGCATTGGTAAACGTCATCAAAAGAAACAAGGTAATTTTTTCCAATGCGAACCGATAATGCCTTCCTTAAATAAACATAAATAGATAAGCCAACGTTATCTACTTTGGATTCACAGTATTAGCTGCGAGTTTACTAATAAACAGGAAAATCTTCTTCGTGAAGTTTTACCAAATAATTGAATATGGATATGTATATACATATGTATAAAATGATTTTTAGGTGTGCCTCTGATACAATTTTTACAAACCGAATTGACACGAGGATATCAATTAGAATATGACGAGGAAAGATTTTCCGCGAGAAGGGAAAAGGTTTATTCTTTTATGAAAATTCCGAGGGAAGTTGAAAAATTCATGGCCTATGGATTCCTACAAGTAAGCATAATGTCTATTATATCACTCTATTTTCTGTATTCCGCTTATGCAATTTATGATAAACATAGTCGGCTAGGTTAGAAGCTCCCTCATCCATTTTCTATTTCAGTGTGCAGACTCCTTTCTATTTGTTTACACATTTTTACCAGTACGATTTACAATGGCCTTATGGACGGTAATCGCAAGACTTCTATGGCACTGCTTCGGGTAATTTTATCTTACGTTATACATTCATGTTGTTAATTTTAATACATTAAGTATGAAATGATTCATGATCCAGCAAGAAAAGAGATAACTCAAGGGGTGGAGAGAGACGTCTGAGACCAGCAGAGATCTGTGATCTCCTGAAAGGGTTTCTGGTGATTTGCTGTTGGATAGTTACTTGGAAAGTGGACACTTCCATGATGTATCATTTGGTGAAGAGTCAATCAGTAATCAAACTATATATATTTTATAATATGCTGGAAGTCGGAGATAGATTGTTCAGTGCCTTTGGCCAGGACACGATAGATGCTCTCTTGTGGACTGCTACAGAGCCTGGGTCGAAGACGCAAACAGGATCGCAGCATCTGGGTACTCTGCCACATTTACTGTTCGCTGTTACCTATGTTTGTATCCTTTATCTAGTGGGAAAGGAATTGTCTAACGAGTGATCAGAAGTTTGTTGGATATTTTCCTAAATGTTCTTTCTACAGTATTGCACAGCATATTGGTACTCTTCCAAGCAACCACTCTCAATGTAGCGATAAATAGCAGCAACAAAGCTCTGCTTACTATAATGATGTCGAATAATGTAAGCGATTTGCAGCACACGAGATACTTGATAGAACCAACTAATGAACGACAACTCACGAAATGCGTTTCTGTTTTCAGTTCGTCGAGCTAAAAGGTTCTGTCTTTAAGAAATTCGATAAAAATAATCTGTTTCAACTGTCTTGCGCAGATATAAGAGAACGTTTTCATCTGATGATGCTTCTCTTTGCTGTGACTCTTCAAACGATGAAAGAGTACGCCTGGAAATCGGAGCGTCTCGCAGTGCTCTTACCGGATTGCATAATGTTATTGTTAGCAGAAGTCCTTGTTGATTGGGTATATATTGAGAGAGAGGGACGCTCGTCTTTTCATACGATCTATAATCAATTTTTCAACTTTGCATTGTCGTCGATTGTTGACTCGAAATTGATATACTTTCAGGTAAAGCATGCGTTCATAACTCGCTTCAACGAACTTCCTTCCACCGTGTACAGAGACTATACGATAAGTTTAGCCTACGATATGGCTCAGCCACGACAGGAAACTGCGTTCTCTGATCCGTCAGATTTGGTAGCCCGTCGAATGGGTTTTATCCCTCTTCCCTTGGGCGTTGCGATAGGGAGAGTGCTTTCTACGACCATCACGCCGACGCCGAAAGCAGCCAACATCATTCTGTTACTTCTGGCCTACCTAATTTTAATAGCTTTCAGAATCCTAATTAGTCTGATAATTCTTGGCAAGGCCTGCGATATCATCTCCTCGCATTCGGAAGATACGCATACGGACGTTACGGTTGCATCTTCGAAAGATCGTACACGAACAAACACCGAGTCGAAGAGCACAAATTTAGCCACTGCGATGTTTTCGAATAGCTCGATCAGCTTGAACAATGTCTGTTTGAACGAAGCAGTCTTGAAGGAGGAAATATTAGAAAATTTGGAGAACGTTAACAAAGGAACGACACAGTAAACGATATTGTCTTTTCTCTATTGTTTCGGGCGAAACATTTTTACATGCAATGTCGAAAGGATTTTTGATCGGAAGTGTCCGCAGGAAAGACCTGTATATGTGTAAGTATTGTCTATACAGAACTGTGATATAGAAACAAGTATCTTATATTTACAGGGATAATTATTGTAATCTTTGTTAAAGAGGGCAAAGTTCAAGTGCATATTTTGTTACAATACTATACCGATTAACGATGCAGTCAAATATTCATTATTTCCAAGCTGTATAGAGAATTTGTACTTTGATAGAGAGCATCGTTCTCGAAACGAATCGTGGATAGTTGAACTAGCAGTGAATTGCAATTGAACCGTTATCGAGATCAATACAATGAATGCTATTTTAATTTAGCTAATTCAACTTTACCCCTACTTACACTCTACTCTGTGTAAAAATAAGGAAATAATTTCATAGTATATGTGGTGCACATAATAAAACGAAAGAGTACATTTATGTACTAGTGGAGAGGTTGTAAAAAAGTTTGAAGGAGATTGAGTAAATAAAGAAGATTCATATACCTATGTTCAAAAATATTTCTTGCTTGCGAGCAGACTGCTCATTATGCTTTATTAGCGTTTTGATTTTACTCTGTGTTACTGTTTTCAGTTCAAAATCACTTTTACGCTTACAATAATTTATTTATTCCATAAATGTGTGAATGTTCAGGTTTCTGCTGCGAATTTTCAAAATCAAAGATTCAATTTTAATAATGTAACATACTAAAAATAGGTCTCTATCTTTTTTATTACTTTAAATTTAACTAAATTCTACTTATGCTAATAACATTACTGGTATAATCTTTATATATGGACTCCTTCAAATACTCTGTATATACGATACATGTATATACAAATATTTTACGGTGCATGCCCGTTCACCAACCAGCTTATTGCCTAAAATATTGACTTCGCGAAAAAAAAACGGAAATTCTACATTCTCTGTATAAAATTTGTTAGAATGAAATACATAACGTTATCGTTTTCTCATTTTCAAAGTGATTTAAAGAGCAGCTGACTTTTTAAATGGAATTCTACATTTTTAGGATCCATGTCCTTTTATACGATATAGAAATTTTTATGAAAAACGCCTCTGTGAAAACTAAAAAAGATGTTTATCATATGTTTTTATAAATTTCACGTCCGGTAAAATGTTTCATCATAATTATTTCGATAGTGTTGTCAATTTCTTCATTTTTTGTTCGATAATAAGAGATACATCATTCCATTTCAAATAAATAACCGAAGCACTTTTTAAGCATCACGTATGTATACATATACATTGTAGATATGGTATATGCTATTTAACGAAATTTTTTACCTATATGTAAAAATCAAAATGACTTTCTGTGTTTCTTTTAAAATATATCTGCATACGTAGATTCTATATATAAATATATATGTATATCGTAAAAATTTTGGAAGGAAATGATAATGATAACTCCTAAGAGTGTTCTTTGGTAATTAAATCTACCAAGCAGCTTTGTATGATATTTTTTATATAATCTGTAAATAGAAGGATAAAAAATGAATTAAATGTTGCGAGGCTTTTCTTTCTCTGAATAACACCTTCAGAAATAAAAAGGAACACCAAGTGTTTTGTACTTCAAGATAATTTATTATTGTAAATGCAATCAGAACATGTAAATGTTAGAACATTCTGGTATCCGTTCGTCACAAACAATTTTTCCAAATTCAAATGCGACCTTAGTGAAATGAGAGTTTCAGTCTACCAACTGAGAATATGTTACAAAATTCGATTCGAAATCTCAACAGCTAATGCTTGTTAATTACGTGTTAGAATAACGATCGCTGTTACTTTCACTGTTTACGTGTATTCCAATTCATCTTCGCGTTTGCGTGTTACGTGACAATATAATATTTATACAAAATCGTTCAGAGTACAAAAACAGTTTCGATTAGTTGAACAATATTTATACCTAAAATTTTGTGTAATATAACCGAATGTAAACTCCATTACGATGCTGGACAAATTCAATAAAATTCTATCAATCACAATTATTATGAGAGAAATTCTTTTCAGACCCCTGCTAAAGCAGAAACTTTTCGATATCGTTCCAATCACGAGGCGATTTAATCATACAGCTTTTCAAAACGCATTATCTTTACTACGAGTAGAGCTTGTATTTGTAATCTCATCGAAGCGTTGTATTTCTATGCCACTTTAAATCTGTAGTCACTTTTATTTGAAGCAACATCATTTTACAGGATATAAGTATCAAAGTAAAACCGTTGTTCAGCATCACGGACAATTATTATCTCTACTAATATTCTAAATATCGTGTAAAATAAATACATTCAAGTAATATCTCAAGTAGTAAAATCATGCAATAGAAACTGAAATAGTTTTTTCGAAAATACGAAATGAAAATGTCTGTTGATACAGTGACATTATAATTTTCAATACAGTTCGTTCAATTTTATTTCAACAACGTTAACGTCTCCATTTCATTCGATATCTATTTATTGTTTTTAATCTAACCCCCTTAACAAAAATAAGGGAGCAAAAATTGGAAACATCAACTGTAATATACATATATTTCTTTTTTAAACCACACAAACAAACTTCGTTCGTTATAATTCAAGATAATGGAGATGTTAAAGTGATTAAAACACTCTTCGATTTGTATAATGAGAACCGATCTGTGTTGTAGTTTCAATTGATAAAATGGTACTTTATATATATATATATGTATATATATTATTCAATCACAATAATATATTGCATTGAAAACGATTGTTTCAGAATAATGGCGTTTCTCGAAATTAGTTCAAATAATCGAGGTTCTGTTGTTAGCTTGAGATCTTTTACTTTGTTCTAAAATTATAATTTTGCGCACTCGGTATTCCAGTTAGTTTTTATGGAAGAAAATTCAAAGAATTCTTTCGTAAAAGAGAAGGTAAGCTTGACTTCGCAGTACGGTTGTTTCGTCGACTTCCGTTACTCTATAAGAGAAATTTTTATAAGTTTTTGACTGTTCGTGCCAGAACAGGATATAGTATTCTATCAAAAATCATCTTAATTTATCGGATAATGCGAATGACTCGAAATATTGTTGCAGATACACACTGTCAGTAAGAATTTCACAGCATCCTA
The DNA here is from genome assembly GCA_028455605.1 of Lasioglossum malachurum. NCBI lineage: Eukaryota > Metazoa > Arthropoda > Insecta > Hymenoptera > Halictidae > Lasioglossum > Lasioglossum malachurum. The sequence continues at coordinate 5,625,048 of CM052317.1, forward strand.
ATATTCGTAAGACAAGATCATTATTATTATTACTATTACCATTAATTAATTCAACAGGCTTATAAATGTCAAAGCAATTTCTGAAGAAACATAGAAATTTCGTTTATATTGTATATATGTGAGTGATCATTTTTCTATCAACGTATCGCGGGATTGGTACTCTTGAAAGTATTCAGAACAATGAATTTAATAGAGAAAATATTTTAGAGATACGTACCTAGAGTCAGAAACGTAATACCATTTCCCTGGAGGAGGTTCCACCGTGGTTTGGTGACTCGCAGCTGCTGCTTCTTCACCCTCAGAATCTGAACTCGGAGAAGATGAGCGTTCCTCAATCTCTTGTGCATCCTTCGATGGCAAGAAGGACCATCGGGGATCATCCGATGACAACGGCGTACGCGACTGCAAAAATAATATATTCGTCAACTGCGAAGCGTCTCAACTTTCATTTAGTAATAATGTAAGTACATCTACATGTACATAGAACTAGAGATTGATATAATAATAGTTTTAACTTGTAATGAGCGTGGATACGATGTGTAACCAACGTCACTGTAGCTATTTCAACGTACTTGGACGATGCAGGTACATAGAAAAATAAAAAATCAATCATTGATATATATATACTGCAGATTTTATGCATTTATGACAAATTGAACGACTAATGAAGTTTAAAACAGTGGCGTGATTACAAAAACTTAAGAACGCGGGTATATTATTTCCAACTTCAGAAGATTTGTAGAGGAAGCAAGATTGTATTTTTATTTGGCTCCCGTATTGTATTGATGCGTATTGAGGTATTGATAATGTTATGCTGGCTCTTATTATTTAAAAATTGAGAAATTACCTTCACGTAAGCAACGTAATGCCCGCCATGGATAGTTCCACTGTGTTCGACGAGTCCATACAGTGAATACATTTTCGGTTTTTTATGATTCTTACAAATGGGTGCTAGATCGAGCAGTATTGGAAACGAGACGTGCCTCGTTACTTTTCGAAAATCTATTCGTTGTGCTTGGAATCGTTTCAGATGAAGTATCAAAACTGCAGGTACTCGAGATATCAAGTATTGCTTCGTACTTGGTGTGCATATCATTTTGCTGTTTTCTTTCACCTGAAACAATAGCAATACCTTCGCTTGGATGCTTTAAACGTACGCGATCGATGCGTTGCATCTACGAGTACATTATCGGAAGGTACTCGAGCCATTATCGGAAGATATTCGATAACCACTACATACAATCTGTTCGAATAATTTCATACGAAAAGCCGATGTTGGAATTATTCTAGCTGCAGATGAAATTGCTATACCTTTCTCTCTCTCGCTGTGCAAGCTTCGCAGCTAACTTTATTACTGCCATCCATTAATTCTAGAGCGGTAAATTGATTTAAACAGGACTGTATTGAACACTCTCCTTCCTTGGTTGTATATCTGATTGGCGACGACGCTTGATTTCCAAGACCCATTTTCGAAATTCCATAAGAAATGCCGTTGACACCATTACAAACCTCGTTCGAGTATTCCACTGCATTTCTTCTTCCTCTGCTATCGTTTAAGAACAAATGAATCGTATCTTGTGATTTTTCTTAGCGGAAGTCTGCTTTGAAAATGTTAAATGAAGAAAGATCGTACCGTTGGGTGGGGCTACAGGAACTTTCTTCCGACGGGGATGAGCTCAAACTAACTGCTGGTCCCTTCGGACTGGTTGAATCCGGGTTCACCGTTAAAGAAGTGGATAAAGAAAATTCAGTCTGGATTCCAGTCTCGTTTATAGGGCTGTCGGAGTTGTTTAATCTATCTGGAACTTTTGTCTGCGATAGATCTTTTATAGAAATGTCTGTCGGATGTAGACTGGATAAACAAATGCAGAATCACCGAATTAAAAACAAGTACCGGAGCGAAAACAATGGTTTTCTTTGATTTTCTTTTTCGCAATTAACATACCTATGCGACGAATTTCTACTACAGAAGTCTTCGATCGGAGGAAGATTTTTTATCGGACTGAATTGTACTTTAGTACAATTATCAACATACCTATGCGATGAGTTTGTATTAAAGAAGTCTTGAACCGGAGGAATATTGTTTATCGGGCTGAACTGTAAATAATTATCTAGTGCCGTTTTGTTCATTATTTCGTCGGCTTTCGATGGATCAGTCGCCGGAGAAGCGGGACTAGCTAAAGTGGACTGTTTCTCCGAGCTATATCCAGATTCAACGACTTCTGGGAAAAATGCTTCGATTTCTACGTTGTCTTCTACATCTGCGTCGCATTCCCCTGTAAAAAGACATGAAATTTTCGATGAAACCGAATTCAAATATATTACGCGATAAAATAAAGTATATATAGTGTTAGTACACGAGATACCTGATTCAATTACACCGCCGTTATTTTCTTCGACAATGTTGCTTTTGTTAGGTGCATCGTTGCTATAGTCGCGAGACTCTTTTATTTTACTTCTTCGATTTTTCCGAGCTGATTTCTGGTACTTCGAAGCTGTACGCGGGATATAACTCTCCAGGATATCGGAGGTGTCTTCGTGACCGCTGTTCTTCCTTCTTAAATAACAAAATATATTACGTATTACAGTACAGAAAGTACATCCAATACAAGATGAAGACTAGAGCTGCTTTGTGTTTATAAATTCGGTATGGTTAATTTATATGTAATTGATGTTCGAAAAAAAAGCCTCATACTTTACAATTCGTGGTTGCGGTTTGTCTGCCATTACCGACAAGCTTAGATCTAGGAAAGGCTCTGTACTCTGCGAAGAATGATGACAGTCGAGACATTCCAACGTGGATACCAAAACTCCACGAAAAACTGGTTCCGGTCCAAGTAATCTCGCGCTCGCCTGATTCCCGTAGAATTTTACACGGGACTTCAGACTCTTTTCTACTACCTCGGGGTTCGTTTTTTGATTTAAACCGATTTGCTTTAGAATTACTAGCTGATATCTCTAAATGTTATAGGAAACACACTTTTACTTACGCATAGAAATTTATCGGAGACAGAAAATGTCGAGTTCATTCCTCGACTTGATATATTTTTTAAAGATCAAACGAAATTCTTACCCTGACATCCTCATTCCTAACTAGCTCTAGAAGGTGCCTGAGGAGTTCATGCGAGTCGTGCTGACCTCCGTCCATACATTGCATCGTCTTCTTTCTGAACGAATTCAACAATTCCGACGGGCGATAACATTTTTGCCCATCCGAATTTTGCATTTCAACTAGCGTTGTGTGTAACACCGAGGTAAAATTGCCCCAACTTTCTAAGGTACCCTCTATGGGGGGCTAAAACAATTTGACAATTATTCACTGACTGTTTTCTTCTATTTCTTTCTTTACATAGATCGATAACATTTGACTTTTATCGTAACTTACTAAATGGACTTCCTCCGAGCTGTCTGCGACTTTATGCTTTCCTCCTGGTAGAACAAACTTTTGTCCAGGAAGATTTAGATCGTTGAGTACTTTCACTAAAAATGGCGTCTGCGCTAAGCATTGTAGAACCGCATTGAAGAAACAGGTGTTTCCCAAATTCATTAACCCCTGAGACAATATAACATGATTACCATCTTCAAAATACACACACATTGAAGTTAGTATTAAAAAATAATCGTACTCCAACTTTAGGAAGATTGCTATGTAAAACTTTTTCTTTCTGTACATCCACGTCTACAGTTTCTTTCTGGAACTGGCATAATGCTGTGTTAGCTTGGGGTGAGACACGATTCACTGTGGCAGCCCGTTTTACAAATTCTACTGTTTCTTGAAGATTATTCCTAAAAATATTAGTCGTATAGTCTAAACGTACACAAGTAAAATGGATTCTAGCAACTGCAAAGACTATACATGTTTCTTTTTATAGATACCTATGGCTAATAGTAACTTTCACATTACATTCGTAACACCAAACATCCCAAGAATGAGTGTTAACAGCAATATAATGACTATCGCTATGCGGTTTCTTGTAATGTTCTATAGCATGTCCACCTAATTCTTTTTTTTTACAACCATGATGACCGCACAGCAGACAAACAAATATTGTGGAACTTTCTGTGGAATCCTAAAATCATCAATATCCTTGAATACAATGTACTAACGTCAAAGCAGCATTGTTTTTTTATTTCATTTACTATGTAAGTACCTCCTCATTTATTTGTAAAATACTATTTTTATTCTTTTTACAATCTGAACATTCCATACTGCTCCCCACTTTATTGATGAACTTCTTAACTTTGTTGAAGTTCACTGCTTTTGCAATGTGTGGACATACTTTACCTATAAAAATATAAAATTAAGAAATTACCTTGACAAATAGAATTTATTTCTCGTTATAGTATTCCCAAATGTTCTTAATTATGTTTGTTAAATCTAAAAATTATCAAATATTATGAATGTGTTATAAATTTTATTTTTAAAGGTTTCTTTATACTATACGACACTCAAATCAATAATATTGGAAATAGAAATTCAACGTTGTCACATGGTGCAGCATGTTGAAGGAAATTAACAATTAATCACAGAATAACTAAATACTAAATACATATCGTTCAATTGATCGGAGTATATATTTCTCTACGTTTATCCTACTAACAATTGTAATTTTCGTAAAAATATCTATTTCTATTTAGTGAATAAAGATTTTTTCTAACCTGTAGAACTGGATTCGTCACAAGAATCGGTTGATCTTTCGATGAGCTCTTCATTTGGGTCTGGTTGTCGAGTACGTTTTTTGCTCATCGTGAATTATTCCCAAATCGCATCGAACTCAATTGTCACAATTCTTTTGTCTTTTAACTCTCCTCTCTCCACAGGGCTTAGTAAACAAAAGAAAGATTGTAGACTTGATTATATGTATGTACGAAATAGCTCAGAAAATATTTCGAGTTCACCAAAACGATCCGTCGATAGTAATAGGTACTGTAACTTACTGTACTTTTGTTTTACTACTTTCGGAAGTGTCTCGACGAAATTATAAAATATTACAATAAATATGAAAATAAATTAAGAAAAGTAATATTTCAAAAAATCACGGTAACAATTGCTCTCGCTTATAGAATTGATGCTCCGTAATGTTGGTCACAAACACATCCGCGAATCATCGAAATCGTGAATAAGCAAGGCTGATAATGTGCTGCATTCATTGTTGCGGCGACACCGTAGAGCAAAACACAGTATACAGTATACTGCCTCTCGCCTCTCGTACTGACAGCATTTCAGGCCATAGAATTCTTAGTACTTACACGAGGTACGCGCGAAAATTGCAGCGCCTTGATTGGCTGACAATTCGTTTCTGCGATAGTGCTGCTCTCGACGCAGCCAGAGACAAACAAACAAAACCTTTGGTCCGTCTCCGGTGTTCAAAGCTGCTCAAAATCAGTGACTCAAATCACGGTAATTTTTTCACAAACCTTTTTTAAAATTATTGATAGTAAAAAATTAATTAAAACAATTATTAAAGAATTAAAAATGCACCGTGACTCAAAATCACTCTTTTATGTGTTCTATGCCTGGACACATGTATTACTCCGCAAGTTTAGGGCCGATACTAAAACTATTGTACATGCAGTTTCCAATTTTTACATATATATATCAAAGTGACTTTTTTCAATTATAAAATACGGTAAATAGAAGATAAAGAAAGCACAGGCGAATCGTCTTTCAGAATTGGGGAAATTGGAAATGTTGGACAGCGCGGCAATATTTAAAACTTAATACGGTAGAAAATATTGTTCAATAAATACACAGAATTTCTAAAGGTATATTCGCCGATAGAGTTACTTACAGGCGTCAAAAATCTTCTAATTTAGTCTTGGTTTTCATATTAAATCGAAACACTGCTAATTCTTATAGTCTTCCCGCCATTTTGTTTCTTCACATATTCTATATTCTATGACGTTGCAAAAATATCGACACTATTTCAATCCCTTACCCGACATTACCAACACAATTGCAGAGCTATCGGCCAAAATTGGAATTAAATGTGTCACAAATTTGATTGCGCGAGCAATTTGAATTCTCATAAGGAAATATACTTCGAATATTTGTTTTGTTTAGGAAACGTATCACCATAAAATGAAGATTGAATATTATAATATTTGTTAATTATTTATTAACAAGATGCAGCCACGTGTAAAACGATCACGTCGATGTCACCAGTCATTTACGAACTACACTTTATTTGTCGCCAATGTATTTGAACAATCGATATGTATATCGACACTTCGTTTCAAGTATTCAAGTGCAATATTTGAAAATAACCACACGCTCCTACATTTCAACTGTCAGTATAATAATGTGCAGTCATGTGCAGTGTATCCATAGTTTCGTCCGACTCGTGGCTAACTGCTAACCCTGCTAACTAACAAAAAATTAGTGGCTGTCGGTTGCTGTCGGTGCACGGTGCACAGTGCACGTGACGACATTGCACGGAGACACGGAGAGCGTATTCGATGTTGGTGGGGGTAATGACGTCGCAGCTCTCATTCGCTCCATTCACTGGCCAGCCGCCGTCGCGAGTAGTCGTAACGAGTCTGTCCTGCTTTCCTCCGAGCATCGATACCGTTCCAGGATCTAACGGAATATCCCGGAAGTGCGCTTCAGACTCGCCTATCTCTCCGCGAAAACGGACACATTATATATCAGGTTACCGTCGATTCTTCCGCGGTTCGCTGTTCCGTTGCGGGCGATCGATATCGATCGAATGTGTGCTTTCCGATCGAAACGCTAGAATGTATTTGTGAAAGCTACTTGCTCTCAGTCTGTCTTTCTTCTCGTTCTTCTCCTCCTCGTCGTATTTCCATTCTGTGGCTGTGTGAGTTTGCATGTGTATGCGTGCGCGTGCCACATGCATGTGTGATTTGTGTACATAGTGGTGTTTGTTCGGATTCGAGAAGGTCTTTGGACGCGAAAGGATACGATCGATTGCGATTAGTGGAACGAGATATGACCGTCGCCGGAAAGGTGAGTTCTTTTTACCGATCCTTTCGACTTCTGCGCCTAAGCCCAATAAAATCAGGTTAAACACGATCGCATTTATATACTTCCGTCAAACAAACTATACTCCCAGTTTGCTTAATAACGCGATAATTCGTCGGAACAAGTGTTCCTTCCACACTTTTTCTCTTGGTTTGTTCTATTCCTATTACTCTGTACTGTATACTTTGTATTCGTTTTTCTAGATCGACTAAATTGCATTGTACATTGTATTCATAGAAAACATTGTCAGAGACTAATTAAATTTCACGTGTGAAAGTTTCACAAAGATTGTACACGGGGGTATATTAACGAATAATCGATTGAAAAAAAAAGTCATCGAGCCTATTGAAAACAAATGCATTTATGGTCTGAAAAATACATGGCTAGATATTAAGCAGTGCGATGATCAATGTCACGTTCTATTCCTTTTAATCGTAGTGAAATAACGGAGGACATATTGCTTTTGTATCGATAGCACATCATTCTTGGAAAAACTTTGAAATCACGGTCTAATCAGACGTCACGTGTGCCTCTCATTTTCATTTCAAAGAGATGATTAGTAATGACGTTTTTGCATAACAACTTTCACATTCTTTAGAGCAACACAAAACTTTTACGAATGCCCTAAAACATTTGACAGATTTAAACCTAATTTCGATAATTAACTTATTCGAGATAAAAAGAATCTTCGGATGCATATTTAAAGGAGAAAGAATCGATTTTGTATGTCTATCACGATTTCTATCGGAAAAAAATTTGTCTAGGGCAAAAGGGAATAGATATTTTAAGAATAAAAGCAGTCTCTGAACGGTGATGCCACTTTCTCTATTTTGTTTATACGTATGGCTCATTAGTATCGCTACACACCTGTTGCGTGTCACGATCCTCTTCTCTGTTCGAAATGGTTTAGAATTAAACGGACTTTAATAACAATCTATATTCGAAATGACTTCCGTCAAGAAATATTCTCCAACCGGATTATGATAGGCCCAAACATTTTTTTAGTCGACCGCACCCCGTTGCCACAATGCGGCGCTAAACTACTTTAGCGAAATCTTTTAACCCTCTTCTCTCTCTCTCTTTCTTGGTCGGTATAACATTTTCGTAGCCCTCGAAAATTTTCCTAGACATCGCATCTCAGATGAAAATATATATAGCTCATCGAGCATCCCGAAATTCAGCCATGTTCCCAAGAGAAACTCGAATAACTGTACAAAACTACGATTTATTTGCGTAGATGGAACCGAACGGCGCAGCCAACGTATCGTAAAGTTTAAACAATTTAATTTCTGCGACGGAGAAAGTTGATAACAAACTTTCTTCAAGAAATTTGTCACTTCCGGCTGAGAATCGCTGGTCTTAAAACTTTCTCCATTAAAGTCGACCGTTCTCGTCTGAGAAGTATGTCGTTTACACGTTAAACGAACCCTCCTCGTATCGTCATTTATTTCGAATAAATAGTTCAATTCTCCGAATGTTTTTTGAATTTGTTTAATTGTCCTCTAAACTTTCTTTTTCGCGTATATCTACCCGTAAATATATATACCTGTAGAGACAAATTGGTTATTGTCAGTAGATTTTAACGGTACGTTTACTTCAAGATTATTTCCTCCGCTTTTCGTGTAATAACGTGACGATAAAGAACATTCAGAAATAGTAGGATATAGATTTCTAATCTCACTGTACTTGGCCATATTGTGCAAATGTTTGATATATGCTGTACCTCGAATTCCGTAGAAAGTTATTAAACGTTTCGTGTCTCGTATAAGAATCTCTAAGCTTATTTTTCAAAGAAATAAGTGAGAGCTTATAATATTGTTCTATGTAATATGTATACAAGTGGTTTATACCTGTATTGATAAACCAATATGAAAGGTGTTGCGGCAATCGATGTCGGTAAAGTAGCACGATATCGTAACCAATTTCTAGTGCGCATGCGTCCGCAAGTAGGGCCCTCGGGACTTGGGACCCATTTGAATACGGAATACTGAGGCTACATTCATGGTAGACCTAGATACATACGGAATACTAACTACGCGAGTATGTACCTACATACAATGACGTATGCACTGAAAATTTGGTTAACGAAAAACATATGATCTTAATGTAGAATCTTTTATAGGAATGCTATCCTTGACTGTTTAAATAGAAATCCGAATATATATTTCAGCTTGATTTGCAGAGATTCGTGGACTGTACCGTTTTGGAAACTGAAAGCACCGCGGACGCGGAAGATTCTTCTTATGATAGCGATTACGACGTCGAAGATTTGATTCCGTCTGCTAAGGCACATTCGCAAGTAGAACAGGTATTTAGCTACATAGCAAGGATGTTACGAAAGAAAGAGTTTGACCTATAAAATGGCGTCGCTGATTCATTAAAATTTGAGTAAATTATTCATTTCATTTTCTATTATAGTTGTCCGGATCAGGCCATGCAGGCGTGTCAAGGACATCCTCGGATACTCTAGCCGCAGAATTTGCAGAATATGTGACAACGCAAGAAAGTCCACCTAATCAAAGTCCAGGTAATAACTGCTCACCTGTTGTGCGCGCTCTAGATCGTTTGGATTGGCGCTACATGCGACTCGTGCGGACATATTTAAATACATGTAAATAGCAAATCGTAGGCGTAATCTTAGACGTAAGTTTTCATAGATGGGCACGGGAATGAGGAAAGTAGTGACACGCGATCTATGTAGTAACATTTATACCGATATTCCCTAGTTTGTAAGTTAGTAGCAAAACTCTTGTTCGCTCCTAATCTATATAAATGTAAAATTTATGGTTGGTGTCCCGGCAAAACGTCCGCAATCAGGTTTAGCCCCTACACGATATATTGTTGATAACATTTCTTTTGTTATTACTTTGGTACTACACCTGTAGCGTATAGTACTGTTGGGTTAGGGCACGGAAAATTCGATATCTATTGGTGCGACCAAAACCAGGAACGTATCTTGTATGTCCTAAATTATTATATTTAAATATAAATTAAATTATTATATTAAATTTTAATTATATGTAACTCAGGTACCCCATTTTAGCCCAACTTTGTACGTTACTCACGCTGAAATTTAGCGAAGAGTCGCCAGATAAGACTTGACCCCCACTCTACCTTCCCCTTCTACGACGCTACTCCCCACCAGTGTCGCCAGAATCGATCGAAACTGGTACCCCCCAAGCCGCGGATAACATTTTTGAAAACAAAATGTTTCTTCAAATGATCTCAGGAACCTCCCATTTCCGGCTGTTGAAGGAATTTTGGGACAACCTGTATATTATGATGAAAAGATAGTGGGTGGGGTAGTGATATTGGCGGGAAAATATCTAAACGTTGTTCTTCTGTTCTCAGGGTACACGGCTAGAGTAGAGTTTGCACTGAAACTCGGATACACGGAGCGTCTGGTGCAAATAGCATTGGAGAAATTAGGTCCAAACCCGGAACAGAACGAGTTGCTAGCCGAATTGATAAAACTCGGTGCGAGCAGTTTACCAAAATTCGAGAACACGCTGGGTGAATCGGACATCATGGCTAATACGGAAACGGATTTGGCGAGCGACGAAACCAGGTGTTCGACCGGACTCAGGCCGGTCGTGATCGATGGAAGCAATGTGGCGATGAGTCACGGAAACAAAGAAGTATTTTCATGTAGAGGAATTAAGATTTGCGTGGACTGGTTCAAGGCGAGAGGACACAGAGAGATTACGGTGTTCGTACCGAAATGGAGAAAAGAGGCCTCGAAAATTGATAATCCGATCGTTGATCAGGAAATCCTTGGGGAGCTCGAGCGAGATCGTTTGCTGGTTTTCACGCCTTCTAGGTTGGTATATACTAGAGTATATATTAGAGATTACAGTTCTGAACGTGTTCACGAATCTGTAAATACGGATCCGTGAATACGCGTGAAATAAGGATCTTTAGTATATACGAACTTTCTGTGGCCTGAAAATTATTTATGAGGGATAATTCCCCCTTAATAATGAAAGCAAAACATTCTTGGTGGAAAGCTCTTGATTTTTTATTTCAGATTAGTTGCTGGTAAGAGAATGGTTTGTTACGATGACCGTTACATTTTGAAACTAGCTGCAGAGACAGACGGAATTGTCGTGAGCAATGATAATTACCGAGATTTGGCTCAAGAGAGTCCTGAATTCCAAAAGGTTGTCAAAGAAAAGATACTGATGTACACATTTGTGAACGATCGTTTCATGCCACCAGATGATCCATTAGGCAGAAACGGACCTACATTGGAGAACTTCTTGAGAGTTTTACCAAAAAAGCTAGATCCGGCTCCACCTTGTCCCTATGCGAAAGTATGATTGGAATATTAATGTGTTTAACTTGAATCTTTTATGAAGAAATTACTTACTAATTGTAAGAAAGGAATAGCGTTGAACGGTTAAAATTGAAATGTTTGTTACAGAAATGCACGTACGGCAATAAATGCAAATTTCAACATCCGGAAAGAGGTCCTCATCCACAGAAATCTGTCTCAGAGAAATTAGTAGAACATGTACAGAAACAACTTCAGGCAAGGAATTCCATTTCAAACCTTCCTTCGCCGAGCAGCTCATCCTCGAGTACGCATAAACCACTTTGCAAAAGCAGATCAATGGTGACCAGTACAACTCAACCGGTAGCATCGGCTACTAAAAGTAAATCCGCAGAAAATATTGCGGGGAAATCGCTCGGAGCAAATTTGGAAACTTTTAACACAACCCTGGAACTTTTAACGGAAAGCCTGGATAAATTGAACACAGAACTGGACAATTTACACGAACGACGGCTCGAAAGATCGTTAACTTTGAATCCAGTCTATGATCCCAGACTCCGTCAACCGAGACAATATCAACAAGCATCGCAGACGAGTGCATCGTTTCAAGAAAGAACACGTGCTCTTTCTAGACCGCAACACAGACCCCTAACTAGACATTGCAGTAACGAATCTTACAGAGTCGGTGCAAAGTGAGTTTTTCGAGTTTCTTCCCTTGCCTCGTTATTACACAGAATAGACAATTCAATTTTTTTTATATTTTCTTCTTGTCGTAACAGTTGTGATCCCTTAGATGCGAGGCATTGTCATCCACAGGTAACACGTATTGCCTCTGCACCAGAGGCAATCTGCTTTCCCCCAGAGGACTTTTATAAAAATCTGATGGGCATGGACGTGGCTAGTGCAAGGATGCTGATAGAGGAAAGAAACGAAATACTAAATTGTTTGAAAAGAATATTTCACGAAGATGATGTGAGATCAGTTCTAACGTATCATCCGTTTGAAACAGACTCTGTTGAGATCTATAACATTCTGTCGAAATCGTGTACTCGCAAACAGTAAGACTCGCAGCAGTCGTTTACTTATTCAGTTTGAGTAATCATACAAACTGCACAAAAATTCGTGCAATCGCACGAATACATATGGAACAAGTAAAAATTCTATACCCAGAAACGAAGTAAACATACAATAGAAAAGATTTTTTATTACATATTCAAACAAGTTTATTATACAAATAAATTAACAGAATTGTTTAAACGAAGAATTTATGATTCGAGTAGATACACGTAAAAACTAATGTACAAATTATATTAGAGATTTCCTCCAATTTTTTTAAATTCCAGAGACGAGAAGGGTACTTCCTCGAAAAAATCGTCGAAAAGGAACTAACTTTCAACAATTTGAATTAGATATTCTTATCTAAACAAAATTTGTCTTCAGATGGTTTACGACGAAAATGGCAAATAAATCTGAATGAAAGTGATTAATCTCTCTAGGAGAGATGCAACGCGCGCGCGCGCGCGCAGAAGATCCAATTTTTCAAAACAGACGATGAGAAAGTGTAATCGAGAATAACAAAAAGTTCTTCTTTTCCCCTGCGAATTTACTATTAACTGTTTATGTTTCAATATGAGGATAAGGTGTATTTATTTTTAATAAACTGCCCATGTTTTCTATTATAAATTTACTATTCGAGAGCACTTCATTTACGATACCTCTCTATTAGCAACTCAAAAAGGAAAACTGTTAAGAATGCATTTACACGATAACAATTCGAGACATTATTATTATTATGAATTTAAAAATTTGAAAACCTTCGCGCGTTCTCGCGATAGTACTAAAATGATGATTATTATAGTAATGTTACGTTATAAATAGATTGTGAATTTTATGCATTTATGATGGAAAGCTAGCTGAATTTCAGAATATTGATGCATTATTATCATTTTAATTTTTTGACAATTTTATCATTATAAAATTGTTAAAAGAGGAAAGACATTTCTATTTCAGACTGCTGTTTCTTGGAATGGATGCAGAACGTTTCTATTTTGCATAAAGATCCGCAGTCTAACCATTAATAATACGTACCTCCACCTATTATCATTATGTGTACTTCACACAGTAGAGTAAATTGTAAAGCTTATACTTCTCTGGTCTAAGCGGGCTGTACCCAACCACCAAATGCCTTCTCCAATTCTTGCGCCACAGCCAAACATAAATGGTCGTTATACGGAGCTGCTACAACCTGAAATGCAGTAATTCATTTTAATGATTTAATATTTACAACGACTACATTATATTATGTTTTTACTATCTACTTGTTTTACTTCTAGTGTTTTCTCTCTAAGTCTTACTTGTAGTCCAAGAGGTAATCCACTTTTGTCTAATCCAAGTGGTACTTGACAGGTTGGGAGTCTAAGAACGTTGAAGAGACACCAATAACCAAAATTGAAAGGTCTCAAGAAAGCTGTATAGTGATAGCCGGCTGGAGACGGTGAAGATGGGTAAAGCAAAACTCCGTCGTCTCCCAATTTGTCCTTAAAACGAAAGCAAAGATAAAAATATAAATAAGAATATTGAATGAAATTAGATGAAACGTGCAAAGTGTAAAGCATGTAAATATAGTAAAACTCATTTAAACTGCGGATGCTTGCCAATAAATATTTCTTCATGTTTGAAGTTACACTTTTCGCCCATTCAGGATTATCTTTCGGTAAGAAATCTTCATCGATTAACTTCATAATTGCGCCGAATGTTAATTCAGACTTTCCAGTTAGTAATTTCGAGACTTCTGAAACGGCACGTGCGCGGTACTAAAAATAAGAAAGCATTTTTACATATGATCGAGCGTATGTGTATGCCTGTTATTTGTAGTTCCTTATTTCTTATTTATTTTCATTTCAGTAACTTACCTTTCCATTCGTTATACTTAGTTTAAAGTCTAGGTTTTCTTGCGACATCCAAAACCTCCACAAACGATAACTGTATTCAGAACCAGGTATTTTGACCTGTAATCGATTAAGAAGCACATGAATATAATATAGGAAAGATTGAAATTCTAAAGATAGTATTCTTTTGAATACCAACCCCAACAGTGATTACGTATAATTATTTACTATTAAACACATTTACTTTTGTTGCGGAGCCGGTGACTTCCTTAAAATGATATACAGCTTTCAAAAGAGCTGTCTTCATCTCGGAGTTTACTTTACTTGCTCTCAAATCGCCTGAACTTTCTTGGTAAAAGATTTTCAGCTTTTTTATATCTACTGGTGCATCAAGCTTTAAAAGAGACACTTTGTCCCCAATTAAAACCTTTAAGAAAGGTGCTAAATCTTCAGCCTTCTTACAGATCGGGCCTGCTTCTGCCATTGAATTAGAATAATCCACTTTTCGAAGTCCAACACCTTTTAACGGTGTTAAGCCTGCAAATAATCTCATAAATACTCCTTATTACACTAAAATAATCGAATTAGCAAGATCAATTCGATGATTACAATTTACAAAGAGTAGTAGCTTAAAAAATTGTAAAACCTTCAGTCGGTTTGTGTCCATAAACTCCATTGAAGAATGCTGGCATTCTAGTGGAGCCACCGATATCGCTACCAATAGATATTGCAGTTCCACAAGCAGCAGTTATTGCTCCTTCTCCGCCACTACTTCCTCCGACATTCCTAGTAGTATTATAGGGATTACAAGTTTGTCCGTACACATTGTTTCTCGATTCTGTCCATAAATTCAACTCAGGAATATTTGTTTTCGCTATCAAAATTCCACCTGCTTCTTTTGCTAAATGAACTACTGTTGCATCTTCAGGAGAACGATAATCGCGTCTGCTTGTTAAGGCCATTGTGTGAAGCATGTCTGTGAAATTATTATAATTATACGAAAAACAGTTATGCTAATGGAGTAAAAACTACAATTTACTAAAGTTACCTTTAGCTTCATTGCTTTCTTTAGTTGTAAAAGGAACACCTAAGAAAGGTTTGTCCTTCTTTATTTCATCGACATTCTGTTGCTTCTCCAAAAATTTGTCTACTTCTTTAGCCTCTTCCAAAGCTTCGGAATATCTGTCTTCCACAATGGCATTTATTAATCCGTTGACTTCTTTTGCTCTTTCTATAAATGCCGTAACAACTTCCAGACATGATACCTTCTTTGTTCTAGAGTAACATTATGTACAATGTGTTTTAATAAATTTTCTTGCGTATTAGGTATATGGAAAATTGGCTCTGCTATGTACCTGATTTTATGAGCTAATTCCGACGCACTCAGCAGCAGTAAATCATTGTTTACCGGCGGTACTTTCTGCGCTTTACCATCATAGTAAAATCCAAAAAATATATCCACTAAAAAGTCGAATATCATGTGCACCTGAACGAGTAGCCATTTTAAACAGTCCAGCGATACCTTTCTCGATGTTTCTAACACATCTTTACACATATCATCGTCCTGCAGGATAAGTCTCATTGTTAGTTCGGTAACGAGTAGGTAAAAGGCAAATTAACCAAAACTCTTATTCTAAAAGTTCACTATCCCTGTACATATGCAAACGATAAAAGAAAAAAAACCAATGTTACCTTATGTTTAGCCGAAGTGCACATATTAATAAGTTTTTTTAAAATATTTCCAAAGATTAACTCAGCAAAATGCAAATGTCATGTTTAGACTGAGTGCGATACGTTCCTGAATTTATGACAGTCCAATGACCAATGTTGAGGTTGAGCTGGTTGAGTAATGTTGACCAATGTCCAATCACAGACACTGTAGCCTTATAGACGCGAAAGCCTGCTGAAATCGATGTATATTCTATTATTTCTATTCATGCTTCAACGTTGAGCATTGACTACACCGCACAAAGAAGTCCTGTAGAAAGAAAATTTCAACAACTTTCGAGAACATCTTTCCAGTACGCATGTGTATACGGTAATTTTCTATAATTGTAAGAATGCGTGCATGTATAGTTACATAAATGCTTTGATATTTATACAAATATAAATAGAACAATTCTCTCAAATATATAAGAATCACCATAAGGATAGTTATTATAATAATGTATTTATCGGCCCACTTTTCGACAGTCACCCCCCCAGACAGCACACCGGCTCGATTCGTGCCGGATATTTATGCGCGCAATGGTCCGGATATAGCCGGGAAGGGGCTCGAGCCCAGGGCCTGCCGGCCGTGCCTGATTTCAGCCAGATTCAGCCCATTTTCAAGATTGCAAGGATGCGGGATTTGCGTTCTCATTTCGTAATAATACAAACACGGGTTTTTTTTCAGTAGTCAAAAACGCCAGATAAAGGTCAAACTAGGCAGCAAACGCCCTCAATAACAGTAAAGTAGGTTCTGTTCCATGCTAATGATGATGTTGTGCAGCCCTCTCAAAAACAGGCTGAAATCAGGCACGGCCGGCAGGCCCTGGGCTCGAGCCCCTTCCCGGCTATATCCGGGCCATTGCGCGCATAAATATCCGGCACGAATCAACCGGCCTGGGCCTCGAGCCGATCCAAGCATTGAGTTAGCCTGTAACCTGTAGGTCGAGGGCCTTGCAGGCTTGGTCAGCTGGTAGGCTCGGTCAGCTGGTAGGCTCGGTCAGGCTGTGCTATATTACCATTTTCATTTCATACTTTTTAGACGAGTTTATGACAGAATCTTCGTGCCACAAATAAATAAATAAGTCTATTTCTGTTCTGAATCATGTTTCGCGTGCTGGATCTCTTCATTTGCATGCAAATAGGCAAAATGAACATGGTAATGGGGTTACGTGATGCCGCAAAAGTAGGTACCTACATTGGATTACTGTCAATTACTGTACCCACAATATTATGTTTCAAATATTGCCGCGTTTTCAAATTTCTTATTGTCGGTATGTGTCGCAATGTTTTGGCGCTAGTTTCGCGACACGCTATTTCCCCGTGCTTGCGCAATGGAAATCTGTTTTTTCGAAAAAACGCGCGAGTTTCGCCTCTACGTTATGATTATTTTCTATCGACTTTGTTTATCCTTTTTAATAAATAAATGTTTATATGAATTAACATATTGTTGATATTTAAAAAATGAGATTGGTTTATACTATAATTCTATTAAAAAAGTGGTACACATGAGTTATACCTGTAAATAATATATTTAGAATAATTTCACGTTGATTCATTCAGCTTTTAGGTTAGTAACATTGTAAAAATAAATTTTCATTTCGTTCAATAATAACCTCAATATTTTTACAGAAAAAATAAACTTTGATAAACTTGCTGAGTTTGAATTCGGTAATACTATAAAAATTACATAAATTTTTCGAACTGTAAGATGAGAAAAATTCGAAGGAACAAAGTGGTATGTACTAACAATATTAATAGGATTTGGAATTTTAATCACGTGCTAATAATTAAATTTATTTTAAGAATCAAGCCATCGAATTTCTTCAGTTAAGTAGAAGAAACAAAGATAAATGGAAAACAGAAGTGGACGAAGAAGAGAAGTTAAGAAAAATTAATTCACAGTGTAAAATTAGACATCGATATAAAACAAGAGAAAGACAACATTCTACAGGCTTTTCAAAGCACACAATTCTTTCAGAACTAAAGTCTCATGTTCTCAAACGAGATTGGAGCAAAGTACGTAATTTATTTTTATTGCTACTTCATTTTTCCACTGACATAGAACCTTTGATATGGCGGTATGTTTTTATCCTTGCTTTATATGGTGATGTCAATACTTTACACAATATTTCCGAATTTTTCAAAATGTGCATTGGTAATTTAGATTCAGATAGGAATTTAGTATTGAAACATTTATTATTATTGTCATGTAATAGATAATCGGTTGTAAGTATTGTACAAAAGATAAAATGTAAATCGAACTGTGATTTAGTAGATAATAGATAAGAACTTTAATATTACCGAACAGACCAAATTTATTTGTGTAATTTCGAAGAAATTTAATTATTATACACATCTCTACAAAATCGGAAATAAAATTAGAAAGTATTCTTTGTCGTGACATGGATGTGAGTGTGATTTCTTTACTTCCTATCTTCGTTTCATAGACTATAAATCAAAGAAACAGTCGTACCTGTAATCTTTCTAACCTCGTTACACAAAACTACGCGACGACTATTATTTTTCAATTTTTCATAATGTTGCGTGTCCATTTGTAATTTCCTCTTGGAAATTTAAATATTCCCACCATAATGAACATGCACGTATGACGTAACTGCATTGGCCATCTATCGGAGGAAGTACTATAGTTTCATGCCGTGCACTGTATTTTGCTTGAATCTGCTCATCTCGACTTTTCCTATTCACTCAAAGACCTACATTTGTGATAAACGTCCGAAGACGTATTTATATGATCTATTCTTCGATATATAGTTGTTAAATATTTAATGTCGAAAGTGCACGAATGTTGAACGTCTCGTTTCCAAACAGCTGACATTGAACTATAAAATGCGAAGCCAACATGTGAATTTAAGAAACACATTGTGATATTTAGATTTATTGCATTTCTCGTCGGTTCGTCAAAATGGATTTTGGTACATTGTTGAGTGTGGCACAGAAAAATGAGACTAGCAAGCAGGTAATTCTATTGTCATCTTTATAATCTCATTGTTTTCTATTTTTTATATGCGTACTTTCGAAACATGAAATTTTAAGTTAAGGTGTGACTGTTTTTATATTTTTTAGTCGATTGCTTGCTATCAGACGAAATTCGCACCTCCGAAAAAACCAACTAAACAGGCTAAGGCTCTTTCACACAATATCAAAAAATTTTTAGCTCGTAAAGAGGAAGAGGAGAAACGAAAAGTTCAAGAGGAGAAGAAGAAGAAAGAGGTAGAGCATAATTCTTAGACTTGATATATTTTATAGAAATTTGTTCTACGTCCGAGCATAGAATTTCGTTTACTTAATATTATGTTTTCGATGCAGAATTTGTTAGCATTACGGGATCATAAAACTCAAAGTCGGATAAATAAACACTTGAAAGTATGTAAGGCGGCAAATAAGGCTGCGATAGAAGATGCAATTGACAATGAGAATACAGCTGTTACAATGGCAGGTATGACTATCATTATTAAATCGTTGTACATGCTTTTTATACTTTTAACACATTGATGGCAATGTCGAGGTTCCAGTATAATTTATTTTATTGATTAATAGTGACGATTAATTCTATGTTTTTTTATGATCAATGTGTTAAAACTTTCGAATACTATAACGGAAAACTTTTGTAAGCAGTATAAGTTTCAATAATGAAGTTAAAATTTACCTTTGTAAATAGAAAAACCACTTTTAATATATATGTGGCATATTCTTACACTGCTAAAAATTTATCGTGTCGGTACCACTTATGGTTTTGTCATGAAAATCTTTGTAGAGGTTTGTGAAGTACAAGATTTTGCGCTTGCTTTTTTTCCTAGTACATCGTTAAACCTATTTATTACCCTCTGTTACTGTATTGCATGTAAAACACTCGCTGTTCACAAATTTGTCAGTCGAAAATGTATTAAAGGTGAACATGGTTCTTATTGCCTAAGGAAATTAATAGAGTGATATACACGATCAATGATATTCTCATTAATGAGTATTTAGGAGTATCAATCTCTATCCATAATGGGCAGTGTTTTTGCCCACAGGTAATTGAGTATGAATATGTACAATCAGCGCAATGCCTTCTTACTTTTCCATGGTCCGACAGGGTAGTGGGATTATGTGGATTTACATGGCAGAGGATTCCAAGAAATTAAGGTCAGAGTAAATCTAATTCTAGAGCAGTCTGGAGGATAAACTCTAGATTGATCCATGAACAAATTATTTCGAGTATAGTGCATAAAGTGAGAGGTCATATATCTTTTTGTCTATACTTACGTTTATACTTGTTGAAAATCTATAAGATACTACAGTTGGAAAAGTTAGAATTAAACAAGACAGTACTTGGTTTCTTTAGTATTATGAAATATACGTAATTCTTGCCTCTTCAGAACAAAAAAATGGACAATGGTGTACAGTAAAAGCTATATAAAATAGTTGTCCTTGCAAATTGTATTGTAAAAACTATACTGACAGCTTTATGCACTTTCTACACTTACAAAAAATTTCACTTCTGTGTTAGTAGTTGATTTAGGCGTTGTGAAGATACTTAGGTGTTAGTAGAATATTGATTTCTGAGGTCTACGAGAATCATGATAGTGGAATGCATACTGTGGATTCCTGAAACAATAGCAAATCAAGTCTAGTGTCTGTCTTTTTGTAGGAGAAAACCCTCTCGTTTGAAATTGCGGTATATAAATAGTAACAATTTTATACATGTAGCAGGCTACCCATATATCAGCATTCTTTCTCGCATCTTCTTCCCCCTTTTTTCAACTAATAACGCTGTTCAAAACATTTTCACATTGTCTATTTCTGAAGTCCATTGAACAGTGTTCTAATTAAATTTCCATATTAATATTAACTAACGTTTCACTATATTCTGAACTGTTCCAATACATGGTCTAAGCTAGCGTGTCCTATCAGGGTATGAAAGTCTTCAAGGAGAAATAGGAAAAACACGGTCGAGAGAATAGAAGCGTGAAAAGTTCTTGAGTTTATTTGCTAGTTGACGTGCATTTCCTTCAAGCTGTACCACGAATAGAATAGCTCTTGAATACAAGTTCTCTATTGCAGGGCTACGAAGGAATTGTATTCCTCTCGAATGACGAGAGGACAGAATGTCAAGAAAGAATCTCGCAAAAATCGACAGGAGAATTTTCGCTTTAACTTTCTCGAGGGATAGCGATGATGGGAAAGGTAACATGCTTTCCTCAAGGAAAGAATGCTGGTGTACGGGCAGGGAACGTTGAAATAGAAAGCATTGATTTTCTACACTGTTAATTATGCTCAAATACATACATATATGTATGTTCATAGATTCTGTAATATATACCTATAAAGACATTTGTAGCAACAAATGTATATAGGAGCAAGAATTAATTATGGGACCCCGATGTATATTTGAATATAATTAATAACTTGGAATGTTCTTATTTCTGCACTGTTAGCATATGAGCACTTTAGTTCTCGTACAAGCTGTAATTCCAAATTCGTAGTCATAGATAGGCAGGTTTAATGTCGCGCAACGATTCACGAAAAAGTATCATATGAATTTCTGGCTCGCAACATTGAGATAAACGTGTGTAATTCCGCTGATGGAGTTGCTATGTTTCAGGAATACTTTTCAATCGCAATTCTTTTATTTCTGATTGTTGTTTTATTTTGCTATGCAAGTATCTATGTGTTGTCAATGATTGGTACTTGAATAGATAATGTTTCAAGGGGGTATTCTAGTTCATAGGCTCGTAGAAATTAACCTTTCTTTTGCATTTTTTCAATGAACCAGCATTTGATTAAAACATCCTCGAGTATAGAAAGTGGTTGCTAATTATCAACATATGGAAAATGTGAGAATATCCAGCTTATACCGTCTTACAAAAGGGTCTATAGTCTACGGTTTCTGATAGCGAAAACAACAACGACAAAATAATTCTGGAGATTATTTATCGTCGTGTATCCAAAGAAATTAGAGTCGCATAAAATGAAACGTTTTATGTGTAAGTTGTCAAACTGATTTTCGTTTTTTTTTTTTTCTAGGACCATCCCAACCGGACGAAGATGATTATGGTTACGTTTCGCAAGAAGCTTCTGCATTTTATAATCAGTTAATGAACAAGTACAATAATGCGCCTCCCCCAAAACCTGTGTTCAGCGATACTCGGAAAAGAACTATAAAAGATATCGCTTCCACGAAGGTGTGAAATAGTAACGGCTGTTTTTCGAATTGTTTCTACACTACGTGTGATACGATAAAGTAACGATAACGAAATTCATTTTGAATTATTCCAGGATAGAGTGAAGCAAGCTTTGAAGCAACAAGAAGTAGAAGAAGCGCTAGGACACCGTCGGAAACGAAAATCTTCTGCGAAAGAAACTGAAGCGGAGCCTGAAGAGAAAAATGAGAAGAGTGAAAAGGAGAGATACGCGCAATCTGAAGAGAAGAGGGAAAGGGAGAGGGAGAGGGAGAGGGAGAAGGATGAGAAACCGAAGCCCAAAAAGAGACCAATGCCCCCTCCAATGGATTTCAACGAATTGCTGAAAATCGCGGAGAAGAAACAGCACGAACCGATCGTGATCGAAATGAAACCGAAAGTCGAGGAGCCGGAGAGATTAATGACCAAGAAGCAGATGAAAGAGTACGCAAAGGAGAAAGAATGGCGAGAAAAGAAAGAACAGCGAAGCAAACAAACCTGTTCGAGCATCAAAGAGGGAACAACCACTGCCACAACTAATAAATTAAACAAACCGCAAGAGTCTCGTGGCGTTACGAATAAGATCGAGTCAACTAAAATACCGAAGATCTCCGAATCGCCGATTTTAAGTAAAGCACTCCAGAAAACGTCGTCGAACATGGCACCACAACCGTCGGTTTCGAAAAAGATAGCGGAGAACAAGCCAAGCCAGAATAAGGCGAGCATCCCGAAGGTATCGGAGAGGGACATAATTTTGGAAGAGCGAAAGAAATTGGAGTCCGAGAAAAGGAAGTTGGAGGAAATGCGACAAGCCATCGAGGAGGAGAAAAAGAAGTTGAAGTTAAGCAAGAGTAAAATTGACGAGGCGAAGAATGCGAAATCAGATAAGCCGACTGTGAAACCGAAAGTTTTAGAAAAGCAAATACCGTCGACGAGCGTGAAACAGAGGGAAACAACGGCGAACACGATGAAGCCTCGTATAAATCAAATGCCCCGACAATTTCCTCCGACGGACCTAAGGCCGGTCAGACCTAAACAGAATATGCCTTCGAGGGATTACAAGAAAGGATTAACTGTGCATAAACGTGAGGGGATATACGTAGTTAGATGTATATCCATATTACAGCATCTTTACTATTACTAAATTTCTATATTTTACATAGGGCGCATACAAGATGAGGATGAAGAGGATTACGATTCAGAGCTCGATGATTTCATAGATGATGAAGTAGAAGAGAATACGGAGGATTACAGTAAATATATAAGTCAAATATTTGGGTATGATAAAAGTAAATACAGAAACGTGAACTACGACGAGGACGACGTGGCTATGGAAAGTAGTTTTGCGCAACAGCTTAAAGAGGAATATGTATCTACTAAAATAGGTAATGATTCGATTGATTTGTACAGTTTCAACTGTTATCACCAATTCGACTAATCCAATAAATGTTTGGTTTCAGGCATTATGGAAGACTTGGAGGATATGCGCCAGGAAGCTTTAGAGAAAAAACGGAAGGCTATGTTAAAAAAGAAAGACAAACACTGACTACTATGTTCTTTATAAATTTTTATGAAATTTTATTTAATAAATTACACTATACTTATACGTTGCTTGAAATCGTTAGTATCTCTGTTCTTGCAATGGATTCTCACGTTTAAAGAGATCTAAACTGACTTCATCACATTTCCCTATTTGTTCTTACTTTTAACCAATACTCTTCCGTGAATGAACGATTTTATTTCCCGTTATGTTGTGTCAAGAATTATTTTGAATTGTCAAAGAAAAGAAAATTTTGCTCTGAAGGCAATAACAATTTAATACTCTTTAAAAACTACAATTATTTGAAATTGGGATATTAAATAGTTTTATTTCTTGCTATATTACACCTTACGCGATAAATTTTACGAATATAGTAATTATGGAGAAAGTATTTCTGGTTAAAAATATATGTATATTATATTTTCATTTTCTATAGGAAAGGAATGCTCTGATAATGTGAAGTAAGCGTTAACCAGATCTATTTCTTTCCTTTCTGCATTATTTTATATATTAAAAGAAGACGTCGCGCATCTCAAGTATACAGAATATACCTAGTATATGTATCATTTATAATAAAATAAATATCATATTACTTCGAAATTATGCTTAGTTATAACATTTGCATTGAGGTAGATATCAAATTAACCAGATATTCACGAGAACGCTTTTCTTGAATTTTCTTTCCTCTCAATGAATCCTGTTATTCGTTGTATATTACCCTTACTACGATCAAAACATTCTGATATTTGCTGTTAGTCTACTACTAAAGATAACTTTCACGTTTTTAACAATTTTTCAATTTTTTGTAACATTGTTTTAACAAAATTAATTTCCATGCAACTTAAGCTACTATTTGCGACTGAATAGCATATATTATGTATAAAATATTCAAAATCTAATATATATATTTATATTTATACATCGAACAAAATTTTAACAGTATGTAATTTGACAATTATATATATACACACTTTACTTCTTTATTCCCTGTAACCAATCACTTTAGAGACAAAAAAATATTTCAAGTCTCCAATAAGAGTGATAGACTTAAACGCAACCATTCATTTTCGATAAATTTCGAGGGTGTATATACTTTATGAGTTCGCACTTGAAATAATTTGCGACACAAAAATATCGAGGACATAAAATAGCATGATGCTTTCACAAGTTTGCTTGATAATGTACTTCAATAATTATACGGTATCACATCGTGTTACAATTATAAATAAAAATGTACATTTTATTCTAAGTGATAGAAAAAATCTTCTTATACAAATATCTATATAAAATAAAGTTCACTTTACCGCTAAACGGAGTATTAGACATGACAATCAACAATAATGTAAGACAGACCTCGAGAGGTGATAAATCTATGTCAGTATCTTTTTTCAAGAAAAAAGGTTCTGCTCCTTCGTGAATGAACAAACCAAACATACTGTATCGGCGGTGTAGAATCGCACCATGGTATCCGCGACATATAATTTTATGACACCCTCTGTACATATTGGACTATATAAAACTCCTAAAATAAGAATTTTGAATTATGAATGGCATTCTTTTGAAGTATAAGGTATACAATACGCCATATTAAATATTTTTATATACATATATATATATATATATGCATGGTGACTTATGTGTACATAAAGTCACCAAAACCTATAAAGAAACTTGTAAGTAATAGAATGTATAGTATCTGTTTATACTATTATAGAAAACTTTCAATAGGTAAGAGGCAATCATTTTCAACTTTCGAACTTAGTGAAACTATATCGGTGACACATGAAAGAAAAATGCCTGAACCTGTTAACATAAAAAATCGTATATTTAAATCTAAATCTCAAAAACAATATTTACAAATAACTTAAAGCAAATAACCCTTTAAAAATAGAATTACTCATCTTATACCGATTTTCGATTTTTTTCGTATCAATGGTGTAAAAAATTCCGCACACTGGATACTTGATTCTATGCGCTCACGTATCGTCTACTAAAAATGATTATAGCATCGAATGATACTTCTCAAAACGAAAATAATAATATAAAAATAATTGCGAACGTAAAACAAGTACTTTGCATTACAAACAAGTTTTACAGTAAAACATAATTCGTAGACCCGACTTCTTTCAAATAAAAAATAACGGTGCTCATGGCTTCGCAACTCCTTCTTACGTATTGATTAACTGGAAAATTTAAATTACCATTATGTATATATATATTACCATTATATATATACAATATATATATATATACTACTTTTCTTGCGACTATGATCGCTGTTATCAGAATGTTATTAGTACCACACTAAAAACACTTGCTTGTTCACCTTACGAAATTTTCAATGATTTTAAAGGAATACATACAAAATTCTCTAGCATTTTGTATCAATGAATGCTCGGTGAAATTTTTCTATGTATTCGAAAAGAATAATGGAGAAATGGATGCGCACGATAGTTGACGTTTCTTCGTCTTTTATGCTGCAAGCTTTTGTATCTGTGTAATCGCGTAGCATGTAGAATAATATTGCGAAATTCAGAGCATTTGTTTCTAACGTTATATGTACATATACACACACAAGTACACAAACACGCGCAAATATAAAAAGTATGTACAATATAAGAACAGAAGTAAAGTAGAGAAACGGGAAATACATAGGAATGCAGAGCCTCAACGAGACAGAGAACATCGATGATACATTTTGTAACATTCAACTTGAAGCAATGCACAGAAACTCTATCAAATCTGTATGTATATATACATATATAAGTATATATAAATATATATAAACAAACCATAGAGAGAGACAGACAGACAGAGAGAGAGAGAGAGAGAGAGAGAGAGAGAGAGAGATTTACAAGTTTATGATGGCAACAAAGTAATAAATGAAATTATTTATCACAAATGAACAAATGAAGTCAGGAACCGATGATTCAATAATGCATACGATTTTGTCTGTATAAAACTGAGCAACCTGAAATATATTACTTAGTATTAAAGATAAAAATAAACTATAAGAATATCTGCAACATTGCTTAACCTAGTACATACTGATGATAATAATTGTCTATTGTTTGCTAATTATTTTTTTGTGAAACAAGTCAAACCGTTTTATGAAATTGTTTCGGTTCCTAATTTCTCTGCCAAAAGCAACAGTCACTTTTGATTTCCGATCTAACAATAAACTGTGAAAGCAAAATGTATGAATACATCGCATCGTTCTCGCGATTTCGTATCAATACATATGAATGGCATAGTTTCTAGTAAATAAATCTATGTATATTAAAAATCATCGATGCCGCCATCAGGAACACCAGCACGAACTTTATCCAATACTCTGTTGACAAACTCGGTTGAATGATTTGCAATTCGTATTTCTGTAACACACAAATGTGAATGTAAGTATGCATAGTACCTGTAGCTTTTACTTAAATCATTTAAAAACCGAATTCCCTTCCTAAAAGAAATTTTAGTTTAACGTTTACACACATAGTACAAATACTCAAGTGAATTGTATTAGCACTTCGTCTAGCTTGTGCTGCAATCGTATTATACAAAAACAAAAAAAAAACTCGACAATACTAACTGGTAGCTAGTTTACAGCATTTTTCCATCTGACGCGTTAATTCTTCTTGATTTTCAGGCTTGGACTCCGCCAATTTCGCAGCAAGCGTTTGCTTCGCCTGAGATATGCCGTGAATCAGTCGCTCTGCAACAATAATTATAAATTCGCTACAGTTTGTTTTCGATGGAAGAAATGAAGATAATCGAACGAAGTGTGTAATTGTAAGTACTGAACTGTGTTCTTGTTCAAGACCATGTAACTTGATTTTATTCGCCTCGTGTTGGGCTTTTTTCTTCAAACGACACGCCCGGGAAGCAAGCTTATTTTTCTCTTTGCGTGTTTTCGGTCTAGCTGTGAATGGTAACTCCGAAACTGGCGTCATATCGTTTATGACACGAGATAATTTATCCAATTCACGACCGATGCTGTACAGCTTACGGGGATTCGGTGTTAAATCATTTCCATCCCCTTTCCGTGCTTTCCCACTGTGCTTAATTCCGCGAAGCGCGCAATGAGGACTGAAAACAGGATCGGTGGCTTCGTTCAGAATATGTGGATCCTCGAGTCGCGTTCTTGCTACAAGCCTTTGCCCCTTTGGTCCCTTTGCCTGTACATTGTACTGCCAAAAGTATCGTTCCTTTTTACTGTGTTTACTCTCCCGATTCGAGTCGACGCTCCCGCTTCCTATTCTACTCCCGGTGCTTTGATCTTCGCCATCGCTGCCTCCTGTATCTGCAAACGTATGATACCATGTAACACTACGCTAAAAAGAATGGTTACGAGACAAATCATAGTACTCGTGAGTGGTGAAATACCGTTATCGGTGCTGTAATCATCATAGTGATCGCTATCGTCGTCGCTATCTTCGTAACCTTCGTCGTGGCTAAGATGATCAACACGGTAGCATGGATCTGGACTGAGCGCTTCCCCGGTGCTCAAACTACTTGTCGAACCTGCCTCGATGACACCACTACCGGTGAGACTACTAGTGCTCAATAAATGTGGACGCGGTTCTCTGCGTGTCCAAATTTGCTCGAATCCCATTGTCCGAGTTGGAGCAGACATAGACAACCTGGAAACTTTCGGTTTGTTGTTGGTTGTACAACCGATGTCTATCTGTCCACATGGGGAATTATCAAAAGAGTTCTCGCATCGCCTCATTAAGAGGTCGTGAAGTGCTGATTGACCGCTAGGCCTATTCATAGGATGCGGGGATGTAGATGAACTTGCCGTTGAACTACCTTTGAAGGAAAATAGCATTAGTTGGTTATTACTTGAACAGTAACTAATAACTTCCTTGATAAGAATGCAAATGTAAAGTAATAAAAAAGAATTTTTTGCTGCGAAGCGAACAATAATTTATACAATAAACCTGCAACATTACTGGTTCCTGGACTTGGAAATGCATTGGGGCTAATTGTTTCCAAATTATCGCCAACGTTTATATTCAGATTGAATCCGTGTGTATTTATGTATGCCGGACAAATATTACGATATGTTGATCCAGATTGCGGAAAACTGCTTGGTGCGAAGCCACCGTTGTTGTCAGTGAACAGTGGACCAATCGATTGTGTGGCATTGACGTCTACTTTGAACGGTTGAATTCTTTCTTCTGGTAACAGCAGATCGTCGAAATTTAAGTCGCCTAGAAGCGTGTCGTCATTGGCATTTAGTTCAGCGAGGGTAGGTCCTTGAATAAGGTCTGCTTTATCGACTTGAAATATATCGTCGTCTTCCATTTTAAATGATACGTCTAGTTGATCAGAATCCATTTTAAATGGAGATTCTATAAGATCTGATCTGTTAGGCCAAGCAGATGGTATGGTTAACGGGGATGGAGAGAACTGGTCGTATACACCTCTGCTGCTCCTATGACCTCCCGGTATCGGTACGGATGCCGAAGACGAACCCATCTCTTGATTGGGTTCTTGCTTCATTATACCATCCATCGGACTGGGTTTGATCTCTGGAAATATTTCTGTATATCCAGATTCCCCCATTTGTAATGAAATCTTAAAATCGATCGAGTTAAAATTTTCTACTTTTCAATACACAATATAGATAATTCAGAACTCGTCGAACACTTACCACACTTATCTACTTTTTGATTAGCCAGGCAGTCGAATATCAAACGATCGATCAAAAACTTTCAAACAATAATCAAATGTATGCAACCATACAAGCTTGTTGCACGCAAGTAAAATCGGTGCGAAACAATTCGATTTAAAGTGAAAGTGAAGTAACTAATAAAACGTGCGAGCACGGTCGATCTGTTCGCATAGTTCTTGTTGGTGGGAATTAATAAACAAAAATCGTGGATGCACGCGCTTACATATAGCACACTCGATACCCGCACACGAGATGACCATGACTTTCGTCAGCAAATATTTTTCCTAGGCGACGACATTGCTGTGGATGAAATTTTCTCAAATTAATCTTGAAAAAAAATCCCAAGATTTTTCGTTCAGCCAAGAAAACCGAAACATAGAAACGAGAAGGAAACGTTGCGATACGCTCGTGAATCACTTTCCTCGGTTGCGCACGAAATATCCGTAAAAACCAATCACAAAACACAGTTTGTTATTGTTTTGCCACAAAATTTTCGAGACAATATTACTGATATTAACATAAATAGGGAACGGTCACATGACAAAAGTCGAGTGCCCGACCAATCAAAACATTCAACCAATCATAAGCGAACCTTTAACTTGTTAGTAATTTATGATTCGTAAGTTTATTGGCAATTATAACAGAATAAAATGAACAATTCATACGCTGGTACAAAGTCTATTAACTCGATCAATTTCTACGATAGCTGACGCAAGGATTAGCGAATGGACGAAAAGTACAAAGTAAATATGTAGATGTGTATTACGTATTACTCATTTGTTGCTCATTCAGAACTGACCCGTCATAACAGAACCACGTGACTTTTGCAGGGACGTGCGTAACACTGTGGGCATTGCAACGATTTTTAAACAACCTGATCGTAATGTACAATCGAATATTTGAATTGTAGTTGTTAATCGTTCAATCGTTAATCGTTAATCGCACGAAATGTTACTTAATTTTTTGTTCGGAAAAACGCTCGATTACTCGAAATGAATTCTACGCGTAAATCTTTACGCACATAGACACGTTCCTGTCTAAAATGAAATGGACTAATGAAAGGTTGATCACGTGATAACCCAAGCCCACCATTGTTGTGTGACGAGCTGTCCATAATGCGAATGAACAGCAAGTGGACGATGTGTATGTATGTGCAGAGAAAAAACGGAAAGACGCATTTAATATCGCAGTAGTCTTTTAAAGTCCTCGGTGCCGATGCCCGATTGGTGGAAAGTACGAAACATATTGTTAGAACTTTCAACTGTTTGACCTAGAATGGACAAGTTTTTTTCGCCTGGCTGCAGTACTATCGAATTCCGTTATCATAGTACAAGAGCAGTTGTTGTTGCTCTTGTTTATGTCTTGAATCCTGACTGCTACCGATCGAAATAGATCCCGAATTATAAATAATGAATATATATCACCAGCGTGTGTCTCTATCGGATAATTCACTGTGTCCTTGGTAAAACAGCATAACATTATAATACCAAAATGGCAGGGGACAAAGTGGTTGATGGTTCTTCGTACCAGAGCGGAGAAAAAGCCCTCCAAATTAATGCTTCCAATGTAAATTTAAATGTGGAAGACGAGCTCATCGAATACGTACCTTGTCCTGAATTTCTTTTCTCGGTAAGCTCTTTTTTACGATAATTATTGTCGCTACTGTCAATATTTATTGTAGTGTATAGTCACTACTGTCATTTACTAAGAGTTCTTGAACAATATGCTGGTAGTTTAATCAATATACTTGTCGTTTCAGACGATAACTTGTTGTTTCTGTAATGGCTATTATGGGCCATGTTTTGGGGAACCAGCTTGTCCAACGTGTCACGCATTTCTATTCCCTAATGACATTGGTTCTCTACCAGTTCCCATCTTCAGTGAGGTAAGCTTATTTGTTATTACTAGACTGAGGATCTTTATACATTCATAGGAAAATTGAGAAGATGAAATACAAAATTGTTGAAAAATTTTAAAAATTAAGGAAGTCAATATATGATTTCTCCTCTATTAAAATCAGTAAGGGAAGTATAATATTCAATGTAGTTTCTAGTTCTTGCAATCGATGCAGACAATTTTTATTTTGCATAAAGATCTGCAGTCTAGTTATTACCAGACAACAGAAGTTATTGTTGCGAATTTCACATCCTTTCAAATGGTCTAGAAAACAGACGATGAAGATTCAGGAAACGACGAGCCAACTGAACTATATTACAATCACGAGAGAAGAGCCAGTCAGCAACAACAGAATTCTCCGCAAAATCCAATTTCAAATGTATCAAACGTACCGAATATTTCTAATCCTAATTCTCATATATCTCCACGCATTCACTCGCAAAACAAACATATTTCAGCTATGCAAAATTATCAAAGAGTTTTTTATAATATAAATACAAGTAGTTCTAAGAATACGGCGGGTTTGTCTAGGAATCCGCTTCGTTTCCACGATGATCATTCTAATAAGATGCGAGACAGAGCTAACGGGAACGACGAGACGCATTCGCAAAATCATAATGAAAAAGCTTCCACCGTAAATTTTCAAAATGCGGTGGAGGAAGAGCTGCACAACGCAACGTCGCAAGCTCAAGAACTAGAAAATTATCAGCAACAGTATCGATGGAATTACAAAGTACAGGACAATGTGGGAGAATCGTCGCGATCGTACAACTTGTCCGAACGACTAGTGATGTTAACCAATTATAGACACATCGAACACGAACCCATCAATGAACCAGGGCTGGTGGAACGGCTACCACCAGAGGTGTTGTTAGCTATTTTCTCGCATTTGGACGACGTTAGTCTTTGGTCAGCTGCAAATGTTTGTCGCAGATGGTACGGTTTGCTGTCGACGCATATAACACCGCAGCAGTGGCAGCAGAATGTGAAATTACGATGGCCATTGTACAAACCCATCGGATCCGTGAAAAATTGGTATAAGGTATACGATTTCTTAGCTTCCTCGGCACCTTGCAGAACGTGTTTGGCGCAGATCTGTTTGAGATCGCGACAATTGAGAATGGAAGAGAACTCATGGAGAAGGAAAAGATTACACAGTGAACTGAAGAATCTAAGAGTGGATCCTCCCGAAGGTATCCAAGCTACACCTTTGGATCAAATGTATTGTCAATGGCAGGCTACCATAACTGGACCTGTGGGAAGCCCGTATGAAGGAGGCTTGTTTTATCTTTATTTGCAAGTACCAAGAAGGTATCTCAATTGAATGTATAAAATAGAGATTACATTATATTATATACCTTTTCTAATACATCTTTGAAATTCTTCCAGCTATCCTTTATACCCACCGATTGTACGATTTCTTACGAAAATACTTCATCCGAATGTATCTAGGCACGGTGACGTTGGTATTGACTCAATTCATCATAACTGGTCTTTGGCATTGACAATATCGAAAGTTTTGATCAGTGTACAGAGTTTGCTTACAGACCCGTATTGTCAGGTATATTTGTCTCCCTTCGCTAATAAGGGAAGATTCCCAACTACCAGAATTTAAAAAATTATTTTGGGGTTATTCTGGAATGTCTTACTAGTTCTTATTGGTCCACCCTGTATAATAATTTTCTGAGTTCTTGGTTTGGCGATCTTCGTGTAATAATAGAAAACAGTGTTACGGTAAGAATCTCACTAATAATATATACGTGCCATATATAGGTTTGCATGGAACCAGAACTGGGTGAAATGTATTTGAACGATCGTGAAAGGTTTGACGAAATTGCCAGAGCATGGACATGGCGATATGCTATGCACGACGTTGTGACACCATTATAAAGAAATTATTAATAAATTATTTGATAAATATACGACTACAATTTAATTGCCTTTCAATGGCTTGCGATTATGCATCGAATTAATGCAAACAATTAATTGACTACAGACTACAGCATAGAAACGATGTTCTGTTGCAATGATGAAGAGCCGCCGAGAATTACAGAGATAACCGAACTTATGGTTCTCTTTTTCTCGCATAGAAGCGCGAAATGGTTGTTGGCCTTGATAAAGCGCAACAGGATGCAAGATTTTGTCAGAAAGAACTTTAGTAACGCAAATCAACAGGGTAAATGAAATTCTCCGGGAGAAAAATTTTATAAAGCTTATTTACTATTTAAGTATGATTATTATACTATAAGTATGACAATTATATACATATGCACAATATGTTAATAGCTGGATGCAGTAATCACAGCTTACTGTATCTGACTTTCTGTTTATCTTGATGACCATAATATTCATTGATAATGAGTTTACAAAGGAACAAGTGAAATATAATTATAAGGAAACATATACTGATCCAAAAGAGTGTCGGCAGCCCGCCCAGCTGGTGACCATGTTTGTGTAAAGCCATCACAACGTGATCGTGTGCTGGAGCTACAAACAAGTCGACGTTATTAAACATATAGTTGTATAGATTTCATAAATAAGACAAATGGCTTTTGTACTGACCATCGTCTACCGCGTGAACATGCAACGCATTCCGCAGGTCTTGCATGTGTTGATGATCGGACGTTATGTATAGTATAGATGTAAACGGCTTTGTTAATTTTACAGGAAAGTTTGTATAAGATTGACTCAGAGAGACGGGCGCGTCCAAACAGCCTGCATCGCAGCCGAAATATACGCTGTCGCTTTTGTCCAAAGCCACTCCTAAAACTGCACGATTGTCTTCTCCGACTGTCACCGATATATTTAAATGAGTTACGTTACCGTAACTGATCCTCCTAAAATCAGAAAGAAGAGAAAAACATTTTATACAACACAGTTTGTACTTTGTACAATTATTAATAACAATGTACAATAATAAAATTGGTTAAAGTCTATTCTAAATTCTCGATTTATATTCTTTCTATATAATTGATTCGATTTAGATGCTGTAATAATACCTGAATAAATAATCTCGATGAAGATACTGTGGATCGGTATTAAATTCAAGATGCTGATTGCTAAATCGTAGACTGCCAAGGCTCAAAACAATTGCTTGCTGTACTGCCAAAGGATCTCCGGTCATTAAATGATGGCATCCTTGTTTCTCTAGAGTAATTAACCACGCTTCAACGACACTGTTCACACCAACAATAGTGGACGTGTCTTTCCATAATCGTGGTGCATCTCTGAGACATCACAATAAGATATACTTTCTACAAAGAAGCGTTTGCAAAATGATGCTTTACTCACAAAGTATGATGTCCGCGATAACAACCTTCATTCATGGCCACACTTTTCTCTACGTCCGGCGTACCCTTTGAAATTTGAGATAGCACATAATAAACAGTGGAATTTATTTTGTAACCGTTAATAGCACCGTCGGCTTTAGAATCACTTATTCTGAGACTCGTGTACCAATAACTTTGCCAAAGGTTACTATGATCGGCTTTCAAATTTCGTTGATTTTTTAGTACTGTCTTCATCGCCTGGAACGAATTATGATAAACTACAAGATGTTTGCGCAAATATTGTTACACCTTAGTATTTATACGAACCTCTATAGCTTTCTTTTTTGTTATTTCGTACTGGGTATGGTAGTCCTCCATCAGTACAGGTTCGCTGTACTGTATACTCGTCATGTACTTTAATTTTACAGTACTTCTTGCTTTAACTTGTACCATTCTCGGTGGAACTTTGTAAAGTATCGAAACAGCGACGATCTTATTTGAATTAGGCAGTGGAACAAAACCAGAAATTAAGTTATACTCGTGTATAAAATCGTCTACTTGAATTCTGGACATATAAATATATATTCTTAACACTTTTGATCGATATCACGAATTCATTATTTATCTGATACACGTACACATATTAATTCGGTAAACTATAAATTTAACAGACGCCGAATTTACCGTACTCTTCCAAAATAGGATAGAACCATTTCTTTTTCTTGGTCTGTTAAATCGATAGTTCGTTGATGCTATGTATTATAATTGTATTAATTACTTGGTTAATTCTATTCGAGCGTTGCTCCAGTGTGTAGATACTTGAGGCTTCAATGGTACGTTTTGCAAGAGCGAGAACGGATTTACAATTTTCACATCTTGAACCATTATTGTGTCAAACACTCTGTGAGCATAATATTGAAATTCTGTGTAGTACTTGTCCCTGAGACACTGATAATGATAAACAACTCCATTTATAAAATCGGTAACGGTAGCTTCTGTATGAAGATTGTCACTGGGCAAAGGATGCGTGATTAACGGTTGCCATTGTATCGGTAATGACAATGCTCGTCCTTGCTTAATATATGTCCAAGCTTCGGATACAATAGGAACTCCAAAAATTCCATTGCCGATATATGGCAAATATTGATGCTCATTTTCCCTTGGCGGTTTATGAAGTATGTTTACATTGTAGTCGTCAGCTTCAGACCTAAACGGAGCCAGTCTTTCGTTCATACAATAATCTTCGAATGCTACAAAATGAACAGTCTTAACAATCTGACAACCACCAGATATTCTCTGTAAATACAATTTTGTTCCCGAGGCGAACAAAAAATTAGGATAAATCGAAATTACCTTGTATCGATTCTCCAGTCGAAGAGAACAACCACTGTGCAAAAGGTGGACCAAAATAAAGTAGTACACCGCCGCAAATGATAATGAGAATTAGAATCTTGCGGTACGAATAATTCCCGTCGACTAAGCGACGTATTCGTTTCCCAATTTCACGGCTATCGAACATCGTTCCAGGTCTCATTATAATTATTGTTCGCTTTATCCACTACTGTCTTCGTGCGTCTCTTCAGACGTTCTTTCGTTTTTCGAAAGTTCCTCGGTAATATAACATTTCTGCCCTTTCTTGTAGCTTCGATTTGATTGAAATATTATTATTTGCTAACTTTGTGTTTTGACTACATCGAATATATATACATATATATATTTTTTGCAGATATTTAACAAGTCTATGAATTAGGAAGTATCTTTATTGTTATTAGTATAAAAATACGAAATCGGATGCCACGTTAACCTTCTCATCCTTAATTGTTAAACTGTGTTAAACTCAGTCAGCTGTGCACCGTTGATCATTATCTAGAATGAAAACACTATTTACATACAGACAACACGTGTGAAGACAAGCAATTCACGTTGCTAATAGAGAGAGGCACAATCATACATAATGATTGTTCACGTTCACATTCAGGCGAAATTTTGACGTTTTTCGGTAGCCAATCAGTGATGAGATATTGGCCAGGTTATCTCGCGCATGCGCTATTGTCGTTTAAAATTTAAATATAGCGCCATTCCCGTAGCGGTAAAACGGTCAAGTTTGTAGCAGATTATTTATAGTTTTCCCGCTGGATGGCGATAGTGCGCAAATCCGTGCTGTCGGTAACTTTTAAGGGCGGCAGAATCATGAAGCTCCTGAACAAGGATAGAGAGCTCCTTGTCTCTTCTGCAAGGCTGCGACGGAGAGGGAGATATGTCGCTCGCAGGAGAGACAAAGACAGAGAGTAACCGAGCAGTTTGAATTTTCGATGAATTCACTCGCATTTCCTTAAGCGAAGAAGCAACATTTTTGGATGCTCTTTGCGTTGAACTGTTCTCCGTGTTATTTCGCATCACCTCTCAAAGCCCTTTTTTGGAAAAAGTGTACTGAAAAAATTTTCTTAAAAACGTACGCAATCATTGTTTATAAAGTTTCAAGATACAAATTGCAAAAAATAGCCCTAGATGTGTTCATTTTAAAATGGACGATTATTTTTTCGATTGTGTACTTGTATACAAACGAATATGCGTCAAGAGACCTAAATACACCCCTATACACGACAAATATAATCACGTACGTATATATATGTATGTATTTATTTTCTATACACAATGTCACGTGGTACAATGCATCGAAGTGTTATCAAATGTGGCATAATACATATTTATGTTTGAAACGTTGTTGTTCTTTTATTATGTTGTACAGAGTATGAACAGTGATTGAGTTCGAATCAGAGGAATCGACGCTATTTACCATGGCATTTTTCACTACTGACAAAGTACAAGATTTTTATGTTTGTAATATAGTAATTCCAGCAATAGTACTTACGCTAATTGCATTTATTTTAATCGTATTTAAAAGGTGAGTAATTGTATAGATACATGTACTTAGATATTTATATTTAATATTTCGAATATAAATTTATAAGTTTCTATATTCTTTTTTAGTATTATTTGGGTAATTGTTATGGGTTGCTTGTACATGATAAGTACTATTTACGGACTTCACATATTGCAATACATTAGTATGATACTGGTCAAGTGCAATGCTATCTGTGGTACACTAAAACCAATCTACGAAGCTAAAGAACCTTGTAGGGTTTGTAATAGCAACGACTGTAAGAGGCACAAACTATTACCCCACTCAACTAAAGTGAAAATACCAAAGGACTTCGACCATGCTCTGGAACAAGTATTAAAACTTCTATCATTGTATTAGAGATTAAGGGGGTAGTCTCGTTTCCAGGATTGCAACGGTGCCCGATGTACCTTCTCATTTCTCGTTTTTCAGTAGTCGAAAGTGCTAGATAAATGTTTACGATTTACATTTACGATGTAATTAAAGTAATTTGCATTATTCAAAAGCATAAAGCTGCGCATGTAGCTATTTTCATAAAGCTGCAACAGCTACATGCTGCCAAATAAAGCAAATTACGCTCCGTTAAAACGCCATAGAAAAACCCTATCTTTGCATTATCGAGAAATGAGAAGGCGCATCCTGGACCCTTGTAATCCTGGAAACGAAAGTCCACCACCTTAAGAGAGACTCAATAGAATTTTTCACTTATTTCCCGATAGACGCGTATAATTTCTGTTCCCAGCTTCTCGAAGATGTATTGAAAAAGTATGTTTGCGCATGGTATTCGGATTTCTCCACCAACGAAGCTTTTGTGCAGCAACTTCGTCTGGCTACAGCTACCGCAACAAAAAATCTAGTGGTTCGTTTGTTGCGTACAGATGTAGCCAATGTCGTTTTCTGTCAACTAATACCATTGCTTTTGCAACACTCTCAAGATTGGAAAGTGTTGAGCGCGAATTCTCAAAAGTCGTTCGACACGCTTCATTTCCGTGACCATGTGATTAAATATCTGGGTCACGAAATTCATCCGGCGGCTTACTCGCGAAAAGCTGAACTAAATTATCTTAGAGGCTTGGTCATTGCAATTCTACCGCACTTACTTCCTGCTGTACACGTGTCTACTAACAACAAGGTGAGACATAATTTCTGATCCTTGCGTCTTCGAACAACGTTATTTGTTTTATATAGAATAACGCTAGTTGGTGCACTCCTTGAAAATGTTCTTTTACAATGAAAAAAATGACACGAAGGTCGATTACAAATTTTTCAGGTGATCCTCCGTGAAATTTTATCAAACTGGATTTTATTGCCTGCAATAGATGCGATCGCCGATCCGGAAAACATAAATACATTAGTAATGCTAACAACGCATCAGGACACAACAATGTCTAATCACGTAGATACATTGAATGTACAGATGTTGCAATGTTGGATGACCAATTTGGTTACGCCAAACTTCGCGTACAATCATCTAAAACCTTCGTTGGACGAAATCTTGAACGATGCTCGGTTGTTATATATGTTTATACAACACGTGAAAGAAACTGGACCTATGAATCTTTTACAATTTTGTTTAGATATCGGTGAGCACCGATTGTACATATTTTGTTTGTTTTGACTACAGAATTGATTCTAATACATTATCTGTTTCCAGATGACCTGAGCAAAAGAATGTTAAATCCGGAGATAAGTGCAGACGCTGAAAATAGCTTATACATTGATATACAAAACATGTATTCAACGTATCTTGATCCTGATGGACCAGAATATTTACATTTACCAAAAGAAATATCAATGGGAATACAACAAGGTAAATCGTGCATTCTACTTCGCATTTAACTTCCTCTCTAAAGTCTTGTAATGTAACGCATCTGATAATGCTTTCAGTTCTTGAGAAAAGTTCAAAGAAAATCGAAGAATTAAGAACGTCGCGACCATTTTATCAAGCGCATCAAGAGGCACACGCATTGTTAGAATCCACTTGCTTGACGTCGTTCCATCACAGTTATCAGGCAAGTAAATTAGCAGTATTTTTGCCGTTCCCTTCAAAATTATTGAAAATATTTGCTATTTCAGCTTTATGCTTTGTTATGCGGATGCCCAACAGTGAGTCGCACTAAACAATCGTCGCGTGCAAGGTGAGAAATTAGTACTGGAAGATTGGTTGGTAAGATTTTTGTAAGATAATAAGTAACGTTTACTTACAGTGTCGTCAGTGGATCCGCAAATGTATCAGCGAAAATTGGTAATCACTTTCAAAAGATCGAAGGAATTTTACGAGCATCGACAATCGATGGAATGCCTTACCAAGATATCTACCAAGGCGAAGAGATCGATTATCCGCTACGCTCGTACAATGAAATTAAATGTCCGAACAATGCTTTCCCAAGAGATTTAACAACATGGCGAGTTAGTATTCCGCACACCGAATCCGGAGACACTCAGCCGCTTCACATGATATCCGTGCATAACGTAGCCGAAGGGAAGTCTTGGACGGTTTTACGTCGTGATCAAGACTTTTACGCTTTGCGTACACGATTAATCGAGTTCCACGGTGAAAAGGAGTTAAGCGACTCGACGTTGCCGTCGCGAAAGAATCCTCATTCTTCTCATACACTGAACAGCCAGCGGTACGAGGACTTCCTGGACAAATTACTGTCGAAACCAGTGC
Source organism: Lasioglossum malachurum (assembly GCA_028455605.1). Lineage (NCBI taxonomy): Eukaryota > Metazoa > Arthropoda > Insecta > Hymenoptera > Halictidae > Lasioglossum > Lasioglossum malachurum. Next base: position 5,665,035 of record CM052317.1, read on the forward strand.
TCAGAAGTAGCGAGTTACTGTACAATTTTCTGACGATGCCGAATTTGAAACCGTACTTCACGAATTATAGCACGCCGGATATCGGGATACTATACCAGAATGTGGCGTACAAATTGCGGAAAGAAAAGGGCCAGAATCTCGACAAATTTATGACTACGTTTTTGGCATCCACCAACATCAAGTACGATTATACCGATGTTGCAATTGAATTTCCGAGCGAGATGGACGATGCTAAAACAGAGAAAAAGGGCCATCGCGACCTCTCCGATGGAGTATTCGGCGACAATTTGAATTTAGACGCGGATTTACAAAGGACTTTACCCTTTCCTTCAGCGAAACGTTCTCACGTGAAGGGAACTTGTTTCTGTGTCGCAGACGCAGGTAAAAATTCTCTAAAAATTTCACTGCAACTTATTTTATAACATTTCGTACAGTAAACATTGAATTTTTTGTCACTCGTTCTAGTGGACAAATTACTGAACGTACCTTCGATGGTCACGCGAGCTGTTTGGATGTTCGCTTTCTCAACTCGTACAAAGGTAGATCCGCTCGTCAATATTTTGCTTTACAATGCCTTGACGAGAATATTGAACAGCGGCCGTGCAGCGGCCGTAATAAACTTGCTGCACACGAAAGCCATGGGTGATAAGAATCGTATGAAAGAAAGATTTTCTCAAGGAAACTGCGAGAACTGTTGCGAGACCGCGAAAAAAGGATTGTACGGTTTACTACCGTACTGGTTAATAGGATTCTACAAGCCGTGGACTGAACTAATGGATTCTGTCGTAAATTCCTTGCAAAATGCACAATTTAACAAACACATTGCGTATGTTCTTTTAGATCAAATTGTGATAAGCCTGTTTCCCGAACTTGTACTTTAATTTACACATATAAGTATAATGGATGCGATAGTGTAGATAGACATCACTGTGTACATTAAAGTATAAAATACTCATTTACTGTTTCATCTGTAATGAATGTCTGAAAACAGTGGTATAATATGGTTAATAATTTATAAACCCGCTATTGTACATTTTATAAGAAACGCGTAGAAAGTATGATCCGAATATTGTGATATATTTCCAAAAATTAAAACACTGAATGCATATCACGAGTGTTTTGTTTTAGAGATAATGTGAATATATCGTTGTCGAACAAAGGAGAAGTTGGACTTTGTCAAAAAAATCACCTTCCCGTACAGTAATTCAACGATTTTATTCGTCATGGATCACCTATTTACCTATATAGCATGATACGTAACGTCTTATTGTTAGTCTCTCACAGTCTCTCATAACGTGGAGATAAAATAGAGCAAGATCTGTCTAGTTGGCACTAAATTTGGACAATCATGATCATAGAGTAGCATGACATAAGCATAATTTCATGTTTTTCAGTGGCAGGGATGGGGTAGATAAAAACACTTCAATTCGTTCATTATTTATATTCTCCTGGCAATGATACGTTCAAACTGATAAGAGAGAAGCTCAGTAACATAATTTCATTGTACTATTTCATAATCAAACATAATTTCATTGTACAACTTCCTGAATTAGGTGTGTATTATACAATGTTAGAGGAAGCTCTTACCACCGATATTTTGCAGCCCCTGCCCTTTAAAAAGTGGCGACTTCTTCAAAGTAAAACAAAGCATAATTGGCCAACTTTTGGATACGTAAGTTTTAATTTGAATAACCTATAGGTATAATCATAGGTAAATATATCAGTATGTGGTGGACTACAATGTATACATTTACAGAAATATTTGCAATCTGACTAAATACATTTTCTCATCAAGTGCATTGTTAATATAATTTACTTGTGGATTATTGTATCAACAATGTGCATGTACATTACTTTGTATCAGAAGACAAATATTTTCTTATTTCAATCATTGTTTCAATGTATTGTTCACATGAAATATTTTCATCTCATTACATAATACACATTTCATGTATCTTTGTCTCATATATTGTTATTGATCAAGTTTCGATTTTCTTACAGTATTACTATTGGATTGAAAATGCAATTAAATGGAAAGAAAAGGAACCTAACATATTAATTGATATTTATTGCCCAAATGGTGATTTGGAGAAGGGTACATTTATTGGACTATCCAGGGTAATCATATGACGCACGAATGTGAAATGCATTCAACTGTATATATACATAGACAATTTATTCATTTATGGTTTGTTTAGTTTACTATATACATAGTGATACCATTTACGCTGGAACCAAATGATACACTATTATATAAAGCATTAACAGAAACCAATGTTATAAATTGGAAAGAAGACATTTATCTTGCTGGTGTACACGAGTCTTTTATGCCTGTAGTATATTCTGCAGTAGAGTACCTTAAAAATGCCATCAGTTTAGAAAGCAAATTTGTTACACCGGGTAATTATTATTTCCAAACTGCAAAGGAATGCGCAGAATTAGAAGTTTGGTAAGCATCGTTTTCAATCAAATCAAAATAATATACATATTATTAATTGTTCTATTTTTCGTTAGTGTACCGGAAGAATGTTATTTGAAAACTTTAGATAAATTGGATGTTCATCTCGTACATTCTGAATGGCCACATAGAAGTTTGGAACACCCTGAGGAATCTACAAGGTACTTGGGCGCAATGATAGAAATGAATGGCGGGGTAGGATTATATTTGAAAAAAGACAATACTTTGGTTTCTTGGATACTGCACAATGATTGGCATGGACTGGGGATGGTACAAACTTTGGAGCAGCATAAAAGAAAGGGTTATGCAAAAACAGTTTCGTCCGCTCTAGCAAAAAGTCTCGGAATAAAAGATATTTCGGTGACCTTATTTATTGTCGAGAACAATTTATTATCTGAAAAAATGTTTAAAAACCTTGGTTGGAAACGAATTGCTTCGATTGTATGGATAAATGTTCAGAGACAATAGTAACAATAGTATTATATAGTTATTAAAAGATAGATTATTCGTTAATCTGAGTTAAAAATAATCTGGAAGTTACATTCCTGAAAAGTGACTTTGTTGTATTTCACTTCGGTCTTATCTCTAATAGATAATACATATGTTGTGCTATAGTTAACTGCATATGTTACAGTATAATTATTTTTCCATTGAGCAACAGCTAAGATAAAACGTGCATACGTAACAATGTACTTATATCTCTTCTAAATCATAGCATTAAATAAAGAAGTCTTAATCTCTGTACACAAATTTTTCGAAGTTTTAATATTGTTTATTAAATTACAAAATGGAAAGAATTGTCTCGATATACAAAATACTATATGTATAATGATGGTTTATTACACTACATAGTTTGCACAAACAAAATCTAAATTTTATATTGTTGAAAATGTACAGTTTGAGTGTTTATATTCATTTTATACAAATGAAAGATTGAAACAATTTGAATATGAATATTCTTTAAGCAATAGCGTATAAAACTTTAAGGGAACTGTAAAGATTAACTTTACCACTCGATCATTTGTAGATTTTATATATATATGTATATATATAACATTGCAAGATTTATTTTTTAACTACTTGAATAACATCTTCGTCGTGCATGATATGCTGCACTCCTACTCTCTGAGGTGAATACTTCGTACTTGTACCCTGAAAGATATACAAAAATATGATACCTTATCTAAGAAACATAAATAACATAATTTGTTGTTTAATAAAGGAATATCCTACCCAAACAAGAGCATATTTAAATTGCTGTGCAAGCGTGCGATGGATAGCATGACAAACGTGTTCCACGGTGACCCCTTTTCGCAATATTAAACCGTCATCGAAATCGGGTGGTTGTCCAGGTTTTTTCGTGTATACCCTTATTAAAGATAAATATTCCCAGAGTGTTTCAAGCAGGAAATCCAGATTCAATTTCATATTACAACTGCAAACAGAATCGTATTAGAAATTTCAACTGCAACAATCCTCTTATTTTTACAATGGAACTTCTTTTCTTACAAAAAAAGACACGAGTAAATACATTCTAAAATTTTACCTAACTACTACACTATTAGGTTGCCTAGCAATTCTGTCCACTTCTTCTATCGAGATTTGATCTATTTTGTTATGTACATAAAGGCATGGCAAATATACTCTGTTAGCGTTAATTACGTCGATTAACTCGTCGGCACTGCAATCTTCACGAAATAAAACTTCCGCGTTGAATATTTTATATTCGTGCAGAATCATTTGAACTAGTTTCTCATCTACTTTCGTCAATGGACATGTCGAATTGAAGGCCAATCCGCCTCCCTTCTTTACTTTAAAATAAATGTTCGGTTTCTTCTTATTTAACCGTATACCAACAGATTCTAATTCCTTCTCTAACAGATGCCTTTGTACATCCTGCTTGGTTGCATCCAGCATCATAAGAACTAAGTCCGCTGTTCTAGCAACAGCGATCACTTGTCTACCTCTTCCTTTGCCCTAAAATATTCGTTCGAAAGCATGAAAGTTTGGTAAATCTAGTATTTTAATTGTTGTATAATTTTATGGTTCACGTAAAGCTTAATGTTATAATTACCTGCGCCGCACCCTCAATTATACCAGGAAGATCAAGGAGTTGGATATTAGCTCCTTTATATTCTATAACACCAGGAATACAAGTTAACGTAGTGAATTCATAAGATGCTGCCTCCGATTCTGTATGAGTCAATGTGCTCAGCAATGTAGATTTTCCCACAGATGGGAAACCTATTAAAGCTACTCTAGCATCTCCTGACTTTAATACATCGAATCCTTCACCCTTCTCGGATTTCTTTCCTGGTTCTAAAAGCTGTGACCTATACTTTGCGAGTTTCGCTTTTAGTAATCCTAAATGATATTCAGTAGCTGAAAGTTAACGTATTGGTGGATTAGAATTGCTATAATTTAACCTATAATATAATATAAACTATAATATAAACTTATTAATTAATGTCCATTTGGATTACCATTGTACTTATAAACTAAACACATTTATTATTAATCTATAAACAAATAAATTTCGTAATTATTATCGTAATAAACATCGCAATATTGTTACCGGTATATTCAATATATTGTAATTAATAATCACGAATAGATTAGGATAAAACTTCGTTTACATTCTAGATATTGAGGAAAATCCTTTTAAATTCTATTCGAAATAGTTCGATGGAAAAATTTTTGCGATCTTTTGGGTTATTTTTAAAATTTTTACATGTGTCATAAAGAGATAGGCGAATACGAAGTGTTTCAAAATATGGTTAAGAAAAATGAAACATTATACTTTCAAATATGTACAAACCTTTGTTTTTCTGGGTTCTAGCAATTTCTTTTTCGATTTCTGATATTTTCTCTAATATACCCATTCTGTATGTATTAAACTATCAGTAAATTTACATTTACGTGAAAAAGATGCACACCGTCCTTACAGTGTGCGTAACAACTATGTAATCTAACACATATAAGCAGGTTGTGTCTATAATGTATCTGTGTAAATATCCTCTCTGTGTGCGATATATTTTATAATTTCCATGGCATGTCATATGATATCTACCATAAACTATAAAATCGAGTGAACACTGATTGGAAGAGAACAGAGCAGAGAGATAGCATGCGAGAAACATTGGAAACGTTGAAAAATACGGAAACATTTGAATAACTGTGGTTTGGTAGAAGTAGATTTTAATATTAGAATATTACTCGAATCGCCGAATTTTCATACACAATTTCCACGAATTTTATATCTATTTAGTATAAGTAGATATTAAACAGTTTAAACAATGAACATAAATAATCTCGATCGTTATTGGCTGATTCCTATGATGTACAAACTTGTGTACGCATGTGCAATTTCGTCTTCGTGTCTTTGCTGCACTGAAAATATCAATAGTACCACAGGCGATTATATTGGATTATATGTATTTGGCAGTTGTTGAAGTTGAAGACAAGTAATGTCAAGTAATGTCAAGTAATGTTCACGGAGGACAGGATTTTATTGGATTTTATTTGTTCTTCTGTGTCTACCATCTATATATATTTACGTTAGTGGGTGTACAGAATACAGGTTACGGGACGGGCACTTGCGGGTATGTAGAAAGTGAATCATAAATAGCAATAGTCTATGGCTAAACTACTCTCGTGGGCCGTGGACGTTTTCTAACTCTTTTTGGTTAGCTTTTGTATCTTTACTACAGTACCGTGTAGGTTTACGAATTTTATTGATACAAAATTGACTGCACTGAATCACCATGTACGACGATTACAACGAGGTATGTAATAACAACTTGATAAAATTTTTATCATTTTTTGTCTATACGAATTAACGCCTGAACAATTTTCAGTATGATACATATGATGATTATGGGCAGGTAGACGTTCATAGCGACCAGTATGACAGATTGAGTTTTCGCCAGGTACCCGAGGCTGTACGAAGTTTCCTAGTATTCTTGCGCAATTGCATAAATGAAGGAATGATATTCGAGATACAGAACCTTTACGAAGTGTCGTTCCCGAAACTCTCGGAACAATTGTTCGATAAGTGTTCTTGGCCAGATGCTCAAGCGATTGCACCAATTGTCGACAATGATCCAGTATTCCTTACCCTCTACAAAGAGCTTTATTATCGTCATATTTATGCTCGAATGCAAGGACCGACGCTAGAGCAACGTCTCAATTCATTTTATAACTACTGTGATCTGTTTAATTACATTTTGCATCCCGAGACACCGGTTCAGTTGGAATTACCCGATCAATGGTTGTGGGAATTGATAGACGAATTTGTGTACCAATTTCAGTCATTCACACAGTACCGTGCTAATTTATCGAATAAAACACCAGAAGAGATAGAACATTTGAATGCGCACCACAAAATATGGGATGTTCTTTGTGTTCTAAATGTTTTGCATTATTTGGTTGACAAATCAAAAATTAAAAGCCAATTGGAGGTGTACGCAAGTGGAGGAGATCCCGATTCGGTTGCTGGAGTATTCGGAAGACATTCTTTATATAAAATGCTTGGATACTTTTCTCTCGTAGGTCTGTTGCGTTTGCATTCTCTTTTGGGAGATTACTACCAAGCCATTAAAGTTTTGGAAAATGTGGAGCTTTATAAGAAGAGCGCATACTCCCATGTACCTGGTTGTCAAATATCGACAGCGTATTATGTTGGTTTCGCTTACATGATGATGCGCAGATATGCTGACGCAATCAGGACATTTTCTGGAATTTTATTATATATTCAAAGAACAAAACAATTGTTCGCGACAAGAAGTTATCAGAACGATCAGATTAATAAGCAAACAGAACAAATGTATCATTTGTTAGCGATCTGTCTTGTTCTTCATCCTCAATGCATCGACGAAGGACTGCAACAGGCACTACGCGATAAAAATTATCACGAGAAAATGTACAAGATGCAGTACGGAGATTTAGCAGAATTCGAATCGTGCTTTTTATTTGCATGTCCAAAATTCTTATCTCTTACACCACCGAATCCTGACAATCCGAACGAAGATTATGTTCGAGAAGCTATCAAGCACCAAACTCAAGTCTTCATGGACGAGGTTGTCCAACAGAAAATGCTACCGACGATTCGTTCGTATTTAAAGCTTTATACTACTCTACCGTTGAGTAAACTAGCAACGTTCATGTGTAGTAACACCAGACCCGACGAAAGTTGGGATTTAAATAAAGAGGTGAGCGCGTTAACCATTCACTTGCTCTGTTTCAAACATAAGATGAAGAATATTGTCTGGACAAAAGGTGCATCCGGATTACAGGGCAAATTTCAATCTGGCTCGGAGGTAATATGTCTATAAATTTATTTAGTAGTATCGTTAGTATTTAATATTACCGGAGAATATAAAAAGCATTAATTTTATAATGTATATTATTACAGTTGGACTTTTACATTGATCATGATATGATTCATATCGCGGACACAAAGGTAGCCCATCGTTACGGTGACTTCTTCATTCGAAAAATTCTGAAATTTGAAGAATTAAATCGCAAACTGCATCATATAAAGATTTAATCATTGTATGGAAACTACATTTACTTGAAAAGAATAAAACAAATTTATAATAAATATATGTTTATTATATTTTGTAGAGAACTTCGGGAAACACTAAAAACACTATAATACAAATTTGTACAATACTTTTATATAAGCATCAGTTCTGAAAAAAACTATATTCGTTACAAGATATTAAATACATGAGTAAACTATGCATATATGTATATGAACGTGCGAAATATCTTTCATACATTTGATAAGAGATATATATTTAAACAGAATATTTTTACTATAAATTTCGGAGTTCTTAAATGCTACATGGTAGCAGTAAAAAAAGATTAATTGTTAGCCTAAGTAATTGTTTCATTTGCATCATTGTCCGCTACGTCGCGCATTACTTTACATGCTGCTGATAAAATGTTTGGCTTCAGCGACATCGATGGTCCCTTTAAACTATGAAGATAGTGGAAAAATCGATTTCCTCTTTTATTATTCATATTAACCCTAGATTCTTCTGCTCTGCATATCGTTCTTAAACACGGAAGATAATCTGTAGATAGAATGTGACGATCATGCAACAAAGATGTTGCGTTCGACAATGCTGAATTTATTCCCTTGTTCAGCTGTCTCTTTAACGTGATACTATTTTGATATGAAGTTCCATCACGACCATTTAATTGACCGTCGTATACAACTTTTTCGCTAAGCCATTCGGCTATATCAAGGCATATACTGTTCGACGCCGAATATGAAGCAGTACTTTCAATCAAAGATAGACAAGGTTGCATTTTTGTTTCGGACAAATTTAAAGCCGAGTCTTCTAAATCGATTAAAGAAGATAGCAAAACAATGTTATTCAGTTTATTTGCCACATCATTCAATACGTGTTTCCCGAAATTTGTTGCTTTACTGTCTGCGATCTTTTTCGCTTTCTGTTTCTTGCTTGCTTTGATCGCTGGTTTATACAAGTTATGTCCCATATTCTGCCAAAATAAATTCTTCAAAGTGAAAGATGGTTTCGCAACGTGCGTTGGATTAGATAGCATCAAGTATTGTAATTGGAGTATAGCTTTACGCAAATCACCTATTTGCACCAGTTGCTGCAAACAGAAAAATATTTGTTGTAATGTAATATTATAGCTTAAGATTAATTTGTATATTAACGATAATTACCTTTGCGTAGTCGGTTGGAATACTGTAGCCAGTTTCTGCTAATGAAATCAATTGTAACAAAGCAAGAGCTCTGTTGCCACCCGCTTGTTGAAAGTAAATTCGATTTTGTTGCGGTGCTATTTTAGCCAAGTGGGGACAAACATCCCTACACGTCATTACAATCGGACGCTTTGTATTCGATGCTAATTGATAAGTAGCGGAAATGAAGCCTTCGTCTTCTTCGAACACGAGATCAATATCTTTTATGAGAACCAGAGACTTTTGCGGTATTTTCTTTGGTATAATTTCATCAGGAATTAAGTTAAATAACGTAGTCGCGTCTGGATTTTTTTTAATTCGATGCGATTTAGTCGCTTCTTCCAGTTCTTTCAAAAGTATTTTGCCAGTTCTCCTAGACGATGCATTTACCTCTAACACGCTAAGCAAAACAAAGACAAAGTTAAAGGACACATATTTAATCAACTTTTAGATCATTAATATTCGATACTAACGTGTAACCAAATTCTTCTGCTACAGCATACACGCTGGCGGTTTTGCCGCTTCCATGTGGTCCTAACAGTACGGCTACTTGATTATTCTCTTGAATCCTCGAGGAAGTACTATCGGAGGAATAGAATTCATCCCCGCTACTGTTATCCTCGTTTCTAAATGTCGCTTTCCATCCAATTAACCATTCTCTTAATTTTGTAGCGGCCTCTTCGTTGCCGACAACTTCCTCGACGGTTGTTGGCCTGTATTTGTACGGCCAACTGCGGTTCTCAAATTGATTTTCTGTATTCTTCTCTTCTATTATCTTCCCTTCTCCGAGAAGTTTGCTTCTCTTTGTTCGCGTTCTCGGTGATACTGTTTTATTATTAGAGTTTTTGGGTTGCCCTTTGAAAACTAGTGAAACAGCACTCCACATTTTTCTTGCGTCCGTGCAGAACTTTTCGATTTCCGTTAATACTTCTGGAATTTTTGCTTCCTTGTTTTTCGATGGTTTTAATTTTACTTCGGAAAAGTCCATTGTAGACTTATAGTCGCTTACATTTATGGCAGGAATGTATTTCGTACAAAGCTTTTCTGGAATATGAAAACCGTTCGTTTCGGCGCAACTTACTTGCGAATTACTCAATTGTGTAACATGACTTAGAACTGGAAACGGTATAGTACCGTTTACAGTTGTTACTTTTCGATCTATGCTTTTACTCGTATCCGTTATATCTGGTTGTAAGAATAAGCGACGAGCCGCTAAGACATCTGGATCAGGTTTTCGTCGTTTTGTGAACAAAGGAGCCAATTTATCAGCTGTTTTTCTTTTCAATTTACCGTCATTACTAATCACACAATCGTCTATTATAGATATCTCTTCTGAATCTATGCTTTTAGTTACTCCAGATTTCTTAGAACTTCTTGTATTTTGTTTAGTTCTTCTTTGTGTTGAGAATAATTCCTCGTCGCTACTTTCGTCTGTTATAAAAACACGTAAAAACATTAAATAATAATGCAATGTACATTCGAATAATGTTACGTATAAAAATCATAGAAAAATCAGCGATCAAAGTGTGAAGGTTCATTGCCATCGACCACAATGTGGGAGACTCTTTTATTTGGTATCTTCATGTACTGTGCAATAAATATGCTAGATAACAGATTTTAGCTGTTGGAAAATTACCTGGTGCACAGTTTTCATTTTCGGAATTTTGGAGCTTAATCCGTAAAGACCACCTATGCTTGTTTTGTCCGGATTGATCGTGTTTTTTATTCTTACATGTTGCATTATATTTCTCGGATTCTATAATATTGACATCGTCTATTTCGGAAAGCTTTGTATCCAATTTCTTTTGTCTACTCAATTGTGAGCCATACTTTAAACTTGAACTATACATACTATGTTGAATGGAATTTTCAGCCATGTGTACGTCAGCCTTGACCACAATGGTAGACATGTTTGCTATATTTGAATGTGCTGAATTTGCTGGAACTTTGCTGTTATACAAAAAATGAAACAGGAAGGATATTCAAATTAATATTACCTTTGGGTTTATCAATGAAAGTAATAATTAGAATTTAGAGTAGGTGCAATTTAAAGCAGCAAAAACATCAGAAGAATTTCAAAGTACCAAATGGGAAGTTTTTATTTTGCATAAAGATCCGCAGTCTAGTAATAATATACATTACCTAAAATAATTTAATAAACTGCTGCAAGGTTGAGTTGGAGTTTGTGTAACAACATTTGCGTCTTCATTACTATCTTTCTTCTCGTCTTTTGTAAAAGATTTAATACGATTTTGAATAGTGCGTTCTATTTTTTCTCCATCTTCGATCTCTAATAGCTTCCTCCTAGAATATCCTTTCTTATCGGCTAAAGCTGTCAACTTCTCTTTTGTCTGTTTCAATTTGGTTTTATATTCTTCAGACTTTTTGATAGTCGCTTCATCGGGTGGGGGAAGCTTTGACGGTGAAAGACTCTGACTCTGTTTCTTACGGTTCATAAGAATTTGAAAAGCATTGGACTCTTCACGGTTATTATCTTCTTTATCATCGATAGTTATTACATCTGTATCACGATCTTTATTCTTCACTGAACTACAAGGACACGTATCACTGCTAGTACCCTTTTCATCCTTTAATCGCTTTTCAGATTTCTTATTGTTTTTCGACGGACTACCAGAATTACATTTAGCATTTCGTCTCTTATATTTATTGTCGTGGTAGGCACCATTGGAATCTAAAGATAAATTATCTAGACTTTTACTCTCTAATTTTTTCAGACTTTCAGGAGATCTTTTCGGTGTATCGAGCGAATTTTTGACTTTAGTACTTTGTCTGGTAAATGGGCTAGGCGTTTTATCTATCATATCGTTGTTACTTTCTATGATATCGCATACCCTCTCTTTCGTTTTTGACCGTGATATCTTAATTTTAACACGGTTGCGTTTCCCTCTTGAACCATTATTAGTCTCCTTTTCCTGCTTTTCGTCATCATTCGTTTCTCCACTAGATTTCACGGTGTCTACAAGATACTGTGTAATATTTTTCATCCTTCATTACTACATAAAATAATCTATAAATACCTAATAAACACTATCCGAAAAAATAATATAAAGTCTTGCCTCTTCACAGTCATACGTAACGTAACATTTTGGCGCCATGATACTATAGTGTATGGTACTTACTTTTTACTTATTTATAGTAGTGATGGCGATAACAGTATCGATAATCGGAATATCGACTTCGATATTTATTGTAGCGATAGTAATATATTCTAATATCGATACAAATATCGAAGTCTCGATACCATCATTGCATATTGCATTTGAGAGAGGAAACGAAAGTACGTAGAACAACATAGAATAAACACAAAATAAGGCGCGATTACAAAATGATTTTTCGTGAAGTAAAAATGAACGAGTAATAAAAAGATAAAATATATATTACAGTTACAGTTGGTTACAGTTTTCATTAATTTTGTCGGACCAATCAGAGCGCGACCTAGACGCGAGTTGATACCGTCGGTCAATAGGCAGTTAGCGCGCCGGGCAGAATTTAAAAAAATTGGTATGATTTGAGTCTGAAAAATGAATGTATAACATATACATATATATTTCTATATATTTTGTAACTTGTAGGACTGTTGTAGGACATGTCTTGGAGTCTTTTTGTCCGGAACTGATTGTTTCAGTACATTTCTGCCAATATAACTGCCTCAGGGCTCTGCTAACTCATCATCCTAATATATTAGATACGGTACTGTTTGCCCCCCCCCATATCGGAACACTGCACGAATATCCCATCACTGTCTCTAATAATTTTTAGATCGTTTCGCAACACCTCCAGCGGCGTGACCGAAACTAACCGCTCACAAGAGGGAAATCTAAATCTCGTTTAGACCGTATCTTCGTGCATCGTGCGTTTTTTCTTCCTTTATTTCAGCGCATTCCTATAAATAGAGTAGAACACGTACACTCGAGAAACACGGCAGTTTTCGGCATTTTCAAGCACCGTGAGACGCGAGAACGAGACGCATTATCATTTTCGCACGTTCGCGGTGGTTCTATCGCGATCCATTTAGTTTATGATCCATCTTGCCGTGCGTCTGGCACGTACATTCGTGAATCCGCGTAATTTTGCAAACTTTTATCAATCCGATAGGGAGCGAGTGTTATCGCGTTTGTCTACGGGCTTGATCGATCGTTGGTTCGTCTACCTGTGTGTCCTGTGGTCGTTTCAGGCCGATCGTGAGTGACTGTGAAAAATGTCATAAATCTATGGTGTCCGCGTTCCTGCAGAAACGTGGGAGGGGGAGAGGAAGAGAGATGTGTCGGTGGATGAATTACTACAATTTGCTTAATAGCTAATAGACTGCACTCGCGATTCGATTTTTTCCTGTTGTTCGCGTGCCTGGTGTTGATCTCTGGCTGGGACGGTCTGTGTTCGGTGAACACGGGCCCGTGAAAGGAAAGCAGGAACACGCGATGGTGCGGATCACGTAGGAAATAAGCCAGATGTGACGGCTAAACGAGGACCCCGGACCTTGCGCACCAAAGTCCGGCGCTCTAGCCATATCTCTCTGGCGAGCACTGTGCGCCTAGACTTTGAAAAATCATTCGTCTGGTATGCGTTTCACGAGCCGTTCACGATGCCCGCATATGCGACCATACTGCCATATCTCATCCTAGGATTGTTAGGTAATCGTATGCACCATTATCTCCCCTGTTGAACGCTCGCATCCGCGACGCAAATTACACGCTCCGACGCGAAATTCTTGCTGCGAACGCGTTATGCGAGCCGTCGTTCAATCTCGGTCGCACTCCGTTGTGGACCGATGCTCGAATGCCCCGCTCTGTTTACAAACGACACGATCGAACACCGATTTCACATCGGGGATGACAGTTTGTTTTGTAATCAAACGAGATCCATTGTGGTCGAAATAGCGTGTCTTCGCTCGAATAATAGTAATCCGCATAGTAATCCTTTCGCATTTATTTGTTTACTCGAAGAGAAGGTTATACATATGCAATTGTCGGAGAAAAATTCTTTCACTGTATCCTTCTTCTCCTTTAACCCCTATGTAGTCAATCAGGTACCCAGGTACCCATTTACTGTATTTCTCTCAACAATTTGTTAACGTCCCTCTAAGAAATATTACAAAATTTCTCTGAATGTCCATAATGAGAATTTGTGCAAACATGTTAAATACAGAAAGGTTTTGAATTATCTATACATTTTGATTGACTACATAGGGATTAAAGAAAAATGAAATTTTACACAACCAAAACTATTCGCAACGTGTACTTTAATAAATATTTACATTTATATAGAGGAACACATAAGCGCATTGTTTTTCTGTATGTATCATCAGAATCGATCATTTCTAGGACCTACTTTAGGGCACGACGTCAAAGGTTCTTCGGTATGCGAATTTTATAATGAAACACTATGCACCGAGTCCCAGCAGGAGTGTTCGGGAAGGGAAGAATGCGGTCCGCACGACCCAGGGAAAAGAAACCATTGTTACGTGCTGTGGCAAATCGACAATGTCACTAAGAAGTCTATAATTAAATTGAAGGTAGAAGTAGAATGTTTACATTGTTCTTAATTGCTTTGAAAATTGGAAGTAACACTATTCCATGTTGTAGGGATGTTTCCTGGACAGTAATGACTGCTACGACAGGCCGCACTGCATTGAGAATAGTGCAGAGAGGAAAAAGGAGTTATTTTTCTGTTGTTGCGATGGCAACATGTGTAATCAGAATTTTACATGGGATCCCCATCCTACATCCTCCTCCAAACCTATCCAACCTTCTGTTTTTCATGGTATGCATCTGCTTCAATTATCATAGAACTCTATTTATTCGAGTTTGTCAAGGAATTAGGTGGTGTTTTCATGCGAATAAGTTAAATCAATTGACTCTGTCCGCGTTGAAGTAATCACTTGTTAGTAATAACTAGACTGTGAATGTTTATGCAATTTTTAATTTCTGTAGGCAAATTTCAAGAAAGTGGTAAGTATTAAATGCTGTGGAATTTTATATTCTAGTATTTTTGCTAAATGCATAAAGATCCGCAGTCTAGCAATAAGATAAATAGAGTTCTTCTGAAACGTGAATTATGCTGTTTATTCTTGATCGTTACATATGATTATATTTCAGACTCAGCACCCGTTCCAAATACAGAACAACAAATAATTACACTAGTTTTATCGATATCTATACCTATGTTCCTCGTTGCAATTATTTCACCATTTTTATATTGGTGCTACAGACGTAGGAAGTTGGGATATTTCAACGAGGTTTGGAAGACATATGTACATAATATCAAATTACTAAACGTTATTGTTTTGTTTTTGGTGTGGTATTACCAAACCCGGTTACCGTACAATACTAACACAAGATTTCTCTTTAACAGGTACCAACGTTGGAGCCTCTTCCATTGCCACAGCCATCTCCTAATTTGGGATTGCGGCCGATCCAGCTTCTGGAGATCAAAGCTCGGGGTCGTTTCGGAGCGGTCTGGAAGGCACAGCTGAAGAACGAGATTGTCGCTGTCAAGGTGTTCCCTGTACAGGACAAACAGTCTTGGCAGACTGAGCAAGAGATCTTCAAGCTTGCGCACATGGATCACGAGGATATATTACGTTTTATAGGCGTCGAAAAGAGGGGGGACAATTTGCAAGCGGAATTCTGGTTGATCACTGCCTATCACGAGAAAGGTTCACTATGCGATTATTTGAAGGCGAATGTCGTCACGTGGCCCGAAATGTGTAGAATAGCAGAATCTATGGCAAGGTATTGCTACATCGATTAGATTTCTCACTAGAAGTGAGAATCTAAGTTCCTGAGAATATTCGAGAACCCCAATATTAATGTCTGTTGTTATCCCGAGGATTTTCTTTGTAACAGAGGTCTGATGCACTTACACGAGGAGATACCGGCCAATAAAGCAAACGACTACAAACCTGCTGTGGCTCATAGGGATTTCAAGTCGAAGAATGTTCTGCTGAAATCCAACATGAGTGCCTGCATAGCAGACTTTGGTCTGGCACTGATATTCCATCCTGGGAAGCCTTGTGGCGATACGCACGGACAGGTATGTGATTACTCGACCGCGGATCTTTATGCATTTATAGCAAAATTGAGAAGATGAAATTCGAAATTGTTGAAAAATTTTCAAAATTGAAGATGTCAATATATGGTTTTTCCTCTATTGAAATCATTAAGGGAAGAAATAACATTCGATTTAGTTTCTATTTCTTGCAATCGATGCAGACAATTTTTATTTTGCGTAAAGATCTGCGCGCAGTCTGCGATAACAGAAATCATCCTATATGGTATAGTGGAGACTCGAGGAACTTGCATCGTTAACAAGAATACCGAGTGTCCATCAGAGTTCGTTTACATATCAGCATTCGTTGTTGTCTACAGGTTGGAACAAGGAGGTACATGGCACCGGAGGTATTGGAGGGTGCAATTAATTTCACGAGGGACTCGTTTTCACGGATCGACATGTACGCTTGCGGTCTTGTGCTCTGGGAATTAGCTTCTCGATGCACCGTACAAGATGTAACTTTTTATTTATTCATCTACCTAACCGGCGCTCTGTGTTTTTATCGGTAATTGTTACGAATTATTTTGTTTGTTCGTTTGTTCAGGGACCAATAGGGGAGTACAGATTACCATTCGAGGATGAGGTGGGACTTCATCCGACGTTAGAGGATATGCAGGAGAGTGTTGTGCACAAGAAAGAAAGGCCACTTATTTTAGAAACGTGGCGCAAACATCCCGTGAGTACATTCCTTTCTATAATATTATATGATACGATGCATTATATTGTTTGAAGGGTTGATTAATTGAAGTGTATATATACACACAATCTTAGGGACTTCAATCGATATGTGATACAATGGAAGAGTGTTGGGATCACGATGCTGAAGCGCGGCTTTCAGCTTCTTGTGTAATGGAAAGAGCTGCTACATTGAGTAGGACGCTTGTTTTAAATTCATCGACGTTAATAAGAGTTGATAATACCAACGAGACTATCACCACTAAGGAATCTAGTATGTAGAGCTCTACGTGTATTATAGCTTTAGTTACATTGCACAACCATTTTCTGTATCATAAAATATTTTTACTATCTCATCAATGAGGAATGTTCGAATATTCGCATGTGACTTTGTGATCGTTCTTTTTTTGCGTTTCGATCGATTTCTCGATCTTTCACGGTTAGAACTTTCTGTTTTAAAACTGAATTTAAGACGTTGTTGAATCATTACCATTTAGTTCGTTACTCTCATATTATTATTAAAAATCAACAAAAAAGTTAACGGTGTGAAAGACAATTTGTTGCCAAAGGTCCCTAGCCCTTGTAATCTTTCCAGATGTGTATGTTTCGCACACGCGAATCTTGTGCAACTATCAAACGTGCAGTACAGTTAATAATTCTTCGTGCATGCGGTATTACTGTGATTGGCACAACCGTTGCGATTTTTCTTTTTCTTTGATCTTTACTCTTTCTTTAAAACATCGAAAACAAGTTACACGTTGGTACATATGGATTTCTAACGGGACGATCACATTCCTCATTGATGTAAGGCAACCATGCAATGATTGTTCAGAGATAACAAGATGGACAAAGGAAAAAAAATGGAAACACTAGCCAAGCGAATTTCAGTAATTCTGTAGAGCGGTATCGTATGTGAATTGTTGTCTCAAAAAAAAAAAAAGAAAAAGATGTCTTGACAACCTTATACAAAGTACCTGGTAGGAACAGACGAGTTAACTGATTGGAAGCCATGAGGAATTTATTAGAACTTTGCACGAAATAAATGATATTAACGAACTCTCAACGATATTAGCTAACTCTGATTATTTTGCATTTTTGTAATATATTATATTTAAGACGACTAGCTTACTTCACGAGACAAGATTTTCTCCATGAACTCTTCACTTCTATTTGCTATCCTGTTCAAACAATTTTCGAGAACGATACATCTTTATTGAATTGTGTTCGTTTTTTTACTGTTATCATCTTCAAGACAGATTCGAATGGTAATAGTCATTGCATCAGCCTGTACATACATACGCTAGACACATTAAATAATCAAAATTAACGTCACTGTGTCACGCGTTCATGGATTAAACTTGATCGAGCGAAGTAATAGTCTTCCTGTTAACGCTTTGCTTCGGTTATGCTAGTTTATTTCTGAAAGTATACAATGTTCTCGATCATGGTAACATTCTCTAGCTCAGGTCTGGGCGACGCTGGCCCGCAGAACAGACGTGGCTGTTAGTCTCTTCGGGAGGGAGAGAAGCAGCCACTTCTCACCTTCTCCGCAACAGAAGGAGAGAAGTAGCCACATCTGTTCCGCGGGCCAGCGTCGCCCAGGCCTGCTCTAGCTCATACGAGAAACGAGTCTTGCAATCCAGTGTACACGCAATGGATACGTGAAGCCTTGAATACGTAATTATTGTATACTATTTATGTATTAATATTTAACGAAGCGGAGCATCTTGTTTGAATCAACGTTCTACAGTTCACATAAACGTCATGAAATGATAGCCAAGCTCTTGATAAAAAAAAAACAGGAAAAGGAAACGCTCATTCACGTTCATTCGATCTAACATGCTTTCACTACTTTTATTTATTTATAGTATAAACCCCAGTAAATAGTCACTGAAGAGTTGACGAATTTAATAGTTTCTCTATTCAGACAATACTCTTTTTTTGGAAATCCAGGATTTTATATTGTCTTTGCTTTCGATGCCCTTCCAACTCGTTTCCATTAAAGACTGCATAACCAGACTGGTAATAAGTTTACAAGGTATTTAATAATATTTCAATCGATTGTCAACCTGTGGTAATAATACTCGGAACTATGTGATAGAACAGAATTTCTCCGTGTTGAATACCTAACTGTACGAAGGAAAAGCAATAGCCGTTCAAGATGCACGTTTCAAGTAACCCAGATTTATTTAAATTTTCGTTTTACCGAGTCAATTTGTGAGTGAGAAAGGAACACACGTGTCTTCTACTTGCTCCGAGTCGCCTCAATTAGGACTGCCATAGAGAATAGCAAAGGTCTGGCGAAGGAAACTCTCCCTTTTTTTCATAAAATGAACGTGGTCATTACTTCTAAATTAGTTTAACGTCATTCAGAACGGTGTAATTGCACTACAAGCTGTGATAATAATCGTGCGGATTAAGTGATACGATAACGTAAACGGGGCCTAATTACATTTTTCACTCTCGATCGTAATCGGAGCAAGTAGAAGAACAGTGATCGGTTTTGTCTTTGACATGACTGGCTTTAACAGTGCCAAAAGGGTATAACAAGTACATGCACACAATAGAGAGCTTCTTCGTCTTTGTATGTTCGTTTCTAGTTGCGTAAGACATGTTGGAGTCGGTAACGTGTAACTATTAATCTTAAAGGTACACAATGTTACGAATGGTTGATTAACCCATGGGTGATTGTATAGTATTACGTTTTATTTTATAGAGGATGCAGATCTTTATGTATAATATTCAAGCGTACGTTACACGGCGTAATTGTAATAATGTTAAGCGAGATCGGGATATCATAGAGCACAGAGTTTATTTAACGCAGTTACCTTAACGAGAGACAGTCGACCATACATATGATCCTGTACATTCGAATCGACCATGGGTTAACTACTTCATCTATTACCTAGATTTAAAACAAATTTTTGGACTTTTACATATCGAAAAAAAAGGCAGACGATTCTGCATTCTTTAAAGAAAAAATTCCATTATAAATCTCTCTTCTTTTTTAATTTCCTACTATATATATAAATATGTATGATGTATATGTTGAGAATTTTATTTGTAAAAATCATGTGTAATAAGAATAGTCCGAGGTCTCTCATCATTGCTGAATTGTTGCAAGCGAAAAGGGGAAGAACAGAGTCTGTGTGTAAAAAGTGTGGGAAGCGATATGCATTTGACAAAAAAAAAGAAAAAAAAACAGATCGATCAGTTGAGACGAAGACTGACGATACGAATAAAACGTTTGGTTACAATAAAACGAGGAAAAAGAACACAGCTTTTCAATTTCATGGTCTGTAGTGTATAGACGAATATAGAAAATTCGCGTAGAGTGCAATGGTGAGATATTCTGTATTTTGAAACTCCTTGTACATAGGTAGATATACGAATCATAGACAATGCGTACAACACGTATCATGCCACATTGCTTGTCTCTTACTGGAATCAAATACCATCAGTATATGTATATGGAGGTTAGGTTTTAATATTGACAGTACCGTAATGGCATTCCAGTCACCTATAATATACTGTATATTAATGTAAATCAATATTGTAACTTGTGACTTTTAGCATAACGCAAATTCTTATCGGTATCGTCGGTGCAGACATCATTAAAGATTTTGATTAAAAATTAGAAATTACAAAACGCTCTCCACCATCTTCATGCCAATCTCGAATACAAATACAATCATTTTCATTTCTCGGCCACAGCCAATAGCAAATACTTTTGTTCACACGATACGGGGGGCAAACAGCATTTATTGAAATCGTGTCTGTCAAAACAGCGAATGTCTTTTTGTAATTTAGCATTAAAGTGACGAAATACTTCCAAGATTCTATGACCAGCTTTCTATCGAGCATAACGCGTAACGCATCGTTCGGCATCGGTGTGCACACTTTCTGACACTGTTGTTAATCTCAGCAATTCATTAGATGGTAATTGTTTTCACGAAACAATTTGTTCGACCATGTACCCTCTTTTAATTATACGATATTATATAATGCAGACTGATCAGACATATCTGTCTGACATCCAGTCTAATATGAATAAAAAGAGATTGTACATAAATTTTAGTAAGATGTAATTTAGTGAGTAAGAGTATAAAATGTAAAGAAAGACAGAAAAAAAGCAGAAAATTTCTCGATTATCGTCTAATAGTGAAAATACGACTCATAGCAATAGAATGTTCCTACGCACATTGGATGTAACCGTTTTCAAAATTTTTGTAACGACGGGCCTGACGAGTTTTTGCGGCACAGGTGTGCGGGATCGTTACTTTACGAAGCAATTGAATAAAACTGTGTTGATTTTAGCACGTAATTCTTTTTCTCATAGTTCGTATAGAGGGTGTGCCGAATAAAGAAAGGAAGGACGAAAGAAAGAAAGTTCCTTATAGTAGAAAATCATCAAAGGCGGCAATCGTAGGCTTTTACGTAGTATAAAAAAAGAGAAAAGAAAATAGCGGTGCTCGAGAAAACGTAATATAATCTTGAAACTTAAATGTTTAGATGAATTTCACGTACGATAACGGCATAATAAAGGAACTAATGAACTTTTTCGAGAGGCAGGCAGGCCGACGAAGAACCGAACAGAATTAAACAAACACATGGAAGGTAAAAGAAGGTCGATGGTTCAGTTTGTATTCAGGGCAAAGTACTAGTTGCAACGTGATTAATTTTCTACACTACGTGTATTCGTAATACCGTTATATTCTAACGAAACAGGATGCCTTACAGGAAGTATACTATGACAGAAAGGAAGTATACAGAGAAAAGGAGTTACAATTACAATTGTAGACTTTATTTGATTACACTGTGTGTATGCCCTTCCGCATACGAAAGAATACATGAAGCAAGTAAAAAAATGTGATTTTCAGCGAACCACAAGCGCGCAACGATAATAATTTATACACCAGATGAACTTAAAAAAAACATGAGAGGCGCTCGTTAAACAACACAATGCGACGTATGGAATCGATACTCGACTAAAAATATAAGTCACAACGGTAGAAATAAAAAAAGTTCGACGTGTTTCACACTCCGCACGGTCGCAGTTGATAAACCTTACTCGCCTATACACTATGATCACAGTTACATTCATAATAATCGTAAGTTATTACATGTCATTACCGTCTTTATCATCCGTAATTATTATCATATATTTTTACTGTATATATGTACATTTCTGGTTATAAATAGGTGTATGTTCATTCTCATTAAATATAATCTGGTTTGAAAGCCTATGACTAGCGATACCTATTCTCTTTTTCATACTCTTGATGATGGTTGTTCGTGAGTAATAATAATACTATTCGCAGTTTCCGATATAAAGTCGAAGCAATTCAAACAATTATGAGTAATAACTAGACTGCGGAAATTTATGCGTCTGCTCTCCGATTGATCCATTGAGAAAATGCAATCGAACTCAAGCCAGTTCGTTCCAACTGTGCTCGACACATTCGCATCGAATCGCGCGCGCTACGTTTCTCGATTCTCCGAACTTGTGTTTAAAAACGAATTAATAAAACATTGTATACAATAGATGTTTTAGAAAAGTTAAGACACATTAAAAAATTAAATACTTGTAGCGTTCTCTTTAAAATAAACAGTCAACTTTGTCAGAAATCAGCACCCGACGCGAATGTGTAAACAATAAGAATAGTTAAAACGGAGAAATGAATAAAATTCCTAGCGCAGGAAAATCAACCTTCGAACTGGTGCGTTCGTTTCGATAATAAAACGATACAAAGGAAAATATGAAAGAGTGGTGAGTTCGCATGAAAGTCCGCGGTCTAGTAATAACAATTACTATATGATATCTTTAGAAACAATTCTATGCCTTTCCTTTGATACACTGTACACGGCTTTCTTCGTCGCCTCGTCGAATATATATTATCTTCGCGGTTGTGCGATTCAAGTCTTCGAAACTTTCGTCGCACTAAACGTGTTCCCCCGACACAGACATTAGGTGTGGGGCTAAGTCTGAATATTGTACACACACCTCCGCGGAACCAAACCTTTCCGGTCGCCTCTCGCGCATAACAACCACTTGCTATCCACCTCTAGAATCACTCTGAGCTTCTCGCCTTCTCCGAACGCGAGCAGCATTTTGTTGTCCGACGGCATTCTCTGTGTGATAGTGCGCACCTCTCTGGAACCGAGATGCGCGAGCTGTTATTTAACTAATCTACAAGAACGAGAACAGAGAAGGAAACGAAACAATTAAAAAATATAGAAACCAATCTGGCAACTGAAAGGGGTGCGTCGGGATCGCAGCGACGCACGACCGCAACTAAAATCATGAACAATATTCAGGCTTTTTCGTGAAACTGAAAATAGGTACAAAACCAAATAAAGAAACACCTTGTTCATAATTTCATCTTTTCGATCTCTCGTGCTACTTACTTGAGAGGCTTTTTCGTTGGAGGATTTCTCGCAGCAGCAGCAGCAGCATGGCTGGTTGGTCTCGGCAAAGACGTGGACGCAGCCCGTCTTTGCGGGGACACCATGTTCTTCTCCTTAGACGTTAAACCATAAGATTTATAGGGCAGAGAGCTGGGACGCGCCAAGTGAGTTCGCGCTGTTCCCACGTGCTCTTCGTCCACCCTGCTGGTACGCTTTGTTGTCTCTTTGTTCCTTAACTCTACAGGCTTTTTTGGTGCGGTTTTCGGTGTCGACAGCATCACCGGTTTCTTCAACGACGGAATTCCTGAGACAGGGGACCTCGTCGTCTTCACGGGCACTGTATTATTCGATTGTTTTACCGGGGACGTGAGGAGCCTGGGAATCTTCGATTTCCCTAAACTGGTCGGTGTCCGTGTTGGCGACATCGGCGACGTTGTGACCGGCTGATTCTTCGCGTCCTCCTTTCCGACCATCGACTCCCACTTCTCTTGAATTTTCCTGAATTTCGCCTCTCCGATCATGTTGTCCTCGTCGTCCGTTTTATTCTCTGGACTGTGAGATTTCGCATGAGCTACAGGATGATGATGATGGTGCTTGTTCGATGCCCTGTTCAAAGGAGAGTGCTCCAAACTATCGGTATAGTCCTCGGAATCCTCGGAAGTTAGCTTGTCCAGAGCCCGGAACGCTTTCGAGCCTATGGGATTGCTTAAACGTTTCTTAACCGTCTCCATGTCAGACTTGTGCTGGCCAGACTTCTCGTCGTAGTTATTGTAGCCGACACAGGACCTCGGGCGTACTTTCCTAGGACTAGAAACTACCGTGCAAGCGTCTGTCTTATCAAAATGGTGGTCCTTCGAGGCGATATCCACGTTCCTAAAGTTTACGGCCTGCAAAATTTCGTTTAAACAAAGCGTTAGGCGGGAGGATGTGAGAATGGGAGAAATGTTTGGCTGCAGTACTCACGCTTATATTATGATTATTTAAATTTCCAAAGCTATTGTGTAGCTGGCGATACTGGTACAGAAGGTCCAACTGAAACGGGCAGAAAGCTAGAGGGTTTAGAATGTGCAGGAGGGCGTCGACGACCTCGCGCGCGTTCGCGTTCGCCAACGCGCTCACGAATAAACTGTTGTTGTTGTAATGCTTCCTTAAGATCGATTCCCTTGTACAGAGGTACGCGAACCACGCGTCTAGAGCTCTTAAACTGAAAATACAGAAAATAACGTCGTTGTATTTATCAATCTAATCGTGCAATAGTAGTCGTCTTAGACTTACTTTAATAGACCAAATACAAATGCATGAAATTTCAACATCCCCTCGGTGATAACGTCCTCGCCATTAATCTTTTGTACTAGTTCGTTCAACGTCTTAGTAACTGGCCCTTGCTGAGAAGACGCCTCGACTACCTGCCACACGCTATTCGTTATTGGTCCAAATGTAGAATTTAGGTGTGGCTTCAGTCCGTCCGACATGATAGCATACAAAGCAGGACACAGATGACTAAGACAGATTTGTGCGCACTCGCTCTTATCACCATAATTCTGTCTACTGTGGATAGACTCTCCGTTCCAATATTTCAACAATAAATCCACCGCCTTATTCACCGATAATATCATCTCTGAAAAATTCTCTGCGTTAGTCGATGCTTCGCTGGCATCGTTACGGTAAAAGAAAATAGTAATTTTGTCGATGATGTACTTCTTTTGTCGTCTAAATCTAGCGGTCTGCTCTCAGGACTCGTGTCCCTCCTCTCCTCCGTAAGCGCACAATCTTTAGTCTGCTCGTTCGGAACTGCAGAATTTAAATTATTGGTCTGAAACGAACGAAAGAATAGTTTTAAGCTTCCTCAGATTAACGCCAGGCTTACTAAAGCTGTAAAACAGTCACGTCGATACACTACCTTATTGTCTAAGTATTTCTTTCTTTGGTTTACAGCGAAGCTGACAGTCTTTTTCTGAGATTCTAGCATATCGGTAGTTTTGGTAACGTCCTTGTTCATTCGAAGAGCCAAGAATTTTCTCACGTACGATCTTAATTTAACATCAGGGTCCTCGGTGTCCCCGTCGCTGCTCTGCGAGCTGAACCCGCTGCGTTTCAGATACTCCTCGAGCTGTTTCACATCATCCTCGCTATTCTCCGAAGCTTCAGTCTCTATGTCTCCTGTGCCGTTTAAATCGTTTATCCTCTCGTGGCACTTCTCCTCCATCTCATCGACGTCCTTCTCGGAGTCGACAATTTTCCCACGATACAGCAACTGCAAGTCGTTGTTCATGTAATACGGCTCTTGCAAGGACATCCTCTTGTTCACCTCCGGAGCCTGATGATCCTCTATCTCTTCCACATCTCCCATCTCGAACATGCTGTACCTCTTGCTCGCAGGAGCGACCTTGTTTTTCCTTAAAATACTTCTAGGTAAAGGTGGCCTCGGCGGCACTTTTCCATTCGAAAGGTCGCGATCGGCCTCGCGATCTCCGTGCGGTAAGGAGATGGATCTCTTCGGAAGCGACGGGCAAACCGTCTTTGATTTACTGACTTGCTTGTACGCCTTCTTGTCGTTACTCACTAAACTGGCCTCGGAACTAATACTATCGTAACGGTAAAGATACAACGGGTTGGTCGCGTTGTTCGACGTCTGCTGGTTCGTCGAGGAGTCGGTCAGTATTGTGGAAGACCCCCGGTACCCGGAGGACGGTTGTGTCGCGGTGCTGCTCGTGGAGGACGTGTTGTTTGGTATGATCTCACTGATCGGTCGAGCCTTGTGGCGCATCGGCGGCGACAAACAGAACAGCGGCTTCTTCATCTCCTCGTTGATATTTATGTGCTTGGACACCTCGGGCACGTCGTGTAGGATCTTCTTGTACTCGATAGGCAGAAGGAATGTCAACGACTCCCAGTCTTTAACGTGCGAGAACCCACGCTGACGAAGAGCGTCTATGTCGTTGCACGAGAACGGTCTGCTGGACGATCTACCGGTGTTTTGTCTCCAGCTGACCCTGTTTCTCCCGTAGCACTGAGGCTTCAACGCTACGTTGTCCATCCTCGTGTCTTTGATGTTGAGAAACGATAAATCAGGTAACGCGTAATTCGGGTAAACAACGTATACTGGTTTCTTATTAACAATTGTCTCCCTGACAGACGGATTCTCTTTCTCTTTTTCCGCCGGCGGTGGTTCTGGGAACAACAGCGACGTCTGAACACCATTGTCCTCCGTCTCGGCTATCGCCTGAATGCCCGTAGTTTTGCAGACCGAGTACTTCTTCTCCAACGATCGGATCCACGCCGTTTTCTTCTGCTGGTCGAACCCGTTCGAAATCACGTCGAAACTGTTCTGGATGTTTTCGTTGTCGTGCGTTAAATCGGACTTGGACATACTTTCGGATAGTTCCTCCACGGATGCTGACGACATCATTTCATCTTTTTGCTCGATGATCATCGACGAATGTTTTGGAATGTCGTTGGAAAGGTCTCCCAGCTGCTTCTCCGTCTCTTGGTTGTTGCGGAGATCTCCTTTCACCCAATTGATGGAGAAGTCACTTTCCGGTAGCTGGCATTTCGTGCTGATATTGTTTAGATTTTTCCGTTGTATTTGCGTATTTGTATTCGTATTCGTATTAGTACCACTATCACTAGCGCTATTGCTTGTAGGCCATCCGTTATCACTGACAGAGTCGGACTGGTCGAAAGTCAGACTCATTCCGTCAGCGCTCATGCTCTTCTGCTTCATAAATAATTTGACAAGGCTCAAGTTCTGCAGCTTCTTCCCCGACGTTGATACGTGTTCCCCGCTGTCGGAGCATTCTTCGTTAATTGAACGGCTCATTACGGATCCTGAGCTGTGCGACTGTTGCGCATGGTTATTCGATTCCGCGGAGTCGACCTGTTAACAAACAAATATTCCGATTTAAACAGTTGCATCTCGTTATGGAAATTTTTCGTTCGATTATTATTCGTTTCTTAGACTTCTTACAGAAAAATTGAGAGGTACGTTGTTGATGTGCTGTAGTTGAGTAGTAGCCTGAGTAAGGTCTGGCAGGCTCTGACTCCTCTTATTCACCCCGGGCATAATATTACCAACACCTTGTAAAAATTCGGGATTCGTGTTGTTGTTGCCCGAGGGATGGCGAGTCATGATTTTGTTCATAGAAGAGTGCTTCAAGTTGCTCCATGTGGTATAAATCTTCGAGTCGGAGCACGCCATCGATAAATCTAACACGTTTTTCAAGTCCGTCGTCCTATTGTAATATGTTTCCGGCGCCTCGTCATGTTTCTGCTTCTCTGTAAGAAGAACCGTGTCAGCGATTAGATCGAGACTTACTGCAACCGTGCGTCGGTGAATAGTTTACCTTGATTTTCAAAATCTTGAGAGCCATCCGAATACATTGTGATACTACCCTCAAAGGCGATGGTGTAGTTATCTTTGTTGTTCACTTGGCATGTCAGCAACATATCCTCGCAGTCCAGAGAGTCGACGCTGTAGCTACCCCCCGGTGGTAGTACGGGTGTCTCTTTCAGAGGAGAAAATAACAACGACGATTTGCAAATAGAAATCGTGTCCGTCGTCGAACAGGCTGAATCTTCTCCCTTAAATTCAAGATACATCGTTATTACATTCTACGTATGCACCGACGCGATGCATCCATGCATTTTGCAGAACTAGCGTAGCTGATTTCCATGCAACGTAATGTTAAATGGCGTAACTCGATTTATTAGTTCTGACAATCTTTCAACATCTTTCTCGTTCTTTTAGATCATATTCGTGAACAAATCAGCTTAAACTCATTTCCTTCGGTGGCCATGCAGAGAAACTGCAACCAAACTTGCATCTCACTTTTGTAATAAGCATAAAACTCAAGTCAGTTTAAATCTCTGTTCTTTGCTGTCAACATAGGGCAAAAGAAACTGAACGTTTGCAGCCATTGTCATACCTGGCTGCTGGTATGAGGGCTGATAGATGAACCGATGTCAAGCTTTTCCATAACGGATCCAGATATACTGGCATATCGTTCCCTTTGATAGTTAAACTGCCACGAAATTGGAATACACAATATGTTTAGAACAAGCTAACTGTAATTTACTTAACTATCATGAAAGATCTTTTCTATAGAAACAAGATATTTCATAGAAACAACCATCCGCCTCAAAATCTGAATAATACAGAACTTGTTTCGCAACTTCATCCGCAATGTAACATTGAGAGAATGATGAATTATGCTACCCATAGCATATGTAACCATCTTCGTTATATTTACCTCCGAATGCTGAACCGGATCTGTACACATCACAGGCAGAGCTGTAAGCAAAGTATGAATGTCTGCGGTGCGAAAACTTTCCATATCGATTTCAGCCAAGTTAGCATCCAGATTGCGGGCCAGATCGTCATAGTAACCCAGATCCTCTCGAGAATACGAAGCAGAGAGCGAGGACAATACACTAGGATGAATATGAAGCCCTCCATCTCTGTAGCTGAAACGTTAAGCACAATTATAAGCTCCGTCCGAATCAACGGATGAACACTATAAACATACCCGTAATCGACGACCCACTGATACTCTACATTATCCTGTACAAATTCCGAACTGATCAAGTCGTGTTGCATAGAATCTGTAGCAGGATTGGAATTGCAATCGGAGCCTGGTGTTTGTGGATCTTCCATCACTGCAGCCCCTTTGCCTACACCTACAACACACAATGTTACATAGATTAGTATAAATATATGACCAAATAACAGGAAAAAGTTCCAAATCAAAAGAAAGCAACAGCGGCAACAGTGGAAATGCACGTACGCAGAGCAGCAAAGTTTTTCAAGCGTGTTTGCCCTTTCCTGTACATTGTGAACATAGTATTTTTTAAAGCCAGCACCAATGTCAACAACTATACGATTACACGAGACATCGTATTCCCATTGTTTATAGTCCGTGACAGGTGTTTGCAGTTAAACGTTCGGGTCGGTCGTGGTCCGTCCGTGATACGGGCCACGTGGGTAAACAAACACAGCCGAATTTCACGGTGACATCGTCGCATTATCGCGGGTAAGAGGTCACTCCACCTGATAACGATTCATTATCGATGTACCGCGCACAGAGTGAACAACGGGCTCGCGATAACCGACGAATGACATTTCTACGGCGCTGGATTAGTGGGAATCGGTGGAGCTAGTCTCGATAAAACCACCGACGACGCACTGATAAGGATGTAAGTATTTTCCTCATCCGCCGTGCGCCCGTCGAACGTTCACGATAAAGTAGAATTGTCAGCCAATGACGTCAGGCTAAGGTTATGGCGGACGTATTCGAGCGAGCGCGTTCGTGCTCCGTATCGGGGATGATCAAGGCTGCGCGTCATTGTGGTGCTCTTAAGAGGGCGTGTTTTAAGGTTAGCTGTCACGTAATAAATAATTAATCGATCGACTGGAGCATGGTACTTTTAGATTAGGCAATCGGCAACGTCTTCTAGCGCGCGTGACACAAAGACGCTCTCGAAACCACTTCCTCTGAACGGCAACCTACATAATATGTACAAACCAAGTGGAGAACCAAAACCTATAAGAATATAAAGTCATGCATTGTTTTGGATCATGCATAACGCGCGATAAGAGCCTCGACCACAGAATGATTCATTTTCCGTGGACTTGTGCGATCGACTCGAATTGTTGATCGATCGATGGAATCAATCGAAAAAGGAATCGATCGCCCTGTGATGTATATATAGAGATTCGATTGTGTTGCTTCGTTGATCGCGATTAATCGTACGGTAGGTTAGGTCTTATCGGGATCATGGCTAAGAGGTGTATGTAAATAGGAGTACATTTTTCTCGCCCACTGCACGTAGTCGTGAATTATTAAAAAATGTTTGTATTGTCGCGATGACGGTGTCGCAAGTCGCAACTAGCGCGCGCGCTATCATACGTAGTTAGTAGTCGAGAGAGTTGTCAGACAGGATAGACAATAGGTTCTCGTATTTAGTATTTATATATAGATTTATATGTACTCAGAGATTAGTTTGAGCGTAAACCAGCAACCGTACCTCGAATGATTCGTTTCCACCGCATCGCCACGGTCGCTGGACTCTGGTTCTACGGAAAATATTTACGCCAGATAAATGTTAACCGAAAACACTAATGCCCACGACCATATGGCGACAACCCGCCCGTCGCTCATACTTAGAAATTCATTTTAACTGCGCCTACGGTGCACACCGTTTGCTCGCGCGGCGCATGAGCATTACCGATTCAGCGTAAAGGGTGGGCAAAAGGAAATCGGATACAACACGATTGAATTAAGGTTACGCTACGGCTACGACTCATTGGAGAAATATCTGCCCGCTAAAATTCAAAGACAGCGTTCTACTCTTCCCAAAAACAAACGAGAAACCCATCCAAACAATACGAAAAATCTGCTCAACGGTAAACCTACCATGACCAGTTCTAGATGTTTTACTTTACAATTATTGAAATTACGAAAATATCTTTATTAGAGCACGTATTGCAATAAGAACCGCGTAAAGTTGAAATAAATTAAATTTTGTCATTTTTATAAGGCAACATGTACTCGTTCCTTTTGCACGGTACGGTCGATCGTGACCCATTTGAAATTTTGCCGCCATTCTTGTTCATACGAAAGCGCTCTTGTATTTTTACCGAGGCAACAATTCAATTAAACCGACAAAAGGGACTTTTTCTGGAATAGAATAGATGTTTTCCACTGTAGACCGTGAAAAATACGACAACGGTAAGAATTGGCATCGTTTTTTCGACGTCTCGTACGAATCTTTGGTTAACTTTATTTTCGAGTTCCAGCACAGTCCCGATAGCGAGGTAAGTCAACGTGACTCGCATTATGAACGGCAATTCGACGATGGACGAAACTGTTGCACGTTCGATGGTCCTAACCTGTTAATCAATTGATTGGTTCCCGATGAACGTGCGTATAAAACTTCAATTCCAATGCAAATATTTGATTATGGAAGCTTTAATTTGAATATTTGAATTTCAGTGTATTGAAATCTGCATGGCTGAATGTAGCTATTTAAATTCGAGCGACTGAATTTTAAGCGTTTGAATTTAAACATTTGAGTTTGAATATATTTGAACTCGGACTTGAATATTCGAATGCTGAGCAGCAGTATCGAGTTAAATGGTAAACAAGCAGCTAGACGCAAGAATTTTCTTCTATAGAAGGAAGAAAATAAACGAGTCGAGCGGACGAGTTATCTCGACATCGCCGGTCAACAGGTTAGGACGCGGTTTTCCACCGCTGCAGAAAAATTATTCGCGTTGGTTCGTTCTCTGGGCAGTGTCGAGGGCACGAGTTAATTTTAGCGAGGCGTTGAACGAGCTAACGGTGAGTAGGGGTGGGGGGATGAAATTGAAGAGCCGAAATTCGCAAGCCGACGAAAATTTTACGCGTGCGAAATATAATCCGGGAATACTTTTGCCAGGGGAACCGGTTCGTTTCGGTGAGACTCGTGTTTACGCTTCGCGATTTTCTGGCGAGGTGAGTTAAACGGTCAGCCTTTACTCGGAAAGTTGGTCTGCGTTTGTTGTCTTCTTATATGTTTGTATGCCCGGAAAACATTCTTTTATTTGTCGGTGTTTTTCAGGTAACTTGGCCGAGCTTGCGTATTTTGAAAGCGAGACATTTACGCTTTTGTACGGCGTGCACATGTGTATTGTGCTTTGCCAGACGGCAAACGCACGATTATTTAAAAGCCAGTAGGACAGAAAGAAAGAGAGAAAGAAGAAACGCGGCAAAAGCCTCTGGAAATGGTATAGAGCACTCCCACAGAGTTTGCTACTCGAAATAGTAGGACGCGACGCCATTTCTCACGCAAGACTGTGGGAGAGGAGTTTTTCAACTTGGGGAAACCGACTCTTTTAGTTCCTAAACGAGAAGGAAACGTCTGACACATTCCTAGGTAGTCGTAAATCACTTTCTACGCCTTTGAGGGATTATACAAGGGGCCTTCTGCTGTATATAGTTTGTCTCTAGGAAACCTGAAGTGTACCGCTCGAAATGAAACAAGATATGCCTTCCTTTGTCGATAATCTCGGTGACTAATTACCCTGTGACTAATTTCCCGAGAGCCCGCTTCGTTATGGAACTGTTCTCGATCTGGACACTTGATCGATGATCCCTTACTTTTGCTTGCGCGCGATACGCCAATGCTCGCTGGTAAATTAACACCGCTGCATGAGGAATAGGTGTGATGTAATGCGAGCATCGCGAACACGTATAAGTGACACGGCCGGACTTAGATAGTTACAGGTATACTGCGCATTTTTACGCGTTGCAACATTCCAGCGACATCGAAAGCAGACCTAATAATCTTGTTCCGAATGTTATTTCTATTTAGCTGAACTTGAACGTCGCCGATGCTGTCAGTGGCGATGGATGCGTAGGAGTGCTTGCACACACACAGAGGTAACAACTCTGCTGTACAAGTTTTGCGCGACTATTCTGAGATTCTTGGACACGACGATTCTTTAGCAAGAAATAGAGCGCCAGCGATAACTATGCTTCGGTTATTAAACAATCCAGGGTCTCGAGAACGTGTCGGAGAATTCGAGACCCAGAAAACCTTTGAAAGAAGATCTGGTAAAAGCCAGATTAATACGAGATGTGTCTTGAATTTCTATCCCAAAGCGATAACCAGTGGCAAACCTCGCGCGTTTCAAGTTAGAGATTAGTTTCCCATGCTACGGTACGTCAAGTGGATCTTACGATTGTACAGGAAGCAGTTGCATCTCTGACCCGTCTTCTTCCGATACTTAGCTTCCTGGCCCTTCCGTTTTCGATACAAGATCGGTGGTCTTGGCGGCGCTTGCAATGGCGGGCTGACACGGCCCACAGAGAATTCGGCTATTTTCATGATGATGCACAGCAGGAGCACTATCATCATTTGTCAATGTTCAAGGTTTCGTTATCCGGTGCTCGCGTTACAACATAGTAACGCTTTCACGGTTGGATAACGATCAAAAGTTGTTCACTGTTATCGCGTGTCCGATTCAACTATATGCACAATATCACGGCGCGGTTCTGTACAAACGTTAGAGCAGAACAAAGTACAACAACAGTATTTACAAAAGACACGAGCAAGCCAGACTCGGCAAAGTTTACCAATCGTCCAGCCGCGAACACAACGAATCTCGCTCGTCCATCGTTTGAGACTGTTCACTTTTCATTATTACAGCCTCGGCGGTGTACATTTACCACTCGAAAAAGTTACATCACGGATCCGCAAGTGTTTCCCGCTGCACTCGACTCTTTCGTCGTCGTCGTCGTCGTCCACGTCGCTATCTCTACCGGCACGCTCTCCAACATGAAAGATGTTTGCACCTTTGACGAACGGAAACACACCACGGAACACCGTCGATTTACTCCTCTGCAAGCCAGCCGATGACACCTTTCAAAAGATCCCTTTGTTTACCGGACGCGCGGTGCTGCTCGCACGGTTTACGCCTCCGACAATGAAGGCACACCGTCGCGACTGCACCTATGTCGTTGCTTTTAACCGACCGGAGGACCGTCCCGTACCTTCTCGGTACGCGGAACCTCGGATTTTTAACCCTTTAAACTCGATGACTTGCGAGTACCGAGTCCGTCGGACCCCCACTCAGCCCGAAATCCTTAACATTTTATTCATTAACAGTCGCTTGATAGTCTTTTAACGCTGCGACCACCGGAAGCCTGTTAATAGGCCTTTTTAATGACAGCGCTGTGTCTAAAAGAAGCTATTAGAGCGATTTATGAAGCGACTGCGCAACGGTAGATAAAGTGTTCACTGGTAGCTAAAATATTAGCCCCTCGCGGACGAATGTGTAAGGCCTATTGCGACACATTAGGCTATCCTGTATTTAAGTGGGTATTCTGAATTTTTTTCGGGAAAACTATTGAACCCTTTGCATTGGGATTTTGCACATGTATTTATTGGTGTTTGAAGCAGACGTATGATATTTTCCAAGTAAAAACAATCAAGATTATACGAGTTACATATTTTTTTAAGATAAACAACTAGAATACCCTCTTAAAACGACTGTATTTAAGGATTCGGGCTTGCGCGTTCTAATCTGATTTACAGGGAGGGGCCCTGTAAATTCGAGATTGCCGAACGAGTCGGGTTTATCGAGAACGATTTGGAAATTATTCGGAAATCGCGGGAACGGAAGTGTCGGTTAGACACGACGAAATTGTTTTAAAGCGCGTTTTTTGGCGTCGACCTATGCGGCGAATAGTAATAATAGTCGTTACGTCAGCAGACGCGCTCAACCGCCTAAATTGCAACAAGTGGCGAGGCAATTGTTTCGAGTTAATCGAACGTTCAGATAACGGGGGAATATTCGACCGAGAGAGAAAGAGAGAGAGAGACAGAGAGAGCGATTGATGCGTTCGAACACGGGCGGAGACGATAAAAACTGGCGGAATGTTGAGTCACACGGTCTATAATTGCGTTAATCGGGTCTGCGGATGAATTCAGAGAAACTCTATATTTATCGCGAACAAGAGCATGCTGTCAAATATACTGCGAAATATTTGTTCTCCCTTGACGTTGATTAATAGACAGCAAATGTTTGTGCATTCGCGAGAAAACCCAAGGTATCGCTGAAGAGGAACGGATAGAACCGCAGTCGAGCGAATTGAAATGAAAAAGGGCGATCAAGAGTATCGGTAAGACCGAGCGATTTATTTCGCGGCCGTGGGGCAGTAAACAATGAGCGCAGGGGCACTCATTAGCGTAAGTACGCGCGGCCGTCGGTGCAATAGAGGATGTGCGAGGCGTAACGACTCGTTGAAACGGAATTAATTTTCCCCCGGCCGGCAAATGAACGTCGACCTATGATCGGATTTGCTCTCGTGTATATCGAGTGGCATTCAAAAAACGGGACAAACATCACTTCCCCCTTCCTTCTCGACGAATGTTGGCGAGCGTCGGGGACACACGCGATGCAATGGGATCGATCGGTGGTGAAAGAGAGAGAGGTCGAACCTGTGCGTTAGTGTACGGTTCCGTCCACAAGTTCTCCTCACAAAGGAGAGAGCCTCGCGAGATACATAGAACCTATACACAGTGCACACAAGAGAACACAGAAAAATCACTGTAGAAGTAACTGGGCACAGGCCGAGCGGAACGCCAACGAAAATTGGCCACTGACGAATCGGTTCAACGAATATCCACGTCCACTCGTTATCGCGCCGATTCCATCGAGAAAGAGGGAGAAAAAGAGAGCCACTCGTTCACGCACAGAGCTCGTTGACACTGGAGATTTCGCTGGAATCCACCGAGTGCTTTTCCCGAGAATATTAAACCGATGATCGCGAGGATCACGAGCACACCGTGCTGCGCCAACGATGCAGAACACACGCGGCACACACGACAACCGAAATTTTTCCCGAGCGTTTATTTTGGCGGAATCGGTTTCTGGACCGCAGTCTGACTCAGACTGCCCTAACAGCACGCGTCCCGCGCGGGCGAGCGTTTGCACACGGCACGACACGACGCGCGGAGTTTAATCTCTATTAATAAATACCCGCTCCGCCTCGGCCGGAATAGAGAGCAACTCTATTCCGCTCGCTCATTCAACGCATATAACGCGCTCGTGTTTCCTATCGAGAGCCCTTTGCACCCTTCGACCCTTCCTCGAAACCGCCGGGTCGATTTCGACCCGGGATTTGCTGCCACAGAAAGTGGCGGGGCTCTCGAACTGGTCGAAATCATTTCGGATTCTTTATTTCACATTTGGCTGCAGCTGTGAATTTTTGTGCAAAGTAAAAATTGTCAAGATGCTGCAGCTGTGTAGACACCTGTTTTTTTTTTATTCGTTTCTAAAATTCTAAATTTTTGAGATGCACAAAACAGTCGCTGTGGCGCGAGCCCAGTCCGGAATTATTTTGCCAAAAGTTCTTGTATAGTTAAAAAAAACATAGTAGTGGTGGACAACTAACGCGTCGCGAAGAAGTACCTTAAAAATTGATCGATGACATCGTCGACCGAATTTTTTGAAGCTTCCTCACGGCCGAACGGCCGCATCGCGCTGCAGAATTTGTGCATCGGGGCGAGACTCGGTCCTCGAGCGATCGCGCCGGGAATATTTAAAGCCGTCGGTCAATATTTATTCCGCTAATTAGCTCCTAATCATTCGAGTTCCACGAGTGAAGTCGGTAAGCTTCGACGAGGCGCAAACGAGGCGTGCGTCGCGTTCCGATTTCTCGGCATTGCGGCCAGCGCATCGCCGTGAACCCTCGCGAAAGGTTACGGAATTTGCAAAGTTCTCTCGGGAGGGTGCAGGATCGTTTTAACGATCACGTAATTGCCGGCAAATCGGCAAAGCCAATGGGAAATCGATGCGGGATTGATTCGATTGATGGAAAGAAGAAGCGGGACGCGCCGAAATAATCCCGTTTGTCGCAATCGCATTACCGGCAGAGCTCCCTTTGCGCGCAGTGTTCTCGAAATGACTTCGGACAAAGGACATCCCGGGGAACCACAACGCGGTTCACTGGACATTGCGGAACGACACGTTGAAAAATCAACGATCCTCCGCAACGCCGATCGACCTCGACGGACTTGCCCTTTTGCACTCGAATGGGCCGAGGCATCGCTGAAAAGTTACGCGTGTCTGATAAATAGCTGCACGTTTCGTTCAAATGGAATTTCCAGGCTCGAGTGCAAAGGGTTGAGCGTTCGACCTTTAATCCCAGCGAGGCGATCTTTCGGTCTATCTTGACTGCGCGTTTAAAAATCGTCGTGTTCGATGTACAAAAAATTGCTCGCCGGTTTTGTTTACCGTATGCTCGGACAACCGCAACGTGAGAATGCAAGCATCCGCAGTATCGACTATACTCGTGCGCAGGGTGAAAAAGAAAATCGTGTGCCATTGAAACTGAATGCCACGGAAGGGTGCATTGAGGGGGAGAACGTGCTGGATGGAGAAAAAAAAGATAATCTAGCTTGAAAGCGCTACGGAAAATAGCTTGCTTCGACTCTGAGGATCGATTTGCATTGTAAATGGGTCGTGAGAAGTATAAATCACGAGAATGCGCAACCGAACTCACCAACGTGGTCTCCGTTGCCGCAGACAATATCTGTCGCCAAGGCCTGAAAAACATTATCGGATATTATTAATTCGTCCCGTCTGAAAACTCGTCAACATGTTTTCCAACTAGAGTCACTCCTAATAGTAATTTCAAACTCCCCTAATTCTTCAAACGACCAGGCCTAACTTTCTTTCGTTTCAATTTCAGATACTTGCAGAAGAAATCCACATTCTCGAGCTGTGTTTCGTGTTTCACGCGTTATAAAACGCGACGCTATTTTTAAACGTTCACAAGTGCAGCGAGGAGCTGTACCCGAAGACTGGCTCTCCGGAGGAGCAAGATGGACATCGTTAAACGAAAAATGCTTCTCGTTCCAGCGTCGCACGGAGCCGGGGGAACAACAATTTCGGAATTCGATACGGGACGAACGCGAGGAATTACGGGAACCCGGGTCGTCGAGCTGTCCGCGACCCGTTATTGCGATGCTCCGGTAATTTTTCGAATTTCGCGCAGCTGATCGTTTTTAAGCATCCGATCACGCGATGCGGCCAGCCTCGCGGTAAACGTCGGCTTCCCGTTAATCGCAGCGAGACTCGCGAAGTTCTACTTTACCGCGGATTTTCGAAATCGCGTTGCGAGCGCGCGCCCATTTGCATAAGAAATTGCAATCTCACCAACGGTTTGATTATTCTTTCGCTGATCAAATCGTTGCGAATAGTTTACACTCTTCGTGACGAAGCAGTCTTTCAGCGACTTATTCTATATGTAATTTTCGTATTGCGCAACCGGTTGAGATTATTGTAGTTCTAATTCTATAAACGTTAATTATTATGTTCTAGAGATATAATTTCTCGGAGATACACAGCATAGGGTTAAGGAATCGTCGCAGCAGTGATAATGCGTCTTCGGGTACGTGGGCTTCGCAATTCCGTAACACGTTTCTTTCCGCGGCCCACATGGCTTTGTTTCGTTCTCTACTCTCCCCCCTTTCCTCTCTCTGTCTCTCTCTCTCGGTGCATAGAAAAATTCAAAAGGGAGAATAAAGGCATCGGAATCGTAATTAACTCGCGGAACAACAACCGGCAGCGATTCTCGACTAACAAAACCCGAAGAGTGCTTCGGGCAACAAGGTCACCCGATCCCGGCGAGAGATCACGTCTAAAAAAGACGGAGAGAGTAGGACAGACAGAACGAAAGAGAAACAGAGAGGGAGATAAGGATCGTTTCTTGGTACACTTATCTTCCGGTTGATGAGCTCCGAGGAATCGATCGGTCCATATTGTTTAACCCTTCATAGGGCATAATCTCTGGGTGAACACATTCCACCAAACAATTTTTATCGAGAAATATTTAGATGGTAGTCTTTCGCGTTGTATTAAATAACCGCCCGGTAGATAAGGTGTTAATTATCAACCAGGGAAGATCGATCGGCCGATTGTTATCTTGACAATTTGTTGCAGAAGATAGAAGACCGGCGATGCTAAAACCGCGTTATTCCTGGGGAATCCCGAGGAATATGCCGCTCTGTCGAGACCAACGAGCGAGGAACGATCGTGCAGTACAAGGGGGAGAGAGAGAAAGAGAGAGAGAGAGAGAGGAGAGGTTCCTGGATTAGAGGTAACCTTCGCAATCGATTTTATCCACGACACACGGAGGTCAACGACGTACTGTGTCCCATGATTGCGAGACCATGGGGGCAATATACCAACGGCGATTCTCATTTTCTTTCTCAGGGTTTCCGGAGGAGAGAGAAGACCGTGGCTGTTCGGGACAAGAGGAACGCCCACGCGAGCTAGAGAACGAAACGAGTCGATAATCGGGAGGCAGCGGGTACTCACGTTCATGGTGAAGGGACAGCTGACAGTCGATCCACGTAACACACTCGACACATCCACCAATTACGACATCGCGGGATGAATATCGCAGCTGTGGTACACGGTACGGCGATCGGTCAACGGTATACGCATGTCACACGGGTCAAAATCACTCTTTCGGGAAGAATAGTTTCAGGAATGCATATTCTGAGTCACTCCGCCGCAAGAGAAAGCCAGCCCCTCCCTGACTGCAACACACAACCCCTGTGTGCCCGCTAGTCGCGCATGCTCTTCAGCGGACTCGAGGCTCCTCTCAGACCGAAGGGGATGATTTTGCTCAGCCCTTGCCAGCCCTAGACACCGACGCTCCGTTGAGGCCCTTAGGGCGAGCGCGAACCTCGTCCACGAACACCCCCAACCAACGAAACTTTCAACCGGTATCCATGCGAAGGACGCGACGATAACGAACTGTCGGGCGGTCAGCGAGCATCCCCTAGCGTTAGGCCGACCATGCGCATGTCCATGTGCGTGTCCCGACACCCTCCGCGGGCCTCTATGATCGAACAACTGATTCACGATTCGTTGCCTTTCTCTTTCCCGGGGCCTCCGCGTTCGAAATTCGTCGCCCCGTTATCTTCTTCGTGGTCGGCTCTTCCTCCTTGTCCCTCTGCCAATCGCAACACGGGTCTATGAGTAAACGCCCAGCAAGCGATAACGATGGTATAACAATGAACGGATTCTTAGCCGGCGATATGATTCTCGTCCTCTTTGTCTTCCTTTCCTCGTCTACTCCTCAAGGAGAACGATATCGGATCACGCCACGATTGCGAACCAACTTCGTCTTATATTGATTTTCTCGGAGCTTCGATGGCCACCGCTTGCAAAGGTTGTTACTACTTCTTCGCATGACCTGTACCTGCCTGCTAGCTGCTATGACTAACAGTGGAGACGGTAGCAACGAACGTCCCGTGTAAACACCCTCTCCCCTATTCGAGGAGTGCACACTGAAAATTGCATTGATACCGTGTCTGGCGAAACTAGGGTTTTGTTGAGTAATAGGCGAAAATTTTCCCGGGTAGAATATGAACGATTCTCCTCTCTTGTTAAAAAGATTTACTAGAGAACATATTTTGTTAAACGTGGACCGGCCTTGAATTGAAAAATTTACTACGCGCTTCTGTGCTTAAACAACGATTAGGAATAATAGACGCGCTAAGAAAGAAGTGTACACTAGTTTATAATAAATTAACCCTTCGTCATTGATTAGAACTTCTTTGTCGTGAATAATTTCGTAAGCGAAAAAAAAAGAATACTTGTATTAATTTATTGTACGTTCATATTTAATGTTCAAGCGAACGAAAAAGAATTTAATCTCCACTTAAAGGAACTTTATATTGATGTTATATGGAGCAAGGGGTTAAATGTTCAGTTCAATTCATTCATATATTAAGTAACTGAATAATATAAACACATATATATATATATATATTTATATCTTTAGATTTATATATATAAAATATAAAATATAGAAAAGTATGCATGTATATTATGTATGATCTCATCGATGTGATTCTTTATTCACTTTATTGTATTCATTTATATATGTATTGTATGAGGGTAGTCCGCTCGTCGCTTCAATGGCTCCGTTACACGTGTTGTCCATCTGTCGGAGTTGAAGTTGTCGGAGCGCGGTGGTTGTAAATAATCGGCCGGTTCGGAGCTGATCCGTGTCTTTTTTTTGTCTGCTGTAATAACCTTTTCAGGTATGCCGCCAGCGCAACCCGCCCGGAGAGGGTTATATTATAAATATACATATCACACACACATAAATATATAAAGTAACTAAACAGTATCTTTGTTTTAAAAAAAGTATGGTCTATGGGCAGGTTAATGGAGCCGAGGGTGGGATTTAAAAGTACCGCCGCCGCGATTGAACTATCTGGCCAATGATGTCGCTCGTATGTCCGACCAATCAGAGCGCAGCATTTTGAAAAAGGGTCCAATCAGGTCGCAGAAGTAAAATATGAATTCAGTTATTCAGTTCGTCACCACGCGTCGTTTGAATCGGATCTGTGCTGTCAAAGTGAGGTAGGGACATTCGATATTTGTTAATAAATTGTTCAAGTTCGTTAAATAAGTGACCGAATACTGTGTGAAGAAGATTATCAGGAAGCTCGGGATAATTTGTGGCAAATAAAAATTCTATCCCACCGTGAAGATTCCAGAAATATGGCTGGGGTATGTAAGAAACGATTAGTTTCGATCTTTTTGAACAAACAATTGTGCATATATGTATACGTGGAGTCGAGGTTATCTGTGCCAATAGACACTGTAACAATAGACAATTCTCTGTATATTTGCACCGGAACAAGGTTTTATTAGCGCATATCTCGTTGGGTACAAAATAAATATACTTTTATAAAAAATATAAATCTTCCATACAATCCGTTACAAATCACGTACACATTACGTACGCGAGTGGTAGAAAAATGTTATTTTGTTTCTTGTGACAATTTTTGTGATGAAAATTCCAGTAAGTACGTTTCCGTCGTTTCCATTTCACTTTATAGTTTGTTCGATAATTATGTACAAGTCGTAAGAAAATCGACTTCTACGCTTACAAACGTGACGATTTTACTGGCATAGAATTCTCTAAACGGATCTACAGAAAATAGAGGGCGGAAAACATTCGAAAATCTCGTTCAAATTCATTTTCCTTTTCCTACGGTTTGGCATACTTGTAGAGGAACATTGTTGTACTTGACATACACGATCAACTTTTATATTACAATTCGTACTCTATTTGTGCGCAATTACGTATGATATAGAACAAAAACAATATGAATAGAATTTCCTTCCTGAAAACAGCATTAGCCGCTTGCCTTGTAATAATATATTTCGATATTATCGCAATGCTCCGGGAATTGGTTTCAACAATTGAAACGCGTCGATGGCGGCGCGGCTGATCACGTGACGGAGCTCTGATTGGCCCGTTTCGCGCGGAACAAACCTTCCAAGCTCGACGCGCCAACAATTCAAAAATTCAAATTCTGAGAAGATCAAGAGGACGATGCGCAAGGCAAGTGGCTATGTACGTATATCGTGGTTAGAATTAAATAAATTTGATTTGGTACGCAAATGATTAATACTTTCTCTTGTATCGACGGTCTGAATTCTTGAACATTCTCTGTTGCGCGTGTGCTGCTCGTCAGGCGAAACAACTGTGAATTGAGTGTGTAGCCTCGGTTTTCGTCTCGTAACGAGCAGCCTAAGGAATGTACGACGATGTCACGATACATTTATTGCGTATTGGTTATCAATGTCTTTCTCTGTCTGGATGACGATAAATTACTCGGGTAAAAAAAAAAGCAGAAGGGCTTACAATCTAAATGCAAAGAACAATAAATATATGCTTCCTCGATGGCCCGAATAGAGACAGACGCACACACACTTGCTAAACGTATCTTCTATTCTTCGGCGTTTTGCGGCACCGTTGCCGGCTGAAGATTGCTACTACACAAATCACTATAGTCGCCAGGAGCACCGCTCCCACCGCCCACACCGCTTTACTAGTATTCATCTTTGGTTTCGTGTCTTCGTTGGGGTCTACACTTTCGTCTAATGACTCGTCGAGACTAACTTTACTTGTCGCTTCCGATCCCGATGTATTATGGTTCTGTGGCTTCTCCTCCGCCACGTGTATGGACGATTTCGACCCTAAGCTCTTGTTGCTGTCGCCCAAGGCATTACCGTCGCCCCTTAGGCTATTTTCTTTGCTGGAAGGCGTTGTGGTTACTATTTTCCTTCTCGTGACCATCGTTCGTGGCGCGCTAGTGGTCGTCGTTGTGGGGGCGTTCATCTCTGCAATTATCTTCTTCTCCAAGTCGTGCAACTCCGACTCCTTCGCAGTGACTGGTTTGTATTCGAAATCGTCGGCTAACTCGTCGATCAAATCTTCCAAAGGAGAGAAGAACGATAGCATCGCGTCAGCGGATATTTCATCTATCTCGAAGACGTTGTTGATTATTCGTGACCACTCGTCACTGCCTCCACTCTGAACCATCCTTCTGTTAACGGGAAAAATTAGTTGTTTAATTCTCGCTGTTAATTTTGTAGAAACCAAATAGTACGGATTCTCGTTAGTACTCACTGCAACTCGGCTTTCGATTCTCTTCTCATTATAGAATCGTACCTGACTTCCGTGGAGTCCATGATGTATTGATACAATTGGAAGGCGAGTATCGTTCCCGTTAGCTTACTGCGAAATTAATACTTACGTTAATAACATAGCATCATCGAAACGATCGTGAATGTTTAATTGTTATTGCAACTTACGGAAGATACGGTTTATTACTGGTGATATAATCGTCATTTAGGAACGTGGGTATTCCTGTTCCATTGTTGTCGAGACCTTCGTACTCTCGCCTTGAACAAACGCGTTCGCAATGAATATCTATCGAAATTTGTCGTCGTACGTCACGTGAATACTTAGAAAATTGATATTTACCTGTACTGCCACCAAGACGATGTTAGATCTTCAGGCTTCATGCCTGTCTCGTTCGCCTTGATCCTCCACATGTCCGCGGACATGTAATAAGCTAACCGAGGTAGTACGTCCAAGGCTGTTATCATTAAAGATACCATTAACAGTTGCTCTGTATCGGTAGACTTATCTACGATGCGAGAGTGGTTCAGCCAGGCGGAACTAGCTGCTAGGATGCCGAACAGTTCCCCTACGCTTTCTTCTAAAACTGTAAATTTACACATCTCGTTGATCGCCACTGTTCAAATGAATATAATATTCTTTATCGCAAGTTTCCGTTCTTACCGGAGTATCTATTAGCCGTAGTAAGTACTGGAATATTCTGCACGGTCATTTGATTGAATACAACTTTCCCTATATTCTTATGAGCAGAAAGATAATTGCTTAACGTAGGCTCGTAGCAAGTGGATACCCTGAAGAATATTTGTACGGTTTAGACACCGTTTTACTACAAAATATACAGGATTGATTGAAGTGTACGCACCTAACAGCACCATCCTTACAAAAATTAATTAGATTAGATGGGCATTGCCCGTTGAAATTGCTAT
The DNA here is from genome assembly GCA_028455605.1 of Lasioglossum malachurum. NCBI lineage: Eukaryota > Metazoa > Arthropoda > Insecta > Hymenoptera > Halictidae > Lasioglossum > Lasioglossum malachurum. The sequence goes on from CM052317.1 coordinate 5,709,303, forward strand.
TCTCCCAAAATTCGGATTGTGGAGCATTATCTAATAATTGCGTGCCCATGTCGGAAGCAGTTTGGTACAACGATCTACCGAGAAGTTTCTAAAATGAAGTCAATCATTAATATATGTTAATCTACATTCACACACATGCACATTACACGAACAGCAGTATTACTGACTCTTTTCCAAAGATTCTTTTTTATGTCGTGCATTAGGTCTGGATGATTAGTTACATCCACTGCAACTGGAGTCCAGTCGCTTCCTTGTAGTGATCCTGTAAAGAAGAAAATAGTAAGAAAACAGTTTCTCATTTTCGATAAAATTGTCGTAACATTAACTTGCCAAGTAGATACGCCGGGATTGTCTGGTTCGCATCGACCTTGTATTTATGAGACAAATTATTCCGTACGTGCTGTAGTATTTTCTTATGAAGATTATCAATTTTGTTCCATTCGTACTTAATCTTCTCGTAACCGTCCTCGTATCCGCTTAACAGCTCCCAATATTGCGTAACATCTTTGGCACCTGAAACAATGCATGTACACCGCTAACGTGATATGTATTGTTGCGCGTGCAAACATCCAATTTCATTATTCTTCCATAAGCACTGACCATTCTCTTCGGCAGCTTGTTCAATAAGTGGAAGAACAGTCGAAACATTTTCCGCTAGGACATCTAACTTCCGGTGCCATGCTGTCCAGACACGTTTCTTTTTCTCGGCGTTGTTGTTGAAATACAACACGCGTTCCGCATCTGGAAAAGTCGATATTTTTAGATTCATAGATACTGGGGGTAGGTGGGTGTCCGTAAATTTCGGGTACCAGAGACTCGGGTCGGGACCCGAGCCTTACGGAAAAGGATAAGCCCAATGAGACCCGATAGGACGAGTCGCCCACCACCACGCTAAACTATTTTGACGTAATCTTCGTGGCCGCTCTACGCTTTTAGTTACAGTCTATGTCTAAAATTATTTTCTCCTCAAAGTGTTTTTATATATATATTTTTTTTTATTTTCTACTTAGTCTTTTTTAAATGGAACCCAAGGTATAGGAATACTGGATAAACAGGGTGTTTCAAAATTCCTGCACATCCCGGAAATGGGAGGTTCCTGAGACCATTTGAAGCGACATTTTCCTTTGCAAAAATGTTATCCGCGACTTTGTTTAGGAGTTATTACTCCGACTGTGTCAACTCGGGTCTAGGTTAATAACTCCTAAACAAAGCCGCGGATAACATTTTTGCAAAGGAAAATCATCCTTGTTGGGATGTGCAGGAACGAATGAATGAACGGAACACCACTGTGGGTCAGTGGAGTGGGGACGCGTAGTGGAGTAGGGAGCGCTGGCGCGCGGAGTGGGGATCGCTGAACGCGATGAGGAACTGCCGAGCGTCGTCGCACGGCGAGGTGTGACGGTTAATATTTAAATATTTTTTCTTCTAGACGCACAGTTTTTTAAAAAATTTGTTTTTTAATATTGAATTGCCTCCCACTAGGGAAGTGGTTTAAAATTCGATTACAAGATTTGACGTATACAACGACACGGCAAGCTAATATAAGCGTGGTAAAAAAAATACCCGATCCGAACCCGAATTTCCGGGCACCTGACCACCCCTAATAGATACATTCTCATTAATTGATTTAATTTCTATAAATACCTCTACGCGTGTAGTTCTTCCAGGACTCCTGGAACACTGCAGACACTCTTTTGAACTCCGCCGTCCCAGCAAAGTGAACAAGCTGTAACGTAAAGTTAATTCAAATTGTCTGCAATGGCACATATACTGTGTGTTCGAACAAACTGCAACTTACTGTCCTAAAATCGCTGCTGTTCAACAGAGCATCGCCCACAGTCACGGCAGCGTCATATTTATACTGCGAAGACGAATCGCTGGAGCTATCGTCCCGGGATTTACCAGCAACTTCAAGTTTTTGTATGTGCTTGAAATTAGCATAATCGACCAGCTTCTCTTCCTGTAATTACAGTACAAAAGCAACCTGTTAGTCTTGCATATGCATACAGGTTTTTCTATGTAACTTTGTCGCGAGCAAAGTGAAACATTTATGAAGATTATGCAAATATTTACGAGCGTCGATAAGCTTACATGCGCGTATAGCAGCGGTTTCCAACCTAAAAAAAAAGGCGCTTCCCGCGCCTCCCTATCTTTTAATAGATTTAATAATATAGACACGTTTTAAATAATAATAACTTTATTACAAAAAATACTGTGGCGAAAAAAAAATTTTGGCGCCTGCCCTGGGGGGGGGGGGGGGGGGGCACGCCTCCCTGGTTGGAAACCGCTGGCGTATAGTAAAATGTTTACCCATATGGATAGCGTTTTATTGGACGGGCGAGTAACGAACGCCCATTCAGCTTCGGCGGTAGAGAAACACGTATCCTCGTAGTCGAACTCGATCAGCTGTATGAAAGCCTTCCATGCCTCAAGTTCTAAGGATGCGGTAACGCAGATCGCAAGACTCAAAATTACCCAAGCCCATTTCGATGGCATCCCTTTCAGCTGGAACAAGAACGGAATCGTGAAAGTTCATTTCCGCGAGAGATTCCGTCGAGCAAAACCGGCGGATGGGAACGCATGATCTGAAAACCCGTCGACGACTACTTATCGTCCCGCTCTCGTGAATATTCAATTCTCCCGTTATCGATGGACTTTACGGTTTCGCGGCAACGAATCTGGAAATATCTTAGTCATCGTCGGGCATTGAGTCAGTCGATCATTGTTGCTCCGCGCCCCGAGATGACTCAACGTTTGATCTTTGTATTGTATTATTAATTTTGTATGGATTATCGGGGCACCGGTGATCTACTTGTTGCAGGAAAATCTCGGGGCTGGGATTAGTGTTCCTGATTTCTCAACATTTTTCAATATTGGGAAATTTATGATATTTGGAATATCGTTGATAATATTTATCGAAAGCGCAAAAAACATTAACTCAATGTTTATTCCTGTCCAATATGTGTACATTAGGGTGGACCTAAACTATACTTGGAGAAAAATTTTCCTTTAGGTGAGAAGAAAAATTTGTGCAAAGTTAAATAAATAAAGTTCGGATAAAAGGATGATGTGGCGCACTTAAATTGAAAATTTGGAAAATTGTGAAATTCACCTTAACTATGGAACATGGCACATCGTTGGATTTGTCTTTTTCTCTGAATAGGAATATAGAATAATTATGTGACCTCCTTTAAAGTAAAAATAACGTTGACCTTGAAATTTCGAAATATGGTTTAAATTTTCAATATATGCCCGCATAAAAAAGTTGTAAAATGCAACTTTTAGTATTTTTTCTACAATTCTGAACAATTGCAATTTTTGGAAAAATTTTTTTTCACATCCTGTAGTAAACTAATTGCTCTAGCTTCCTAAGAAAGTTCAAATCTTATAGTACAATATTTAAAAAGTTATCGCCTTTTTAAGAGTGTCCAAATATTTGTGGGAGTCACTGTACGTATTTGTTCATTTCCGAGAACTTTCCTAGATTTAAATTTCTCGAGAAATGAGAAATAACCAATTATAAAATTTCTCGAGGAGGAACACTAGCCGGGATAAATCGGAACAGCGGAGCGCAGCGTGCTCGTAAAAAGACGATTCGCGTTGTTGGCTGATTATTCTCGATAACGGAAAAACGAAAATGTCGAAACTAATTTACTGTTTTTGTTTGTCGTTAGATATTTGAAGGCTGTGTCCCACGACCTTTAATTACGATCATCGAGCGTTACGTGTTGCTTGTTTTCGCGCAAGAGACGCATCGGCCAACTGGCTACCAACACGGCAGCCTCGATTGTTGTGGAGACACAGAGGACAACGCCGACTCTCGAGGATTGTTAATCGAGGCTCGTAAATCATCTGGCAGCCCATTGGCTGCAGTCGCACCATCGCATCGGATTTAATTGTTACTAATTTGGCATACGCTTGCGTCCAAGCAAACGATCAGGACCGTCAGGGCCCGTCGACTGTCTCTCTATTGACACGTTAAATTGATCGCCGAACATTATTATTACGACCTCTCTTACTCTCTCTTTTATGACGTAAAGAAATAGCTGTGCGAGCGCGTGAGAACCTATTGTCTCTTTAGCGGCGGCAATCAAAGGACGTTAATCCGGCTTACAAAAAACTGACGTCGTTGCTGACCGAACGCGCGTCGCGGTGGCGTTATTTATGGGAGTACCGACGGTGTAGAAGTAGCAAATTTCATCGCGGAATCCGACGGGCATTGTTGAGCAAGCCGGCCGTTTACATAAAAGGCGACGCGTCTGATTTCTAGTTTCCATAAAAATCGCAGGAATTGTCACGAGCGCGGATGTTTACGCGTGCATACACGACGTGCCTGTAATTAAAGCTTCATGTCGGGCTATTTATGAAAGCGTTTATTGATGCCGTAAATCCCGTATTTAATTTCTGGTCTCTGTCACGCGAATTAAAACGCAAACACCCGCGGTGGCCGATTATGATTCCGATACGCATTGCCACGGTTTATTGTCCACGCAATCGCGCTCTGCTCGCGATTAAGTCACTCCGTAGAGGCCGTTGGAATTGGTAATTCGAAAACGTTCGATGACGTTCCCCGCCCCGCTCGAGGCGAGTGAAATAAATATGTTCACCGAAAAACAATGGCGAGGGCGACCGATACCGATTACGTGGCCGTCGATAAAACGCAACGCGATCCGGGCTTCTGCGTGTACAGATGTACAAGGGTCAAGCAAGAATCGATAATGTATCGTCGTTGTATTATACCACACGCCGGTCGAATTAACGAGTCTTCCTAGTTCCGATAGTGCCTCCAGCTGTTTCTGATGAAATCGGAAAGAAATCTGTACGCAGCAGTTCTCAAACGATTCTGTAAGCAGCCGGCGTACTTGCAGCGAGCCTCGCACGAGTCATTCGACCGTTCCACGAAACGTTCGGATACTCGGAACCCTTTCAGTATCGTTCTACCGTGAACTCGAAATAAGGTACTTTGTGCGGAAACCGGTCTTCCATTCATCGTTATGAATTCATCGTTTGTGTATCTGTCAATGGAGACGGATAAAGCGAGAAACGATGGTGTTGTTCGGTTCCGAACGATAACGACGTCTTTACATCGAATTTTTACAAAGCGGCGGCTGTACTGTTTCCAACGTATGTAATAAGTAGGATAGGCTTTCAGTGAAGTAGGTCGCTGTGGCGATTCAGATAAACACTATCAATTGCAAACTACATTGATCTCCGATAAGTTTGTATGGTTTGTTTATCGCCTATTTGTCAGAACAGATAACCGATCTAGTCGCCTCAGGTTAGAAACCTGATTTTCACACATCCGTCCACGGAACGGCGCTGGTACATACTTCCGGTTCAGCGGAACCACTCGGTCCCGTAGCGTCATTCAATGACACTTGGTGTTTGCGAAACGATTATAAGTAGACTGCGGATCTTCATGCAAAATAAAAAATGTTTGCATTGATTGCAAGACACAGGAGTGAAATAAAAAAATTTCTTTCTTCTTTTAATTATCTGATTAAGCTGGGACGAATACGCTGATGTCTTTAAATCTTTTTAATATGTCCACTGCTTTAAATTGTGCTTACCCACTTTTGTCATAAATGCATCAAATCCGCAGTCTAGTTATAAGAATTCCTCGAACGAGACGTATGGTTTTCTTTCCTGTGGCTTGGGGTTCTAAGGATCGTCCTTCGAAAGAGTTTCAAGAGCTGAAGATTTCGGAGATTCGCGTTCAGATGATAAAGGGAGGAAATCAACCCCCGGGGAAGGAAATACAGAAAATTCTCCGAGATCTTGAAAACAAAAATAGATTAGTGAAAATGCTTTTCGAGTTACGCAATAAATAAATATCGGGCTCGTTCGGAACTTGCGAGGGTAGTTTCATCCCCCGTGTTGCAAGCCAGCAGCACGGCAGGAAGAAATGCTTTTGGAGGAACCGTGGCGTGCCGAAGATTCCACGGAAAATCGGCGTGCCACGGTCTCTCGAGGCTGTCCGTTCGAGAAACGCGAGATCAGTTCCCAGTTGGATCGGTGTCAAGAAAATGGCCCGGTCCGGTTCGGTTTAGTTTAGTTTTCCCGAATCTCGCTCACCTTTGCTGGCCGAGCGTCGTGTCGCTCGACGTTCACGTTTTCACTTGTGCCGTCTCCGTGTGCGCCGTGCAACGGAGAGAGAAGAACACTGCGTGTCCCCGCGCGTGCGAGATTGACAGAGAAAGAGAGGGAGAGAACGTGAAACCGAGAGCGTCGTTCTCTTCCCGACACGGTCAACTTTTTCGGGAAAACCTGACCCCGGTCTGTCGCGTGTCCCGATCCTCCTGGTCGTACTCGTGGAAAAACGCGCGAGGATTGGAGCTGCGGTGTGTGCGTGTGATCCTCGCGGTCGCGAATCAACTTTTAGCGTCGTTATTGGATGAGAACGGCACGTACGGCGAATCGCGCGTCAACTCTACGACTATTTGTACAAAGTTCGCACGATCCAAATTCCTTCACATCATGCCACCTCGCTTCGACGGCGGTGCGTTACTGTGGCCAGCGTGACGTGACGTGACGCACCGCCATCGGGAGCACGGTTGCACACTGATCGTGCACTTTCCCGACGATCCGACCTCCGTTGATAACCTGTAGCGAACTTACCGACCGTACCAGGCGCGCCATTTCAAATTTTCGAATTAACGATCTTGGAAATCGTCCGACCAGGATTTGAAAAATTACAATCACGATTCTAATACGAAATGGAAATATCCGATTTCTTCGTGAGGGTCTTCGATTTCAATTCTTCTATACAAGGGGAGGCGCTACAAACAGGTCACCTAATAACTCGGCTGCTATTGGTGTTAGGAAGAAATGCATCAGATGGAACTTGCATGGTTTCGAGGAGGCATTAATCTGATGTTAGTAGCTTTTTTGTAGGTGGACGCGTAAAGGACATATGAAGGTCAACTTCATTTTATTAAATGGAATGAGGTATTTTTCAATACATCAATCGATGCAGCTGGACATTCATTATAAAAGAGTACTAACTTATGTATGTCGAAAAGTTAGTATATATATATATATATAGTTCAGGAGATATTTCAATTTAAATAACTCTAAAATA
>CM052317.1:5716483-5768223 GCA_028455605.1 Lasioglossum malachurum
ATGGCAGTCGAAGTGCGAAGAATATCGAGCGCGGGATGAAACTGTCCGTGAATTAGTTAGCAGCTAAGCGGGGAGATGTATGCGTTCGTAATACTGATACGCTCGAACAGATAATACCTCTGTTTCGTGTTTCGTCTATTGTCACAATTCGCTTAAGTACCGGAGACTGCTTGTACTAGAACTGGAAATAAAGGATAGCTTCGTCAGGTTTATCTCGGCAACAAAACAAAAAATAGTAGAGAAAGCCTCGGGCCAATTTCACGGGCGATCGATTTCTTTCGACGCTTTCGAGTCTCGTTTTTCTTTTCAATCCTCGTAGTTATCCTTTATTTGACTTTAAAAAAAAAAAAGAAAAAAACCAAAGAATTCGTCCGCACGCAACTTAAGAACCGGCAAAAATGGTACGTCGAACCTGTTCCTCTCGCGATCGAGCACAAGAGCAGAGTTTCCTGGGCGTGTGTGCTGTCTTCTCATTGACCCCTCCGTTTTTCCTCCGTTTTACACTCTCGTTCTCGACGAGCACCGTGTCCCCATCGATTACGATCCACTCGAGACATTTAAGTTCCGCGAATATAATTAATTAACGATCGGCCTCGAACGCCGCGTTGGTCACACCGTTCATCGTAGGAACATCGGCCTTCTTCTCGCTGGCGATCTGCCATTTCGTCTGCCTCGGATCGCCCTCCGTTTCCTGCGCTTCCGGTTTGATACTCGACCTCTTCTCCTGCTCCAGAAGCTGGCGATCCCGTCGGTGCTCCGTGTACAGCCAGCTGTTTCGAAATCATTCGCTAGAACTGTTTCCTTGATCTCGATCGACAATTTGTTCATAACGAATAATAATGATTTCAGCGCACTGGTTCGATCTAATGCTACTACTTAGCAATTTTGTAATAATAATAATATTGTAGTTATTCCTTACGTTCGAAATATTTCATCTCATGTCACATCATCTCATGAAATATTCAAATCATTATTATTCATTCGCTAGACTTTATACCCGGGATCCACTCAGGGTTACCATATTTTTCTCTCGCCAGGCCCCTTACCCTTCCGCCTCTCGCCCTGCTGCGGAACGTAGCTCGTCTTTGCACTCTTCCCACTAACGCTGGCGACAGTGGCGACGCGCTGGCGTACGGTACGCGTGAGACGAGCTACGCTGCGAAACTGGGCGAGAGGCGGAAGGGGTAAGAGGCCTGGCGAGAGAAAAATATGGTTACCCTGCCCGGGATCTTAAGAATTCGACGCAATCGTTCGGGCCGGGTTTCTTTTAAATTGTTTCTGAATGGGTGAGAGAGAGAGATTGGGGGAGCGGAAGTAGCACGACTTACAAGAAGGCGAAGACTGCGGGCATGGTCATGCAGGCGCCGACAATGAAGAACGTCCCCGGGAAAGTCTTCATGGTTGCGCCGTAAATGGAGCTGTACATTGGCCCGTAAACGAGCGGCATCAGCGACTCGCAGACTCCGAACAAGGAGTTCACTTTGCCTGCGGAAACCATTCGAAAATTTATATGTACGTGGTGTTTCAGCTTGGGTTTCCGAGAGCTTGATTCTCGGACTGTTTGAAAACGGTGTGTCCGGAGGACAGGAAAACCTCGTTAGACAGGCGGCATCGCAGCCAGTTAAGAGAAAAGTCCGTGGGAAATTGGCTCGAGGATAAGATCAAATAAAATTATTCTATTTACACGATTCCGCGGAAACGCCGCGCGGACGAAGGTGAAACGGCAACACGGTCCGATTACCGCGAAGGTTACCGCCGCCATTTTCGAACGGGTACAATTCCCATAATTCGAGGCAAATTGCCACGCTACACCGGCACAAAGTCATTTGCCAATGATGATCGTGTTTCCACGCCGGTTCCCAAAAACGCGATGAAAATCTACGGTCACTATTCTGTTCGACTTTTTTTTTTTTTAAGAAACTTTGTTCTCCGCAATTTCGCGTAATATGATCTAATAAATATCAATCGAGCAAAGAGAAGCTGAAGTCACGGTTTATCGCGCTAATTCTTTAATAGTGATTTCGCACAAGGCAATCTAATGAGACTGTCTCCTGAGATCATCAATGAAAAGCGAGGCTGAAGTTTCAGTTTTCCTGGTTAATTCTTAAACGGCTCGCGCGCGAGATGATCTAATTAAACTGTCTCTTGAGATCATCGTTGGAAAGGGAAGCTTTAATTTATTTAATGTATTCCTCCTTAAATTCGTCACAGAAAAGGAAAGCCGACGTTCGAATTTCGCACAGGATAGGCTAATAGAAACAGTTTTCCGAGATATCAAACTCCTTCCGGCATAACGCGGTCGTCAAAAATCAAATTAATCGGCTGGCGGTGGATGAATCGCGAATACCAAAAACACCGTATAACATTATCATTCACAAAACGTTCTCGGGAGCCTCGTGAAGGTTGATTTATCACTGACGCGTCGCCTAACTATTCGATATTTGCATACACAGTCCCGCAGGTGTGTTTCTGTCCCCGTGTTTGCGGTTCGCGCGTTGACTCTTGCCACTGTACGCGCTAATCGCATTCAAATGCACCGCTAATTGCATCGAACGCGCGCGCGATCTTTCTTACGTGTTTATGTAACGGTAGACGCGTTAGCGGTTTCCTCTTTCGAAGGAGAGAAGGGAGAGAGAGAGGAAGAGAAATGTGTTTGATTTATGGATCACTCACCGAGCTCGTCCGCGGACACCAGCTTCGAGACGATCGATCGCATCGCGATGAAGGATGTTCCGTTCACGATCTCCACGATCGCCCCTGGAATTTATAGAAAGGATCCGTGATTAGCGTGCTTGTCGCCGATCGAGCGGTACGATCTCTTACCTAGATAGATCATCCAGTCGGTGGTGGCGAACGCGTACACGAAACCAGCGAGGATCTTGCTCATCGAGCTCATGATCCCGACGATCGCGTCGTCGATCTTCAGGATGTGGCTGAACACGCCCACCGACACCGCCGTGCCTGCGAAAAATCAAATTCCAGCCTAATTCGTTGCACTCTCCCTTCATTCAACCTAAGCAATTCTCACAGCAGAAAACTGAATTAAATGAGATTTTAAAGAAAAAGATCGTGAAGCAGAATGAACCAGCCCAGACAACAACAAAAGCTGAGATTCAGCAAAAAAAGATTATGCTGTCGGTTTGATGGGATTACAAAAGAATTCTGCACTTCGAACTTTTACCAAGAAATCGAACGGTTAATTCAAACGTTTACGTTCAACAACTCACCAAACTGGGCGATGCAGTTCAAGAAAAGCGGCCAGAATAGCCAAATCGTAAGGGTGCTGTTTTTCAACATGATAATGCAAAGCTCCACACATCTTTGACCACTCCCCAAAAATGATTGGAGCTAGGTTGGTATGTGTTGTCACATCCACCATATAACCCTAACCTTGCGCCTCGAGATTTTCATTTATTTCGTTCCATGCAGGTTACAAACTATCCACTTTTCGTGGCCAATAATCAATCGCTTCAAAAATCGATCAATTTCTTTGCGTTTCAGAAGCGAATCGCAGTTACTAATGCGTTAAGCCAAGCTGTTTTAATTTTTTTTGAATGCATGTATGCGATACATTGAGCTTCTCTGCAATCTCACGTGTTGTGCTATGACGATCTGAATCGATAATGACCTCGATATGGCTCTCATCAACTTCAACTGGACAGCCAGATCGTTGTGCATTTCTGAGTGAAAAATCACCAGAACGAAATTAGGCAAACCAATTTTGACATTGCCTTCCTTTCAAGGCTTCATTCCCATACACGGCACATAACTTCTTACATATATGTACTTGCGATGCGTTCTTGCCTTTTCGGAAATAATACAATATGTCCGCGCGTTTTGTTCTTCCATTTTTAAATTGAGATAAAAGTTTTATCATAAAACCGAAACTAAATAACTAATCGATACAATTTTCTTACTAATCAAAGGTGGAAGTCCAAACAACAACAAAAAAAATATAGGTTAGGTGCTTTGAACACGTTGACAAGCCATCTACCCACAAAATCCGCAATTATTTAGTTGCCAACCCAATAGAACACGAGTTTCATTCAACCATCTTTATGCAAAATTGCAAAAATCACGAGTTCGCTGCAGACCTTCGCGTTATGGGACACGACAGTTACGATTGAAACGATTTAAGAATGCCAACCTGTTATTTTAAGCATTAAAAAATAACCAAAGAATGAAATTATTTAGCACGATAATTGCAGCCCAGTGATAAGTCTCTCGACATCAAGGTCTTCGGTGAGTCGTTTAACTTGAAGATGGCATTCTTCAGCGGATTGTTTAGGGAAGATAGAGCGAGAGATACAGAGATCGAGTGAGAGGGAGAGGATAAGGGGTTCGACGGTGTGCAACGCTGCACCACGCTGCACCACGCACGAAGATGCGTCTCGCTGCATCGCGGCGGATAAGTGGCGGATGCAACCTCACGTGCGAGCCGCTCGATCGCGCCGCGCCGTATGTAATTCTCTCACGTGTTCGACGTAATCGCGGCGAAGATATCGCGGTTCCGCATAAAAGAAAGAAATCTCCGCGCGACAAACAATGCCGCGGACAGCGCGGAAATTAAATGTCATCAGGGAAAATCGGCGTGCTTCTTCGTCCTGGAATCCTTTGTTTTTCACGTCGGTCGCGACGTGCAAGCGCGGGTACTTTGTCGACGAACGAATTAGACGTCCAATTGCTCGCGTAATTACTCCCGTCAATCGTTCCTTCGGCTTTTATCGCTATTGTTTTAGTAATCGCGGTTTTTATCCCGCCCGCGCCGTTACGACAAATCGTGGCTTTAAATCTAATATGTTTTTCGATCGTAATTTTGGAATAATATGTGATGATATTGGCGCACAGGTTCGATCAATAATGGAAACACTAGCAATTTTGCAAATCAACGTCTCGATTCTGATGTGGATCATTCTCAAGAGTTATTATTATTATTATTATTATTATTATTATTATTATTATTACTATTCCTATTATTATTATATACGGACCGAGGTCATTTTATACAGAAGTTTACATAGAAAGTAAGGCATACAAAGTAAGACAGAACACACAAACGAACGACGTATTCAAAATTGGCCAATAGGAGCCAAGATGATCTATGGACGCTAGGTCGATATTAGGCGGTAAATTCAAATACCGATATACATACTCTGTTTTCTTCACTAAACACATTGAAATGTAACTACAAAATTTTGTAGTATTGCCAAAATTGACATTCATAGATGTCATGACATTTTTTTTTTAATTTTATTTTATGTCGCTTTTCGAACTCCTTTTTCAGGGTTATTTCACGACGGGACCTACAATTTTTATAAGGTGGGTACCGAACCACCTTGGGCACTACATTAATTTGCAAAATTGCTAGTGTTTTCATTATTGATCGAACCTGTGCGCCGATATCATCACATATTAATCGTGGTTTTAACGCGTTCACGCGAAAATAGTCGAAGCAAACGCGTGCCGTTATTGAAAATTTTGGGAAAGGAAGACAGGCAACAAATTATAATACCGAATGTCAACTCGTGCACTCACCGATCAGATTGGTCACCATCGCGAACGTGGTGAACATGCTGAACTTCACCTCGTTCCAATGATACCTGTACCTCATGTAAAGGTACATCACCGCCATTTCACCTGGAACAGAGAACCCGCGTCAATCCCATCGGTTCGTCGGACATTTTTCAACGCGGGACGATGGAGAATCGCCACGAGTTTCGCAAACCGCGGAGTATCCCCGAGCCTATGTGGGTGGGACAGTTCCGCTCGCACAGCATGAAAGATCATGGTCAAAACGTTTTTCAGAATTGCAGCTCGCGTTCAACGTTGCATCTGCAATGTTGAACCGAGCCGCTCTCGCGGCCGCTTGAAAAATTCAATTGAAAACGACCGCGGAGAGAATCCTTCTTCCAGCGTCTCTCGGCATCCGTCGAACGCCATAATCTCGGCGCAGACTCTCGACTCCAACATGGCGGCCGCCGGACCTCCATATTACCTCGCGGACTCTCGTTCTTCGAGAAACGAGCTGCGTCGATAGCATGGAAAGTTAATTGAACGCATCCGGGCGTTTGCGACGTAACAAAAAATATACCATTGTATTCGGGGAAGGCCACTTGCAACAAAAATTGGCTAACTCTTGCAGTTGGACCGCGAGAAATTCGCCAAGTTGATAGTTCGATGTGTTTCCCGAATAAAATTGAGTCTTTTTCTCGGATTACGTGTCGGGCTTGTGCTGCGCGCTTCGTCGATGGATCTGGGGTAAAATGGCGGATCCTGGCCGAGGACAACGCGGTCGAGACACGAAATTCCGCAGCGTGACCAACTTTATCCCGGTGTAATTTTCGAGGCATTATTATCCCGGCATTGCATAAGAATGCCGGCGTTACACAACAAGTTCGTCCATCACTGGTCTCCGTTTAATTGTTTCCGTCGAGTTTCGGACGTAAATCACATCATTGTCTTGAATTCTTTGCGATCGTTTCGGCCCGCGAATAATCAGCTCGCGGTACTTCTACCGCCGATTTATCTGCGACGCGAATCTGGTGCCGAATGGAAAATCCAGATTCGAATGTGATCGAGGAGTAATATTCCTTACTCCTCGCGTAACGCCTTGGTTTTTAGTTTATCACGGTGATGCGAGTCGACCGATTGTTACCGGGTAATTAAGCTGGCCTTAGACGCGTTTCTTCGCGCGGTTTTTCTCATTTGGTATGACGCTCGCTTCCGCGCAGAACTGGTAGCAAATTAACATGTTCAGCCTGCCGAGAAGCTGCACTGCGACCGATTGATGCCATGGCAGAGGTGGGCATTAAAAAAATATTTAAAATACTATTGAATATTTTAGATTTTGTTTTCCTTAAAGGAAATAGTATTTTATTTGAACTATCTGAACCTCGAAATATATATAAGTTGTACAGACACTGTAAAATAAATGGGATTATTTACTATTTCAGTCGACGCGATGAAGGAAATTTATTTTAAATGCAGACAATATTGAGAGCATCGAATGTTTTAGCAACAGAGTTGAAAGGTTTCGAAAGCTGGAACTAATTCCTCTGCTCTGTGATCGACTATAATTCTTGGCGCTAGAATTCCCGCAGCGCCACCGAGAATGTCGAACTCGAGCTGGAAGCGCGGCGTCGAAGAAGTTGAAATTTTCGAGGAATCGCGAATCCGGACAGCGTTCACACGGCCGCTCGTAATGACCAGGAATCCCCGCGCCGGTTCAGAGAATTCAAACGAAGAACCTAATTTTCGAGTTGACTCAATTGAGAATAATCTGCCCTTAACACGGATCCATGCGATAATTCGTCGCAGGTTTCGTGACGGGTAAGCAACCGCTCACAGTCGAAAAACACGTCCGGGATGGTTAGATCACGTCTTGCTTAGAGGATGCGACGCTGAGCCTCAAGATTGAATCGAATCGTCCCACGCGTTCGCTTCTTTGTAATTTGTTTGGACGTGTCTGTCAACCGTGGAGCTCGTTCGACTAAAGTCTAATAAACTTTCAACCTCGTATACCAAATTCTCAGACTCCGTGAAAATCGCTGTGTTCGACCAAACGAGCGTCTGTAGTCTTATCTAAAATTCTCTCAAAGAAAAGACTTCCCTCGACATAAATAAAATAATAATTATTGATGCTTTCACTGCCACAAACGTCCAAAGATTCAGAGCATAAGGGAAAGATTTCTTTCGGTGAAGATCCAATAAAAATGTTGATACTTCCGGTCGGGAGATCCGCAGTGGGAATCTCGCAGTAGAAAATCAGTGAATATTCATCGTCCCCGGCAATATCGTTCAAAGCGATTTGCAAAAGGAGATTTAAAGCGTTCAGCGTTGAATCGAGTGATTTCGCATAACTTCTCGGGGAATCATAGTAAGTAAAAGCAACGATCCGAGCGCACACATGGACACCGGCGCGGACCCTTCGAACTGCCAAGACTAGACTTATTTCCGACGGTCAAAGATCTGAAATTACATCAGAGTACTTAAGTCATCAGACCGCATTAGCATTCGTACGCACAGAATATAGTTCTAATAGGTATGTTGACTTCGCACGTACCACCGGTCAGAAGTCACCGTTCTTTTTATTCCCCGAATCGTTTTCGCTAGAGCGAAAAACACTTAAAGATCTTTCCTCGTTGCTTGCCTCCTCTAGATTGTGATTAATTAGCAACGCTTTGCTCGCGATCTTCTGCGAAAAACTTGTATAATCGTCAGGACAAATTGCACGTGAGAAGATTTTACAAGAAGAACTTTCTTCGGTTTGCGTTGAATCTAGATAAAGAGATGAATTAGCATTGAAGGACTAATTCGCGGTATTTAAAAGGAAGAGAAACAGAATACATTGCAACGAGATCGGGAATTCGTATAGCATGACGCGGAGTCGCGTTACACGAGTATCAACTGTCCCGAGCAGCGTTACCGTATTTTTATCCCTCTATCCCTCCCGGCCCCTTACCCTTTTGCCTCTCGCCCAGTTTCGCAGCGTAGCTCGTCTTTGCACTCTTCCCACTAACGCTGGCGACAGTGGCGACGCTGCCGCGAACCACGCGCAAAGACGAGCTGCGCTGCGAAACTAGGCGAGAGGCGAAAGGGTACCGGGGGCCGGGAGGGATAGAAGGATAAAAATATGGTAACGCTGGTCCCGAGTGCACTTCGCGGATTAGGGTTAGCAAGCTGTTGATCTCTTCGGGGGCTGTTTTCGCCCTTCCAACGATTGCCGATAAAGAAATACGTGTCAAACATTTTTGCGAGAACTCGCACAAAGGCTGTACCCGGGTTTGGTGGCGAAACCCGCCCCCGGCGGGATTTTAATCAAGCTTGCAACATTCGATAGCCTACCCAAAAAGTTTCAGCCCCTATCTCATCTGTAAGGGTAGGTATCGAGAAAAATCGAAAAATCAGTTCTTGGCCCATTTTCCCAATTTATCGAGAATTAAAAATTCTGAAAAAAAATCTGACACATCTCGGATACCAAGCCACATATTAGGTATCATTTTCAGATTTTTCCGTTGTGTGTGCGAACTCTGGTTGTAAAAAATGAGAAACACGAAAAAAATCGAAAAAATGCAGAATTCAACTAGAAACCTTAAGTTGACTATCACAGAGATTTAATTTAGCAATGAGGTATTACCCTAATCAAAAATAAAAACCACTTTTTTCGGCGTTTCTCCCAAGTTATACTTATCTGAAAATCAATGTGCTCATCGCCGAAGTTAGATGCTGTATCATACGCTGAATTTAGTAATGTGTTAAGTGAGCGATGGTTAGAGTGCGGGTTTTATTAATTTACTGGAAAAATTTAAGCAGGAGAGGTAGATGAAAAGAATTTAAGAACTTCAACGTATCAAACTCAGCGTCTCAGAACGATTAAAAGGTGGAAGAACTTTCTGTTAGGTTCCCGTCGTTATTAATTTGATGTTGCACAAAAATCCGCAGACCGTTTATTATAACAAGACCGAGAGAGAGAGACTCGCAGATTCAGTTTGTCCCCATTCCGTCGAACCAGCGGCATGTTAATGCGAAATGACAATACCGTGGCCGATTGCATCGTCAATTACGGATTATTAGCGCATCATGAGTTGGTATTGCGGCAGGGGATTCAAGGCAACCTCGTCGTAATTTCATTAGACCGATAATGCGCGCACATTATAATGTTTCGTTGCGTACTCGTGCTTGTGGTCGAAAGACTAACAGTGGAACGACAATTTTTCCAGCCGATCTGAATGAGGTACACAAACACATTGTTTTTTATTTGTAATCGTCCGCTTTGGAGGGGTGAAAAGTGAGAGCAACCCCGATGAAACCCTCGCCCGCGAACCCGAGAGCCTAATCGCGGACTTCGCTATAGTTTTAGATAAGGTTCTGACATCATCGGTGTCCCAAAATTCCTTCAATAGCCGGAAATGGGAGGTTCCTGACGTCATTTGAAGCAACATTTTCCTTTGCAAAAATGTTATCCGCGGCTTTGTTTAGGAGTTATCAACGAAAAACATTGACCAATCAGAGCGCGATCTAGACGCTGAGTTTCTTCAGTGTTTTTCGTTAATAACTCCTAAACAAAGCCGCGGATAACATTTTTGCAAAGGAAAATGTTTCTTCAAATGACGTCAGGAATCTCCCATTTCCGGCTGTTGAAGGAATTTTGGGACACCCTGTATATCAGCTCTGTAATCGCTGTTTTTGCGATTAGTGTCTCTCGAGGACAGTCTAAATACTCGAGTGAATACCGGCATACAATGAATAACAATTTTCTAATCAGAAGTTCTAAGTAGTCATCGTAGACGGAAAGAAAATAACACAACCGGTTAACCGTTGCGCGAAGAGACAGTTCGGATGGAAGTTGAGGGAGACGCCGTTCTTCCTCGGTCGTTGTTTTCGGGGCGTTTTGCTGCATTTAAATCGCATCGTTTCGTGGCCGGGTCTTAATTGATAATTCGACGAATCGAGTTAATCTATCAATACGCACGACAGCCACGCGAGATAGGCATGCTAATATACCAATCGTCGGAGACATTGTGTAATTGGACCGTGGAATTGCCGGACGCTAATTAAATCAAGCGTCACCATTAATTCGATCAAGCTGAGGACTCCCTTTCGACGGAGGTTCGCGCGTGGCCTGCTGCGCTGCACGCTTCTTAATCAGTGAAAGTTCCAAAGCCTCCATTCTCGCTCGACCAAATCGGAAACAGATCGTTTCTTCGCTGGAATCGGAGGAATCGCGACGCATAATAATCGGAGCAACGTATTGTGTCAAGAACGTGGCTCCTTCGACAGCGACAACCTTTTCAATCGCGGACCAACAGGTTACACTAAACTTTAAACATGTTTAGACAATTAAAGGCGGAGAGACATCACTTTTGCACCAATTTTTGAGGATATTATTATAATATTAATATAATATTTCTAGATGTAAAATGTTTAAACTGTAGGATTATTAATTAAGTCGATTTCTCTCATTTTTTAATTACTTCTGTACAATGTTCAAGGTTTATCAGTGCCTGATAGACTTATAGAATAAATAGAACGTAATAATTTTAAGGTTAGGTTAGTTGATAGATTAAAAAATCGGTTGTTCTTTTTTTTTTAACAACGGTACACCAAACCAAAAAATCTGAAAAAATTCATGAACAATACCTGCAACAATATATCGCTACTGTAAAAATATAAATTTTGCCAATCTAGAACTTCCATGTGAAATCTGCATTTTTTCGATTTTTTTGAGATTTTTTATCTTTTGCAAGTAGGATTTTCACTTTAAAAATCTGAAACCAATTGCAAAGTATGTATTTGGATTCTTGACATGTGTCAGATTTTCTTCAGAATTTCTAAACATCATTAACTAAGGAAAATAGGCCAGAAACTGATTTTTCGATTTTACCCCATAACTAACCTCCCGATCGAGATACAGGGTTGAAATTTTGCACAGTCTGTTTTCTGTTAGTCCCCTGCCAAATGACACATCGTCGATACAATTTGGTTCAAGGGCATTTTTGACTATCTTATCCGGCTATACCCTTTCTTTTTAACGATTAGTGATCTTTGAGGGCTGATATCTCGGAAACTATGCGAGATAGCGAAAAACTGGACGCAGTCAATCTTGTAGCACATTTTGTCAGCTTTAATTTTGTATAGAATGGTCTTATCGCTAGGACGCATAGGTTCCGAGATATTTGCGAAAAATCGAAAAAGGGGACTGTTTGGGTACTTTTAGTATGTTTACCTCCTAACTAGTCCGAACAAAGTCCCAAAGTTAAAAATTGCGTTCCTTCCATTTCCCTCTACACCCCTCTTACGAGCATTCGTTGACTGGACTAATAGTCTATCTTATCCTGCTATACCCTTTGTTGGACAGTGTTACCAACGTCGTCTAAGAATAAGCTTCCTCTCGGTACAACTATACATTGAAACCCTAAATGCCCGAATCCGCCCGGGGATTCGAATGGAAACGATCGAACGCGAGTCGCGGCTTCCGTGCAGCTAATGCAATATCATTTTCATACGGCCGGTATACCAGTTTTCCTATACCACTTTCTCTTCGCCTAGTCGGTCGCGACCGAATTACTGCAATTACCCCGTGAAATGCTCGCGGTTACCGCAATAGAAGCAGCACGATTAACAAGAGTTACGTGAAACTCTTCCCACTTTCATTTGGCCGGCCAGAGGAGAAACACACATGTCTGTTAAAGTTCATTGAAAGTTTCCCGTGGGGCTCGTCGATTTGCTGCTAGACGTCCCCGCATCGACAAGAAAGTTTCTTAGAAGCGGGAACCTCTCGCCTTTCGCCTTCGTGCCGCGCAAAATGCGATTTCGAAGATGTTGTCGCACCACTGCTCCGCTTTTATTTTGAAGGACACAACTGTCTTGACCGAGTTTACTCGCCGTATTTGAAACATCAGCACTGCCCGCGAAAAGCGCCGGACGAAAATTGCAATCTAGCACGCGTTGCTGCAGGCTCTCTCATTATACTGTTGAAGATGCACGCGATATTCGTCCATCAGAACGAGACAAACGAGTTGTCACTCGCGGTTTCCCTCACATAGTAAAACGTGTGTGGGGAACTAATAAGAAAGCCGAAGGAACTGATCGCTAGACGGCGCAGATCTTGCCAGCAGAAATTCCGACAAACTGGAGTGACATACAAATTAACTTTCCCCCTCGATTTGTTTAACAGGTTGAAAATGAGATAACTCAAAGGGTTAAGAGAGGGAAGTAAATACCGGTGTCTCGCGTTTCGCTGAAGGTAGACGCTGGACGAAGACGCAACGATCTCGCCAGAAATGGCGGCAGACTCACCGTAGACGGGCCCGATGACGACCATGACGACCACCATGAGCACGAGCACCCTCTTCTGCCTGTTGTGGTTGCCCTTCTTGAACGCGACCTTGAACGTCTCCTCGATGTGCTTGAACGCGAAGAACTCGAGTATCGACTTGCAGACGGAGAATCTCTTCTGGTCGTCGGTCTTCTCCTGTTTCAGGTGTAGCTTGGCGGGCTCCTTGATGACGACCAGCCCGTAGATGAAGCTGAGCACGTAGCAAACGGTGGAGATGCCGAACACACCGTAGAACCCGAGCTTCATGTAGAGGATGCCGCTGAGAGCCATGCCGATCGGTATGCCGAGCGAGATGAACACGTTCGCGGCGCCGATCCTCAGGGTCCTGGACTCGACGGTGGTGATGTCGGCGATGTAGCTGAACACGCCCATGAACATGGTGAACCATCCGCCGGTGAGGGCTGGCCATAAAGCCTCGAAGACGCCGGTCGCTTCCATGGGCACCTCGTAGAAGAAGTAGGTGCAGAGGAGCATGCTGACGCTGCTGAGGAACTCGCCGACGATCGGCAGGAGCATGCACGGCTTCCTGAGGCCGGTCCGGTCGCTCCACGCGCCCATGAACAGGATCAGGATGGTCGGCAGGCCGCTGGTCAGTGCCATCTTCCAGGTCTGCATCCCGGCGACCAACTGCTGCACCGCCGTCTCCTCCGCCTCGTAGCCCGTCGTGTTCCTGTTCGCCAGGGCGGTGCACACCTCGTCCGAATACCTCAGGTTCACTCTGCACGCCTTCTCCAGGCTGAGGTTCTGCGTCGCCAGGGACGCCAGCATGCACGGGATCACGTAGCAGGCCATCACCGGCTCCACCGTGATGTTGCTGGTGAAGTAGGACCACTTTTCTTTCACCGTCAACGACTTCCACACCACCACCGACTGCTCCGTCGCCGACGTCGCCTGCTCCTCTTTCTTCTTCCCGACCGTTTGATTGTTCACCGCCTGCTGCTCCGCCATCCTGTCCTATCGCTGTCTCTTCTATTTTCTCTTCGATGATATCTTGAATCTTGATTCCTTCCGACGCTGATTCTATATTGTAGATCGGCACCCGCGTCACTGGGGCATCGGCGGCTGGGATCTCTTCCTCTTCGGCAGTCGTGCGCGCTCCTCAAAGAGACTCATCAAAGCTCGACTCATGCGGACTATTCTTTTTTACTCCGGAGGTTCGCTCTTCTGATCCACACTCGTGGCGATCCGGTTGCTCTTCGGGTTGTGATCTCTGCACTTTGGCGGAACGTGGAACCAAGCGGTTCCGTTTCAGCCGGTCCGCGGGAGAGACCGTCTACTCCTGGCTAATGCACCATTGTGCATTACGAGACGCGTGTCGCCTCCTTCCCGCCCCGTTCCCTTCCCTTCCATTCCTCTTCCTCTTCCTCGCCACCTCCAGGCCTCCGACAGAGCCTCATGCCCTCCTCCGCCATTCTCGCTCCCTGTGCTACCGTGCCGACTGGCCCCTCTCATCTCGTCCCCCGTGGTCTACGGGCCCTCTCCACGTGCTTCGTACCCTCGAACGGCGGGTACAACCACCCAGGAGCGACCACTCGGACGAGAAACCTCGCCGAATCGCTCGACGACGCGTCACCACGTGTCCAACCACGAGCCCGGACAGCTTCCGATTCCGCTCTGTTCGCCGACGCTTTTCGGGTCAAGGTCAACCTGCGCGTATCATGCTCGACCCCAGAATCGAGGATCAACGATTAGGATCGCTCGCTAGATCCTCCTCTCGGACCCGGTCACTTCGGAAATTACATTATTCGAGATGTGTTATTTCGGACGACACGTTACTTAATTTTTAATAACGTTACTTGAAATATCATTTCGAGACTGCGGATCTTTATCTATATACACTAACGAGCATAACTGATTCAATACACTTTAAATCAGAATAACTTTTTTATACTCCAGAAAAATGAATTTAACGTGCACGTTTTCTCAATTTTCTCGAAAACTGATACCACAAAAAAGACGAAAATTTCGTAAATGGTTGAAAAAAATCTTCTATTTTGCGTTTCAACCACTCGAGTTCACCAGAAATGCATAAAATCCGCCGTCCAATCATTTCGAAGGCCATGCACTTCATAATAATTTTTAGAGAATTGTGAAACTGATTCTCGAAATTATATCGTGTGACCTGATTATCAGAGGTTTGACCCAGTTTCGGACGGACAGCCTTCGCCGCATAGAATTCTAAAAACGATTTCTTTCGTCAAATCCGAAATTTGCATTGTTGTGCAAGCACGCTAGCTATTATTTCCGAGAGCGATCCTATGCCTCTTACGTCAAAGCTAGTTTAGAAACAGCGCTCTCGTAACACGCGACAATGCGAAAAGAGAATATTGTTCCGAGCAACCTTCGGCCGCGTAGAAATATCTGTAAACGATGGTCGAGCTTCGAGGCATGTAGTTCGCGAGGATCTTAGGGTAGGTTATGTGGGGTGCGTTTGGATCTGGACGTCGTAGATCGTGCGAGCTGGAAGATCCGAGTGCCGAGGGAGCCGGGTAAACATGGAGCACCGTTGAAACGGTGACAGGCGGTTGGTAGGCCAGAGGCTGGCGGAGGTGCCGCGTTAAATGTGGCAATTTGTTGATAAAATAATCACAACGGCCGTCGTCTTGTCTTCTACGGTCCGGGAGCCTATTTCAGGCAGGGCCGCCGCAGCTAAGCCGCTGGAACTCCGAGCACCTAGACGGAGTCGAAGATATTCTGTCGTCCGGCTTTGATCTCTCGTTGCTTTGCCGGACCTTTCTAGCCTGGCACCGTCACACGTGTGCTGTCGCGGCCAATTGCGACGAACCGGCAATTGCCATCGGCTCGCATCATCGTCAATGACCGCGCATTTTTTTAATCTCGTCTGGACCATCCGGCCAAATATTATTCTTTCAAACTCGCTCCCGAGATCGTCTCTCCTCGGCGATCCGACCGCGGCTCTTCGACGAGAATTTTCCCAAAGGGGTTAGAGCATCCTAGGCGAGAGACGGCGCGCGATCTAGGGGATTACCATGGATTGCCAGCGTCGAATCCGTCGCGGTCGATTACGGCCCTGACTCTCGAGTTGATCGTATGACGTCGTCAAGTGAGTAATGCTCGCAATTCGAGTGTCGCTGTAAAATATTCGACCCGGAGCCGCGGCAGACCCGTTGTTTTGATGTTTCCCTCAAGCATCCGCTCGATCTCCGACTCGGAACACACCGGTTCGAGCATGACACGCTGCTACAATATGGTACCCTCCTCTCTCTCTCTCTCGATGAGAGAGAACGAGAGACGCCTCGTCACGCTCGGGGCGGAATTGTCGCGATTGCGGACCTCGGTCGCAAGAAGGAACCATTCAGAATCTGTTCCGAGGCTCCTTCCAGGCAATTACTTCATCGATCTAGCTCCCAATTTTTAACGAGACCACGGACGAAAGTAAAAGCTACTCTTAGCCTCTGTGACCTTTCTCTTTCTCGTTGGATCTGACCAATTTCACTAGTGTGAAGTGTAAACTTCGTTATCAAGTAGCTAACGAGAATCGTCAATGACGCTAATCGTTTGTACGAAGGAAATAGGCGAGAGTTGTATTCTGCAATAGTTGTCCGTTCGAAGCATCGAGCCCGTCGATTTCGACGAATTTCGACGAATCGCAGAGACAATTGTTAGATCGAAATCCGTAAAGTGGCCCTTACACGGTCAATAATAATAATAATTTGCTTTATTTCAGCCTTACAGCTAAGAAATGTGTGACTTGGTTTACATTAACCTATCTGGACAAAACTATATCTTATTTCACACATTCGGTCCATATCTTCCCTCATTCATTTCTATGCCTCACACACTCCTACCCTGTCCTACTCTTTTAGTATCCTAATTATCACTAACTCACTTAATTTACACGGTCAATAATGTTGTCAATATTCGCGTCGATATTTACGGAGGGCCATATTAATGGAAATATTGATCGTTTAGGAGCGTATTGAAGCGTCCTATCAGTATTGACGGATATTGATAGAAAATTATAATTTCTGTCAATATTGAAGAACCGTTTGAACGTCTAGGAGGTTTATTGTCAATATTTCAGTTTCTTGTGAGTACGTGACGGCGCATCGTGAGGACGACGGCGAATTTCTCCGCTCCGTGAATCTACAATTGGGTGAAACAAACATGTGGGTCCATAAATAAGCAGAAACACCTTCAACAGTTAACGATATAAACATATATTTTATTAAACAATACGATAATATAATCTATGGTAATAATACTGTGACACAACGCATCTTCTATTTTCGATGCGTAACCCACTGACACTGACTTCTAGCCTAGAAGTTCTATGTTGTGTACGCTAAATCGTGTCGATCGATAATCGATACAGTCCTCGTGCGAACACAGCAATACGCGCCACAAAAACAAATTTACATGGTAACCCTGTAAGTTTTGTTAAAGACAATTTTGTACTGAAAGACGTTCCTAGAATTACACTATGGAAATTATTAATTAAATTATGATTCGAAAT
Organism: Lasioglossum malachurum; assembly: GCA_028455605.1. Lineage (NCBI taxonomy): Eukaryota > Metazoa > Arthropoda > Insecta > Hymenoptera > Halictidae > Lasioglossum > Lasioglossum malachurum. The sequence goes on from CM052317.1 coordinate 5,733,799, forward strand.
TTTTTTTTGACAATAGGCCCGGTGTATGCACGAATCTGACGACTCAGTAATTACGCGTTTCGTTCAATGACGGTGGGCAAATATCGTAAACAAAAAACGGTAATAACCCTGTAAGAAGTTGTGGGGTTTAGTTCGCAGGTACGAGGGTTGGAAATGAGCGATACCTTTTTTTTTTGCGAGGGATCTTTATTGTGAGTTCACTAAATAGATGTGCGGCGAGGCGAGACATGGTCGAGCGACCTTCGCGTTACACGGGCTGTGTTGTTTTCGCCTGCCCGTGCCGCAAGAAACGGGCCGATCGAACGTGTCCCGATCTTGTCCCAGTATCGACAAGGATACCGATTAGTGAAAACGTGGAGCGCGTGTTCGTCTTGGCGCGGCGATGCGAGACGATGAAGTCGGTGATCCTTCGAATTAGTTCAGAACCAGGACCTCGTAGTCCTTGAACGACAGCTCTTCTCCGTCGAACGCGATGTAGAGACAGTTGTGACTCGGCTGGATCTGCGAGTAAAATCTCAAAGTAGTGATTGTGTTTGATGAAACGTGGACTGTGAAGTGGTGAAAGTGGATATATGTATGTAAGCTGACTTGGACAGCCTCGGTTAGGCTAACAATGAGACTCCGATGCACGGAGGGTTGCAGCTAATGGGACAGTGTTCGTTTGATCGTTCAAAGTGAGTGCTTCTCCGAATCTCTTCGCAATATCACTTGAAAGAATTGCTGCACACCTTGCCAACTGTTTGCGATCCGTTGTGGAATGTGCGGCCGACGTACAGGGTCTCTCCGTTGTCGGTGTGTCCTGCTTGCACAGCGTTGTCGGGGATGTGTCCGTTGTAAGCCATTTCCCAACCGAATTCCGCGGGGCACAGCACCTGGTAGTTGGAAATAACGAGGTTTGGTTAATTTTAGTTCACTAGCTTAGAGTATATTCAAATTTTCTAGAGTATTCTTAGTATTTAACCAAATATATATTTCCAAATATATATTCAGAGTTTCAAACATTTAAAGTTTCAAACATTCAGAGCTTCAAACATTCAGAGTTTCAAACATTCAGAGTTTCAAACATTCAGAGCTCTAAACATTCCCTAACCACCAAATCTCTACTTTCTCGGACTTCTAAGATAACAACAATCCATCAGAAACGTTCATTCCCCGTGATTAAATATCGCGCTGTACTTCAGTGAAATATTGTGCGGTCAGTGAGCAAAGTAGATCGAAAATTCGGAGGTGAACAAGCCCGGAAGTCGGCCATATTGACTCGACGTTTCCCATCACACGTCGGACCGTTTACGTTAGCTTTCCTGGCGCGCTCAGGATAATTTCATCGTCCTCTCGGCTGTTTCTGTTATCTAAGATTCGTGGGAATGCATCGAAAACGCACAAAAGATGACGGGGCGATCGATAAAACCGAGATAATGGGGCAACGTTAACAGTCAATTATCGTCACGAACGTGTTCGGGGGGGAATTCGCGAGTCATCGCGAGAACTTTAAGAATGCGGCTATTAAAACGGAGGAATGGAATAATAAATCAGTGGAGATCGTGATTACGTGTTTCTCCGGTGTATTTATCTAACATCTAAACAGTACATCGGAATGGAAACGGAGGGTGGGGGGATATTTGAGGAATTGTTCTACGTGCGGACAATACGAAATGATCGGTCTAAGAGTTTTTCGAGATCAAATCTTTACGCTAAAGACGTTGTCGTAGGAAATGATAAATGTAGTAGGTAACAGTAATTGTCTCCTCACTTTCGAGTATTATATAAATAGAACGTCGATGGGTTAATCGCTCCGATGAATCAATATAACAGCGAAGGCTTGGCGATACTAGATAACGTTCGGAGAAGTTGAACAACGATCTAACAAGTCATTAGCTGGAATTGAAACATCGTTTCTTCCTGCGGCGGATGTAGATAGTTTCGGTCCTTCTTTTCATTGGAAGTGAATCGTTAAGACAACTTCGAAATTCTGTTGTACGCTTTAGAAAAATTAATCTCGCGTATACGCAGCGACTCCCACAAATATTCGGACACTCTTAAAAAGGCGATAACTTTTTTAATATTGTACTATACGATTTGAACTTTTTTGGGAAGCTAGAGCAATTAGTTTACTACAGGATGTGAAAAGAAATTTTTCCAGAAATTGCAATTGATCGGAATTGTAGAAAAAATGCTAAAAGTTGCATTTTACAACTTTTTTATGCAGGCATATATTGAAAATTTAAAAAATATGTTTTGTAGATTTTTGTGAATTAAACATATTCTGAAAATTTCCGCAAAATCGGTCGACGTTGCAATGAGCTACAAACGTTTAAAAATGGTCGAAATTGATGATATTCACGATTTTCCGCCTATATGTATATAACTGCAGATTGTTACATCTTTCAATGCCTGTCGCTTTTTTCCGCATTAACCGATTTCGATGAAACTTTCACTGTACATATACGGTAACTGCACCAGTAAATGAACGCTTTTGTATATTTCAACAAATTTTAAGCCAATCATTAGAACGTAGTGTTCATTGACTGGTATTTTTTATTTAATTTCCAAAAAAATTTCTTTTCACATCCTGTAGTACACTAATTGCTCTAGTCCAATTTTTAAAAAATTATCGGCTCTTTAAGATTGTCCGAATATTTGTGGGAGTCACTGTAGTTGGGGCTGTTCTTGCGGTTTCGCGGTGGGGAAAGTCGCCTTGACACGGAACCCGAGGCATTGGGAAATCAATTTCGCACCAGGAACCGAAGCTCCTGAGGCAGAAAGGATTGATTATAATTATTTGCGAAAAATCAACGGACCGGTCAGCTTACACCGCAGTTGCACCTTGAACTTAATCGGTTCGCCTTTCCATCGTCCCCGAGGAGAGAGACGGCGTTGGATATCGGGGATTAAATCGAAACCGGAAGGACCTTAGCAAAGACTCGCGCCGTGCAATCAATTCTAATGACAATCTCTGTCTTTGTGGAATTCAGAATGATCGCGCGCGCGCGATTGCTACCCCCAACGGGTAACATTCGATCGCTAACATAAGCGTCGATAGCACTCGTGTCTCGATTGAGAACACTGTTTGCCAGATATACATTTTTATCGTGTTTTTTTTCGGTCTTTATCGGATCCGTTTTTTCTTATCTGTCTCGCATCGAAGATCCGATCAGCTTTCAAGGTGATCAAACACTGGTTCAACGAAAGGCAAACTCACTTCGTAGTCGTATTTAGCATGTTCCTCCCCGTTGTGGCACACGTAGGCGACATCCTTCTCGGGGATGACCTTCGCAGGGATCAGATCGCCCTCGTGGTGAGCCCTACCGACGTAGATGGTACATCCGTCGACGTCGCGACCCCCGACTATAGCTCTCTCGGGCATACGCTCGTGCGCACCTTTTGGGATCCACTTGCAGCCTTGGGAAAATTGAGAAAATTTATTTGGACAGTCCAGCGTTCCATCGCGCTAGCATTAGCTTGCCTGATTGTCTAAAAATCTTTGAGTCTTTTAATATTGTTCGTGCCTGAAGCTCGATAAGAAAATGAACATAGTATAATATTGGATTGGGGTCAAAGTGTCTTCGTATTTTAATGCAGAAATTAATCAAGTTTTTTCCATTTTGTAAATGAAGTCATGAAGTTTATTCAATCAAGTGTGTGCCGTTTTGATCGACCACCTTTTGCCACTTTTGAGGTTAAACCATAATCCCGCCACTGTATGTACGTGACACGTGATTTTCACAGGCCTCTTTTGAAGTCAACTTCTGTAGAGACCGAAATACATACATAGATGGTAGTCTGTCGGTGCAATATCAGGACTATACAGTGGATGCATCAAAACTTCCCAGCCAAGCTTTCTTAATTTTTGACGGGTCGCCAAAGATGTCGATCCATGGCATCCAAACATCGAGCTGTTTTTTTGTATCTAGCCTTCTTCAAATGGTTTAGAACCGTTTCGTGGTCGATATTTAGTTCCTTACCTTTTTTTATTTATCGGGGGGATACGAAGAAACGTTTTCCCCAACCCAAGATAATATGTATATGGAAAAAGCACGAGCTCATGATTCACGCCTATATCCGATCGATAGATTTCTTTCGCGTATAGATTTTTCTGGAGATATCCTGAATTCCGAGACAACTTATCTATTTCTCGGTACAAGATTATGGAATCGTAAAGCTTTCGTAAATAATGCCAAAGAAAGTATTATAGTCAGCTCTATTTTTGCAAATCGATTGCAACAATGTCTCCGGCTTATCTTTTTATCAATCATTTTACTTCACAACATTATCCTTCCAATTGTGTAAAATTAAATATCAACGTTAACAATAATGATATTGATAAGAGATTAAATAATGCACTTAACCAGTACACAGATCAATCATTGTCGCCCGAGGACGTTTCGCGCCGAAGCTATAGTGTTCAAGGATCTTTGCCGAAGTTTAAAAAGGTTTTTTACGTCTCTAGACTCCCGATTATGTATATTATATGTTTAAAAACTCACCTGACATTTTGTAACTTGTTCTACTCGTCACAGAATCAGATGTGTTGCTTATATAGCCACACCTGCGAGTTAAAAGCCGTCCTAATCTTATCTCGTATTCATTGTAATGTTTACTATATGATTCGGGCGCTCTTGCTCATAACTCTATAAAAGTGGAATTTTAGACTCCGATATCAGACGTTTCGACGAACGTCCGACGTCGCTTGTTTTGTCTTTTTCTCGCAAGCTCGAGAAAAGAGACCGGGATGAATTTGTCGAATTTTGATTTCCTGTCATGCGTCTACACGCACGCATCCGCGTTCGTACGATGCGATTTGGTATGACGAATGGAGTATAAGACGGCCCGATGATTGCAAAACGCAGATTCCACCTTAAAAACGTGTACGAGACGTCGGAGTTCTTGGTTGAATCATTTTCTTGAAATTGGTGAAAACATTGCGCTATGAAACACGCAACAACAGCACAACGAATAAGTTGTAAATACCCGTTTATTATTATAGACGTTTGACATAATTTACATTATATATATATATAATCTACGCGATGCAAAATCTGCGCGCAGTGAGTCTCGCCCACAGTTTCTCTTTACTTACAAGACGCAAGTCCGACTAAACTGTGGATCTCTATGCAAATTCAACAATTTCTACATCTTGCATTTCTCAAATTCGTGGATGTCAGGAATCCGCACAAAGATCCAGTCAGACCAGTGTGACTTGAAAACAAATGTATAAAGTTCTTTCATAAATAATACACAAGTTGAACTAAAACACGTCCCTGCATATTGGGCACGTTGCCTTCTGACTGGTACTGAACCACTTGTACTGCAACAAAAGGGATGAATGTTAGGTTTGACCGTAAATAGTAGGGGTGGGCGGGTACCTGGAAATTCGGGTTCGGGTCGGAATCCCGAAAATTTATATTGTTCGGAGACCCGAATGTCATAGATTTTCAGGTACCCGCCCACCCTTAGTAATTACTCTATAAACAAAAAATCTTTCTGCCGTCCGATGCACCAGGTATTTGGACATGGGCAGCACGAAGGCAGAATGTCGGCCGCTGGACCCTAAATCTGCCTTTGTTTAAGAGGGTAGCACGGTCGCACTGATGAGGCGGTGCCGTTTTCCAGGGCAGCACCGTCGGTAAGGGTAGGTCGCACTAATGTGGCAGACATCGGCGAAGTAAATTTTTATTGTACCAAATATAAGCACTCATCCTTTTTACTAACAATTCCAAATACCGATTTTTGAATGGAGAATTCTATTTTGTGCACATACGAGGAGAGAAAACGAGGGAAAACGGCATCAGCCACATCAGTGCGATCGTGCTGCTCTCTCGGCATCTCGTGCTGCTCGAGCGTAGCTTGGACAATATTCTGCCCGTTTTCAGGCCTAGGCCAGCTTGGCTCAAGGCAAGCCTGGTTGACTGGATAGTAGACTGCGGATCTTTATGCAAAATAAAAATTGTCTGCACCGATTGCAAGAAATAGAAACTAAATTAAATGTTATTTCTTCCTCTTCAATGATTTGTATAGAGGAGAAATTATATATTGACATCTTCAATTTTGAAAATTGTTCAACAATTTAGAATCTCATATACTCAATTTTGCTATAAATGCATAAAGATCCGCAGTATCTCGATACAATTAGTATCAGTAATCTTTCGCGAAACGGGTACGTACCAGACAAGCAGTATGAAACTTCTTGCGACACGAGTGACAGGATACTTTTGGTATTTGATAGGAACTTGAATGGAAAATACTGAAGCATATGTAGCATTCCTCGACGCCGGCGAATTTCTTGTCCAAATTTTTCTTCCATAACGCGAGGCCGTCCCATACAGATCCATTCTATTCGCAGAGAAAAGGAATGTATATCGTTATTATTAAACAAAGAAAATATTAACGTGTAAAAGAAATGAATAAAACTAACTTGATGCGTGAGGAATATTGCTAGCTGCATATGACAGTTTCTCCAATTGGCAGTCCCGCCCGCGTGTTGGCCAGGCTCCACTATGACCGTACCCAAAGGATGGTTCGGTGGCAGCGTGATGTTCAGCTCCAATTTGGTATCGCTCATTTCATAGAGCGCTGTCACTTCGCGGAACATCGAATGTACTTTCACTTGCATGTTCTCTATGTTCTGCGGCTTGTTACTGAGCAGCTCTTGGCAGAGCATAGGGCTGACATAATGGGTCGTGATTTTGTCGACAGCCGCGCTGACCCTGCTGTCGGACGCGCTCCACCATTGTCTCACCAACACTGGCAAATGCCTCAGACTGCTCCTGTACAACCAGCAGACTATGTGATCCAGCCTCCACTCTGTCCAACTTTCTGCAAAAGAACCATTTAGCATTTAGCCTTTCAGCATGTTAAAAAGAATAACGGAAAATTGACAGATAAACGTTTACCTCCAAATTCAAGAGATGGTTCTGTGGAGAAGATCTCCGTAAACTTTGCAACCTTGTTCTTGTTGTCTTGAAGCACCTCCACCGGCATCAGTCTGAAGATATTATTTAACAAACTAGGGAAGAAGTTGTCTCTGTAAAGAACATGAATTCGTAAAATGGTGGACAGTAATTTCGGGATAATTACTTGAAGGGTAGACTAGTAATTACTTGAGCGTTTCAGCGTAATGATAAAGCAAGTCTCCGTGAGCGTTCGCACACATATCTAAAATGATGGACCACAACAATAAATAGCCTACAGTGTACGTGTAAGAGTCTGTATAAGGTTGTATAGTACAGCTGACTGTGTCGCATAATCTAGAAACACAGGAGATTAATAGATCAGAAGAGACGGAACAAACTACGTGGCGTACTACTTGGAGGCAATGCTTACTTGAAATCCATTAAAACAGTGTTGACAATGTTCTGCGTATTCTGAAGCGTATTCTCCATGTTCTTAATGTTCAGACTCTCTACGCTGAAATTTTCCAACTCGACCGTAAGTTTGTCCTCTTCCACTAGTTTTGAGACAGCGTGTTTCAATAAATGATACGCTCCTAATTGAATACTGGATACAGGGGACTGCAGAAGCTTCAGACATAGGTCTACTGTTCGGGTCAAGTGAACAGCGACGATGGGAGACTTAATCGCCTGATTTTTTATTAGTACGTTTCCATTTAACATTTTCACTGTTCTTCCAATGCGATCCAGCACTACGACGCGTCTCAAATCTGTTGGCCTTTCGTTGTAGGCTTCTGTGAACGATGTTGCGACTAAGATCTTGATCTTGGATTAAGTTAGTAGGATTGTTATTTATTACCTGCGTAGGACATCCAGATTTCAGCAATGGAACATTGAATATCGCCTACGAGTACATTATTCCATTCGTCTAGTATCGCTGGAGGTATTTGATCTTGTTTGTTAATTACATTTTGGAGCGCGTGATACAGCTGACAAGTGTATACTGTCAGCGCGTCTACCTAGAGGGATAGAAAGTGATATATGTACATGCTGTCGATTCGTGTGAAGACGTTTTTAGTAATTTTAATTATTTTATTGGAACCTTAGTATCGTTAATGAACTGGTCCAATGTGACAATGGAAAGCTGCCACGTGGCGAACGATATGAAAATAAAGTTCCACTGTTCGTCGGTTAATAAGGACGGCACGTTTGTTACTAATTCCGTCAGCAATAAAATAACTTGGAACGGTAGAACTGACGACTCCAACGAGGTCGTAAAAGCATCGCTGAAAGAGAATAACGTGATTATAATAGATTCAAATTAATCGTAGATATCGTAAGAAATTCAAGTACCAATTGAAAAGCAATAGATTAGGATTGTCCTTCTCGTAAGACATTATCTTTTCCAGAATGCTCGAGTAGCTTGATCTGTCTTCCGGATTCTGTGCGCCTGATAGATTTCTTACTTTGTAAATAGCCCGCATTACTTCGCGAATGTCGTCGTTTATTTCTGTAGACGTGTTTCCAGTGGTTTGTAATTTGTCTGGAATCTAAATGGAAAATAATATTAGTATCTTGCGGTCCGACATCTCTGCTAACTCATTTTCAAATTTTCTAATATATCGACCTCGTCCACTTCGAATGATTTCTCGGATTCTTCGAAATATGTTTTCGAAGATGTTTTTCCACTAAATTGCACGCGACAGAAGTTTATTAAATAGGATGACATGCTGCCGTATTTTTCAGAATTCCTGCAAAAAATAATTAAAAGGTACATTATTAAGCGATCCGTTGCCCAAGTTAGCAAATCACTTACTTCTCAATGTAATTCCGAATTTCCTCGCCGGTATCTTCATTAGTATAAACTTTCAACTGCTCAAAGCTATCTTCAACTGTGCTCAACATTTTGTTAACATTACTATAACATTTCGTCTAAAATCAGACAATTAAGAGGTGTATTCACATTTTGACAGAGTAATTGGACTTACAATTGAAATTACTATTATACATACAGATTTGTAATACTTCGTATAAATTTGTCCTAAAAGAATCGAATATATAACATCCGTTAGTAGATCTGTAATCCCTGGCAAATCGATACATTGTATTAGAGCTTCCTGTTTCGTTAAACATATATTTTTCCAGAAATTCGCATTAAACGATGCCCATTTCAAGCACTCTTCGGTATTGTCTGTTACTGTATCACTAGTTAACATATCCTGGATAACGAACAATCCGTGTCTAAATCTTCCAGTAATCACTTCTCCATAAAGGACAATTTGCGATGTTTCGGCCATCCACGTTTGCGTATCGGAATCATAGAAGAACGTTAAAATGATTTTTTCTATAGAACTCTTATTCACGAGAAGTTTGTCATTAATTTCAATAACAATCTCAAGGAAATCCGATGCGATGTCCAGCAATATCTCGTTGGTTTGTTCTTCATTTCTGCAAAACGTTTTCAAATATTGTATATCGAGAGATTATATTTCATAGAAGAACAAAATTATTATCTTACGAGCTGTATATCTTCTTCCACAGTATAGTTGCGAATTTCCTAGTTAACTCGATGAATTTCTGTTCGGAGAGCTTTTGAACGGCTTCTAAGACACCATTTTTCCACACGGCTCTCATTGCATCGAAGCAAGTGGAATCATTGGCAAAGTAATCTTGGGAGCATAGCTCGAAAAGCGTCTCTAACACTCTTACAGCTCCCAACGTTGCTTCCTTGTGAGTCCATATCAGTGGAACAATGGTAGAAATTAATTGTGCGAAGCGTAACAAACAGGTTTCGTCCACATTATGGATCGAGTCGCATAGAATGGACACAACTTCGTTAACACGGCTTTCTTCGACCAACGAACCTAAGCATATCAGAAAAATTTAGTATCACACAGTCGAGAATTACCAAGAAGCATTTAGTAATTAAATACAAGCCTTACTGTCATCATCGGGAGACTCAAAAGCCAATAAAATAAGATCACGACTTTTCTCAAGATCAGAATAATTTCCTGTCGCTATCTCCTTCACTACATCTACCAATAAATCAGTGGTTTTCGATTGCGAACACCATTTCCGTATTATTGCATCGTTTCTATGCCTCTTTGATAAAGCACAGTGTATCACGCTTCTTGTGGTCGCAATGTCCCCGAACTGGAAATAGATAAAAGTGAAAGCTTGCGATAAATCTCCCAAGAAGTGAGACGGCTATTATTTTACCTCTGTCAGCGACCTCAAAACTTCATCCTTCTCCGAGTCGTTCATATAGGTGATAAAATTGAATATTAATTCTACTATGTGCACAGACTCTATCGATTGTTCCAATAACCATACCCTCAGAACTTGATCGTAGAAACTGAGGAAATTGATTTGAGTTTTCGACTCCGCCAAACTCGCGAACAATTTCTCGCTCTCGAAACACGTGATGAGTTTGTTCAAGTACGTGACGTACTTTTGAGTGCGTTGTTCCGTGATTTTGTCGAAGTACTTGACACAGAGAGAAATGACGAAGTTATTCAGCTCTTTCAAGAATTCTGTGTCCGTATCAACTTCCGTCGTCGCCACCGCACGCACTTCTAATTTGATATCGTCTTCTGGATCAGGGAATTTCACTTTTAGATTCTTGCGACTGTGCGTGGGCGCTGTTTTCAATGTGATTAAGAACTCGATCTGAGAATTGTTCGTGTCTGGGACGTCGAATGTCCCCGAATTTTGGGACACGTCTATCAGTAAATCGAACAGCCTGTTCAATTCCGACCAAAACTGTTCCATTAGGTAGGTGTACGATCGAAGCTCTTCGTTTCCCCGATTCTTGCTCCAGTAGCGCACCAGCTGTGCAATCTCGCAGAAAAGAATTTGTTTCATCGGGCTCTTCTCTTTCAAGCATGTTCCTATCACCGGGATCAGTTGTTCCTTGAGAAGCGTCGCAGACAAGTCTCTGTCCTTAGCGTTCAACAGAACCGAGTATCGTAGGCATTCGATGAACGACGTTGTTACAGCAAACATCTCTGACCGGCTCGATTGCACGCTCTTCACGGAAAATCCCTGTCGCATGTTCTCGAAGAAGTTCGTGTACAAGTTGCGAACGTCGATATTGAATTTCGGGAATTGACTGACGAATGGTAGCAAGTTCGGGTACACGATGCTGGCAGAATATTGTCCTCCGGCTCGTAGAACTCGCCACAGTTTTGGTAACACCAGTTTCTCAATGCTCACGAAGCTGTACCAGTCCTCTATTTTCGTTATGGCGACAAGCATGGATTCCCAAACAGCGGACACGAGCGCAGGCTCCGTCTCATCCAAGCTGTTCATGATCGTAGTCACAGCTCTCTTTTTCTCGTCTTGCAGCAGTATGGTAGCGTTATCGATCAACGATGTTAACACGTTAAAGAATGCTGTCTTCACAGGAAGAGCGTCGTACTTGACCAGCTTCCAAAATTTACTGTTCCGTACGATTTTATAGTGAATGTCGGACATCTTTTCAATTTCTTCCATGGGAACTTTTCTCAGATAAGAACTGTAACCCTGTAGACTAGCTATCAGCACCCTTTGATACTTTGCTTCCATTTCTTCTGCCGCAAGATTCCTGGCAACAGAATGTATGTATTAATAATCATTTTTCTGCTAATAGTGGTTTCTATTTTTCACACGAACGTAAAACGTACTTTCGTAGGCATAAAGACTGTGCCGTGTGAATAGTAATATTATCACAGATGTATTGCAGAATTTCATGTTGACAGTGTACAATGGCGTCCACGATCTTCTTCTGAGGAAACGTGTTCTGCAGAAAAGATTTCACAGTTTAGTTAAGCATTTTCAAACTTCCGTCATTCAAGACTTTAGAATACTCTTTACACTAAACGAATTGGTAGCAGCCGAAGCAGCTGGAGCATAAGTGTCGTGTTGGGAAGTAAACCAAGCTCCTGCCAGTTGCTTTAAATACATGGCTATACCCTTGCCTACACGCTTCACCACAGCAGCATGCGCTAGCTGTGCACCTTCTCTTACTCTATGTTCGACGTCTATAGCTAAGACGCAATATAACCTCGGCCAGAATGGCAGCATTCCTTCCACAGCTGATAATTCAGAATCTTTACATAGAACTGCAAACTCCAGCAAGGCCTGTCGATACACAATATTATTTAATCGTAGGATGTCCTGCTTTAAGGGGATAGACTCACGTTTCCAGGATTGCAAGGGTGCAGGATGCGCCTTCTCAAAAGATCAATCTATTTTTACGTTTACGAGGCGCATTTTGCATTATTCGGCAGCGTAATTTGCATTACTGGAAACCACAGAGCTGCGCATGTTGCTATTTCAAGCGAATAATGCAAATTACACCTTGTAAACCTAAAAATAGGACTTTTGAGGGCGATTGCGGCCTAGATTGCTTTAGTGCTTTTGATTACTACTTGCAATCCTAGAAAAGAATCTACCCTGTTAAACTAAAATCAGACCATCAAGATCTCACCTTGCATTTTGTTGTTGCATCTTTCTTGTTCATTTTCTTTAATACTATTTGAAAGTTACTATCTACATTGTTCATTTCAACCTCATTTGTACTAGAAAGGGATAAGCCTGGCAACACAGGTACATATCCACCATCGTTCACCGCAGAAAAACCAACAAATTTGGGCATCGCAGTACCCAAAAGTTCGGCACTCCTGCTACTATTTGATGGCTGAAAACACAAATATATATATATATATATATATGTCTTAACGAAAATCAATTATCAAAGACAATTATCAAATATTAAATATTAAAATACATATAGATCATATGTCAAAGTAGTACAGGTTATCTTTATTTCAATCAATTGTGTCACGTCGTATTATTTCGTATTATCTCGCGTTCTTTATTAATTATTTCAGTTTATTAGCAGGATTAGATCGCCTATAAAAATAACGCGAGGATAATTATGAATCTAAAACGTTGTGTGAGAACGAAACATAACCTACAACATTGATATCTTATGACAAAGTTTCGCTCACCCTTGCATTGTTTTTCGTTCGTTGTGCCTGTTTATTTCTCCCCATGATAATTAATAGAGAAGCAACAGAAAACAATAGATTCTGTGATCACGCATAAATTTTGTTCACTTAGTTGTTTGCCAATAACACAGCGATTGTTGAAAACAAATCTCCAGTGTGAATGCACCTGTAAACAGTAAGCACCATCGAGAACATAGCCACCAGCCACATTGCGAATTCCATACAGAAATCGCATTTTGTATCGAAATTTAAAGATAAATTAACATACAATCATTAATTTATATTGAAATTGTAATTAGACCGACAGAAAGTTGGTAGAGCGAGATACATGTCTGTGAAAAGATACTTTACAATAACATGCTTTGCAACAGCTGACTTCTCGATGACTGTCAGTGTCAGTGATGCGAGCAGATGCGAGCGCGTAACCTAAAGCAAAATGTTATAACGAGGCACTATGGTGAGACATAGTGCGAATAAAATAGTATATCGAGCGCCAAAACATTAAGAATCATTTCGCTTCACGTGTCAAGTAAGAAACCATTGAATCTACGAATCGGGATAACTCTGGTTTCCCTAATACTCCTTTACTATGAGGTTACTATTTTTTATAGGTTAGAAAGATAAGAAACATGAGCATGGGGAACAAATTAGCCCAGAGGTTGCTCTTATCGTACTGCGCCTTCACTTGTATTTATTTCCCTGGTATCCTGATATTACTCAAGTTGAACGACAGCTTGTACAATGTGGGAAAGTACAAGTTTATTCCAGTATTATTAATACTTCTGTTCGCGGAAGTCATGAAACTCCTCTTTCCCATGTTTCACTCAGAATCCGCTATCATAGGAAAAAGCGACTTGAGAACATCCTCGAGAGCTAGAAGATCTTGGTCAAGACATCTCAGGGAGATCTTTAAGTTTTTGTTAGCAGCTTTTCTATTATCCGTCGTATACTATGTTATAATCGTGCTGTTCGGTGCACCTGTTTTCGTGCACCACGAGGAAACTACCATGCTCACGGTCACGCTGACCACTCTTACATTTGTTCCTGCTAGTCTGCATTTAGGAGTAGACAGTGCGTTGGAGATCATGACAGGAATACAGTCGCAGAAGGACAATGTTTTAGCAAACGCTGTGAAGACTAATGTTCAAGCTACTCTTTTGGGCACCTGGTTGGGTGCTATCGCAATTCCATTAGACTGGGATCGTCCTTGGCAAGTTTGGCCAATCCCTTGTGTAATAGGCGCCTTACTCGGCTACATGACTGCGCATTTTATTACTCTCGTACAAACATTACCTGTGTTAAGAGTAGGCAAGAAAGTTCATAGGTGAATCGTCGATAATTGTACAAATAGTATGATAAATACAACAATTTGTACTCTGAGGAAATTATTTATAGACTTAATAAAGAAATGAATGCATTCGAGAAGGTGACTATGTTTATTGAGAATTACACAACAGCGAAAAAATTGAACAGTCGCTTACAAATAAACGTTTTATCTATCTTAGAGGTCATGCGAGGTCAAATATATACGATAACCATTGAATTTGGAATTTAGTTGCCTAAAATAGTTGAAACAGTTTACCAAATCTCTTTCGATATGGTCGTAAATGTTTATACACAAAATAGGATATACATTTTTGTTATTGCTTTCGGAATATTATAAATTGGTCTATTAAATAAAAGACCTTGAAATAGATAGATATAAATTCGATTGATACATTAGACTGCGGATCTTTATGCAAAATAAAAATGTTCTGTGTTTGTTGTGGGAAGTAGCGGCTTCGGTATTCTTAAATTTTCCTAATCTGTTACTGTTTTATATTTCACGCAACCAATTTCTTCATAAATGCATAATTCTCTAATTATTATTCTCCGAGCAATTTTATACGTATATTTATCGTAACGTCGGTAAACACTACATAGATGTCAGTAGTATTGGATTAGCACTGCGTGCAAATCACGACCTTGAGGTTTATCACTGCCGGCATCGAGATCGAGAATTCGAGAGTAATTCATTGTCGTGTTGTACAGTCTGTCTCTCACAGTCTTCCGAACCGTTGATTAATAATTTGCATGAAACATGCCTGAAACCGCAGGAAAGGTATTTATTCTTTGCAATAACATAGCAAAAAGCTTTTTTTCGATTTCATTGGTTATGAATAAGATTGTGTTTCTTTTTATGCGAACGGCAGGTAATTAAATGTAAAGCGGCGGTAGCATGGAAGGAGAAGCAGCCTCTTTCGATCGAGGAGATAGAAGTAGCACCTCCGAAAGCTCATGAAGTCAGGATCAAAGTTGTAGCTGTAGCTCTGTGCCATACGGATGCCTATACTCTGGATGGATTGGATCCAGAAGGAATTTTCCCATGTGTTCTTGGTCATGAGGGCAGTGGTATTGTGGAGAGCGTTGGCGAAGGAGTCACGGAATTTCAACCCGGTATAATCATCATTGGGAGCTCCAAAATTGGCACAGAGGCGGTAGAAAAATATGGAAGGTAGTCCTAAATGTGCGACAAGGACCAACCTTATTATTCTGTGCCATTTCCCAAGCTCCCAACATTTTATGTAGAATTGTATTGCCTGTGTCTTTTTTCTCTAGACACGAACAATACATTGTATTCAGACAGATTGTATTATGCTAAACGATTCTCCATGTTATGTCTCAAGGCGATCACGTGGTTCCATTGTACATTCCTCAATGCAAGGATTGCAAGTTTTGCAAGTCCCCGAAAACGAATCTGTGCAGCAAGATACGTAATACTCAAGGAAAGGGTGTGATGCCCGACGGTACTTCTCGGTTCACTTGCAAGAATCAGACTCTTGCTCACTTCATGGGTTGTTCTACTTTCTCAGAGTACACAGTGGTAGCTGATATCTCTCTTGCTAAGGTACTTGCCCGTTTACAGCATTTATGGCTTCTAAAAATGTTAAAAAAATGCTGGAATATAAAATTCCACAGATCTTAATATGGTTTTTACTTATGCCAGATCTATAGAAGCTACTATTACTGAAGATAAGATTTCATTTGTTCCCACTTTCTTGAAATTTGCCTGCAAAAATTAATAATTGCATAAACATTCGCAGTCTAATCATGAATAATTTATAGAATATTTAAAGTAAATTACAATTCTCTTATTTTAGGTTGATCCCAGTGCACCGCTCGAGAAGGTTTGCTTGTTGGGTTGTGGAGTACCTACCGGCTATGGTGCTGCCCTTAACACGGCCAAAGTGGAGCCTGGAAGTTCATGTGCTATATGGGGACTGGGTGCAGTGGGGCTGGCAGTTGCACTTGGTTGCAAGAAAGCTGGTGCAACGCGCATTATCGGCGTAGACGTGAATCCGAGCAAATTCGAGCTTGGTAAGATGTGAGCACTTGATCTATCTAGTTTTACCCTTGAAGGAGGAGTTGAACATTTTTCTATTTAATTGTTGTGCAGCTAAAACTTTTGGATGCACCGAATTCGTTAACCCCAAGGATCACAGTAAACCAATTCAGGAAGTTCTGGTAGAAATGACCGATGGAGGATTGGATTACACTTTCGAGTGTGTCGGCAATGTTAACACCATGGTATCTAGGAAGTCGTTGATTTTTTTAAGTATCGTGAATTACGCAGAGCAGTCGGCGAATAATAAATTTTTTTGCAGAGAGCTGCTTTGGAATCCTGCCATAAGGGATGGGGTACATCCGTCATCGTGGGTGTAGCCGCAGCAGGTCAGGAAATCAGCACTCGTCCTTTCCAATTGGTGACAGGCCGAGTATGGAAAGGAACTGCGTTCGGTGGCTGGAAGTCCAAGGAGAGCGTGCCAAAACTGGTACAAGAATACATGTCGAAGTCGCTCATGCTCGACGAGTTCGTTACTCACACTCTTCCGTTCGAGAAGATCAACGAAGGATTCGATTTATTACACTCGGGATCATGGTAACTTCTATTAACTCAATACTCTTGAAACAACTACCGGTTAACAGAAAATATTATCTTTTGTTTTCTTTTTGTTTTAGCTTAAGAGCAGTGCTCAAGTACTAAACGCGCGAGTCTAAAAAGTGATTTACAGTTACAGTGTCAGTATCTTTCTACAGTCTTCCTAGACACGATTGGAACACGTCTATATTCTTTTGTAACGATTTTTAAATAAAAATAATATATATATTGATATTTTATAGAGTCTCGGCGTGTGTGATTGCAAGGAAGAGACGGTGCGCGAACCAGTTTTCTACAACAATCTTTATTCATAAAGAATTCTTACAGCCACATGTACAATACCAATCTGGTGAAATATCAATAGTAGCTTCGGGATGAAGTAAAAATTCTTTACGCTTCGACCAGGTGCATACCTTACAAAAATCATCACGTTTACGAAGATCATAGACGATGATTTTCCCCCATTGTATATAATTATGTATATACAATATGCAAGACGACGTTCTCAGTAAAACTATCGTATGGTTGCGGTTTCTCGAGTTATGCTCGGTTAATCTATAATGTTGACGGTACGGCAATAAATTCAGGCTGGGAATAGAAATTGCGCTCGAACGTGGCAAAGAGTGCATCGTGGTGTTGTCGGTGAATTCATTACGTCGCGGACGAATGGACATTTCTCTACGAGTCCTTATATTTTATCGCTAGACTGCCGAGGTTTATGCATCGACTACCATAAAATACCATGAGATATGTAGAAACATAAAAAGAAATATCAACGAATATCACCGTAAGACAATTAACTAAACGATCCAATGTGGTACAAAGTATTTGTAAGTAAGTTTGTACCAAGTACAAAGTAATACTTTATGTATTTATCGTCGATTGCTCTCTAAGTAATGCTAATTCGCGTAAACATCTGCAGTCTGTTTCCTGTTCCGATGTCTGAGAATGACGCGGTGTTTTCTGGTGCTCGTTAAAACGCGGTTTTTGTTAATTATTCTTGGACAGTTTACTCGCTTCCTCCCATATCGTACGTTCGTTATACGGTCTCGATTAAGTTGCTCACAGAAGAGTAGAATGCAAGCGCGATCGCATATAAGAATAAGTACCGAAAATCCATAGTACGGTATTGCCGCTAATCGATAACAATAATTAATAATAGTTTAAAGAATGCGCATGTCGATGCTCTTCCGAAATAGACGACGACGACGACGCTAGAAACAGAAACATCTCTGGACACGTGTGTTTCGGTTCTCTAGAATGCGGATTAACGTGTAATAATTTGCACTGTCTAATCACCTACGTGTAAATTCGCCACCTAATCGCGAGAGCTAGGGCATATTCACATAGTCACACCGATCGTTTTTTCCATTTCTTTTTCGTTTGTTCTACGGATTACAATAGTTTTATACCTTCTAGTACCTACGGTGTACCACACACTCGTTAAGTAAAAGTCGTAAGTAAAAATGCTTATAATTACAAGTAAACGCAGACGAATCACGACGTGCTCTCTTTGTTATCAAATATTAAAAACGCTTACCCCCGCGTTTCCTCAATCCTTTCTCTCGGGGGGGTCGAGAGAGGATCCCTTTTGTAGACGCGCGCGTTACTCTTCTTCTTTTTCGTGAACTTTGAAAATTGCGTGTGTGTGTGTGTGTGTGAGTGTGTGTGACAAAACGTCGAAGGGGAAAGAAATATGTTTGTCGAATGGAATGAAGAACGTATCGTGTATCTTAAAATATTTTTTTCTTTTTTTTTAGTTTTTTTTCTCGTCCTTTTACTATTCGTGTACAAGGAGTGCATCGCGAGTTCATAGAATTCTCTCCGGCATCTCCCCTCCTTCGTCGTCGTGATTGAGCTGCTGCTTAGTAGTTAGCGAGTATGAAATAGGTCATTCTTTTTAATGCAAGTGTTATATCTTACACTAGAACTCGCAACGCAAGATGGCTACGAGAGAAAAGAATGAAAGCTCGAGGCAGAAAAGGGGGAAGAAGAAGAAGAAGAAGAAGAAGAAGAGGAAAAATAAATAAGCGACGGAAATCGTTAGGTCTACATATATATACAGGACGTTTTAGAAAATATTCTCCGTCGGTAAGTGCCGTGAAAAAAACATTTTGTTCACCCCTCGAAAAGTGTCCTCATTGTTCCACATAAGGGATGTTCAATTTTAAGCTTCGAACCTTCTGAATGAACAACGACATTTTCTACAACACCCTGTATGCATTATTCTCTTGTAGATATCAGCGAAGGTGTTCAGCAACGGGACTGGATCGAATCTACAATACTTCTTTTAGCGGGATTATGGCAATCAAGTAAATATACATCTGACTTCTACATCTCCAAGCGTGCAACTTTCTAGGTGTGTGTATGTGTTTATGTGTGTGTGTGTGTTGAACTGCTGACGATCGGCCTGGTTTTCTCTCTCAGCCAGCTTGTTCTTCTTCTGCCGTATTATCGTTAGTCATAGACAGTATAATGTATTATTTATTTATATATTTATATTTATATATATATATTTGTATATATATATATTATGCTTAGACATTACAATTCGAGATATCGTTAATCTAGCGCGGTTAGAAATCATAATCATATAGAGCATTCTTTTTCTTTCTTTCTCGCTCTCGCTCTCTCTTTCTCTCAATATTTTTCTTTTTTGTTTCTTTGTTAAACTTTATCTCTGTTGCATCATCTTCTCTCGTTAAATGTATCGTTAATTTCTATGCGTCGGTGTGGAGTGGACATGAATTCTACCCGATGGAGGATGATCTTCCCATTTCTTGAACACCTCGTGAGTGTGTCTCTCCTATCTCTCTATTCTCTCACTTCTTTCTCTCCCACTCTCTCGCTCGCTCTCTTTCTCTCTCTACCATTCTATACGCATAAATAGTGTATAACTGTATTATTTATAGACGAGTTGTGCATGGAGGTACCTCGAGGGGCACACACAGGCTAAAGGTCATTCGCATTTCTGTCTCTGCGACAATCTGCGCCGATTCTTGTCGAAGGTAAATGCAATCCAGTCGGAATATCAAACATTGCACGGGTTCTTCTCTATTGCACGACTGTGTGTATATATGTATACGTGTGTACATGTGTTACGTGTGGAACGTGTGTGTCTGTCTGTTTCTGTGTGATTTTATTGCACTGTTTAACTTCCCTCTCTTAACCCGTTTGGCACTTGTGTCTTCGTCTTCCCTAATCGACCGGATTTAGCGTTGATTAAATTGTTGATTCTCTGTTTTCGGTTGGATCGAAGCTCTTTGTGCCAAGATCAGCACTCGAGGATTCAACCGTTGATCCTGATGGCCACCGACGGCTCCTGAAGAGAACTCCCTAGCTCGGAGAGCAGCCGGTGTAACGTGTAACCTTCGCTTCTTTCCGAAGCGGAGCTCTCTTCTCTTTACGTATCTCAGCGTATTCCTTTTGTTTCGTTGCTCTACGAACTGGCTTTTTGTTTTAGGCTCGCACGCAGCCTCCGCCGCCCTGATTCACCGAAGACACCTCCAATCACAACGGCGATGATCGATACGACTGGACAACCGGAAAAGGGAACCTCGTTGTCCGATCGCTCGATATCACGTCAAGGTACTGCTCCCGGTTAGCTGCTGCTGTTTTCTCTGTGTCGGTTGGCTGATCCTAAGGAGTCTAGAAGTCTAACGGCTGATCAGCGGACCCCTCGAGATCCTGGCCCACATCTGTGCCTCCGTCCTCGTCGTCGTCCAGGTCCACACTGTTGGTCTTTAGTCCTCCGTTGCTTATCTTGTTCACTATCATGTCTGAAACATTAATGATACTATTGATTAACGATTGCTACCGATTGCTATTGAGAAAGAAGACAGTCTTGGGTGAAGCACATCAGCAGGAAGAGGCCCTGCCCTATTGCGGTCATGCGTAAACTTCCGAAAGTCGGTCAAATCGGATCGAGCTAAAATTTTTAATTAAAAACATGTTTCCCAAAAGGATTTTTGGCTACTCGAAAAGAAATTTCTTATCATGTTAGTTTAATTTTTATTTAATGTAAACTCGGTGAGGTAGAAAATTACACAAATTGGGGAACATCACATATTTTTAATGCAAAATAATTTAATGTAAAATTATTTGACCGACTTTCGAAAGTTTACTCGTGGTCACTAGCGGTTGTTGATCATGTAAACTCCTATTTTATGAAAACCATTAGTTTTCTATTTTACCAACAAAATGAATAATAAAATAGGAATTTACACTACCGAAAACCGGTACATTACCATGCGGGGTTGAAAGTCGAGAGTTGAACCATCGGGAACTGTGTTTTACCATCACAGTTTGTGGTTACCATCTGCGCAGACGTCGGTAATTTATCGAGTAATTACAGCGTTTTGCTGCTGCACGAGTTTCAAGTAATTATTTAATTATTGCGCGATCGTACGTGGATTTTCTTGCATAGTACAGATGCGGCAAAATCTAATAAACAAGCCACGGCGATTAAAATATTTTGCTAACGCATATTAATGATGCAATCGATGATTTTCTTGCACGTGTAATGGACGCCTCGGACAAATCTTGAATTGCTACAGCTGTTAACACACAGCTAACTCTTTTCTTTTGTTCAAGGTACTGATCCAGCTGGCACGATGTTAAACGGCGATCGCTTTCTGCCTCGAGGAGCTTGGGGGATGGAACACAGGGTAAGTTTGGGAGGCGTGTGCTTTCGCCTCTGTCTTCGAGGCTCTATTGTCATCTAGCGTTTGAACCTACCGCAGTCTGGTTTGCTGCCACGTGTTCTGGTACCGGCGAACTCGACGCCGTGGGGGTCGACACACCAGCAAAGACCTAGACCACGATGGCACTGGGTACTTCGGTAGTACCCTCGAGAGTCGCAGGCGGGTGCAACGTCCGGAGATGATCGTTTGCGCACGGCAGCACACGGACGTTCAGCTTTTGAGAAGCAGCCGCACCATTCGGGCCCGTTCACGAAGATGTCCCTGGAAGCACAATGTTCGTCGCTTTAGTTTAAGCTATCAACAGGGAGTTCTCCACCAAGTACAATCACAACCTCCGACTAAAACAACCGATTCCAAGTTAACCCTTGCGAGGCGGACATTCTCGACGACCGTTTCACTTGATTGATTTCAGCCATAGCCCTCAGATTCATTGAAGTTCTTACGTAGGTTTTACTTCTTCGCGATCAATCCTGATCCTCTCATCGAGTATACACATTAGATTGGAGGGCAAGTTTCGTCGTATTTTATTTTATTTGTTGCCATCTTTCAGATTATAACTCACTAGCAACATGCGTTTTTGATTTGCAAGCACACACACACACAAAATTACTTGCTTCTTTAAAATGCGACAAAACCTCCCCTCCAACCTAATACAACCGTTTAAACCGACCGCCAGCCAAGCATTTATTTATAGAGCCGCTAATAACGATTTAAAGTCCAGCGTCGGATGGATTCCGTTATTTGTCGGAAACGATCAGGGGCCAATTAGATTCGGGGCGCAATGTGGCCGCGTATTGTGCCCCGGCGAAGCACCTCGGCAACGAAGGTCGTAAAACGAGCAGTAAACCGAGTAGTTAAGAAGTTAAGCGACTTGTGCCCGGTAGTCGACAATCATACGAGATCATATACAGTTAGAGCTTCTTAATGCTAAGGTGTACGACACAGTTGCCGAGTCATTTTCTCCTCAACGTTCTCGAGGTTTTTAGTACAGCAAACGCAGTCATCCGTATTGCTCCATTTAAAACGCTAGAACCAACCATTGCTTTACAATCATCCCCTTTCTTCACATTCGGAATAACAAATCGCACCCCAGGAAGAAAAGTGACGCAAGTCGAAAAATGGCAATTTTGAGGTTATGTCATTGAAAAATACTGTAAGTTTCATAGTATTCTTTAAGTTGATCTTTTTTCTCAAATGCTGCATTTTTGAGTTGTGTTACTTTTCTTGCTGGGGTGCGAAATACGTACACTTGTTCTCAATCTCTTTTCTCTCGCTCTCTCTCCGAGCCTGGCGGCCTGACAGGAGCCAAACGACTCTGTTTTCACACGTATCGTTCATCCGCGTTGCTCCATTTAAAACTCTAGAACCAATCATTGCTTCACAGTCACTCCTTTTCTTCACATTCGGAATAACAAATATGTACACTTGTACGCAAGCGCGCTCTCTCTCTCTCTCTCTCTCTCTCTCTTAGCCTGGCGGGAGCCAAACGACTCGGTTTTCACACGTATCCGTACAATCATCCTCTCCCTAACAATCAGTCAGCTACTTGGTCTGGAGGCACGTACGCTCGAGACCTATTACACTCGAGCGTCCGGCATGACGCGGCGGCTACCAACCCTCTCGCCGCGTTGCTCCGACGGTATTAAAAACTGAAAGGGTTTCTCGTTCCCTTTCCGGGTCACGTATCCCGCGAGTTTAATGATTTACAAGCAGCGCAGAGGTGGAGGAAGAAGAAGAAGGGAGTCCGCCGCGATGCGACAAGCGGATTACAACGCGAGCAGGACGTGTCTCGCTACGTGAACGGAATCGAAAGGGTTGTTACGCCCTCTTAACGTCCGCGAACGCCGTTTATCGACGTCACGGCTGTCCCGGAATCGAACGGGTGAGATTTCGCATGGATTCTACGTAGAAATGATTGTGCACTGTAATTAGACTGCCTATTTTATGCATTTATGATGAAATAGGATGGATAGCAGACAGAAAACTAATTATAATTTTAGTTCGTGTAACTTTTGTTACAACGGGATAGGGGTACAGTGAATCGCAGTAATATTCGGACACTTTTGAAAGGACTTTTATATTGTAAAGAAAAGTTTCTAGTGTTTTCTCTGTAATTCCGATCAATTGCAATTTTATTTTAGTCTTGTTGTAAATTAACACTTGGCAGTCGAGTTGCCACTAAAAATTCGTGTAACTTTATTCACAATATTGTTTAGATTATATTAAATATATTGGTACGTAATCGATAGACAGCGAATTTTATGCATTTATAACAAAAATCAGTAAAAACATTTTAAAAATTGTAAAAACACGCAGACGGTATTTTTAATCAATTAAAATTATTTACACAATAAATAAATCTTTGTTCAGCTTCGTTCCTATGCAAACGATGCATAAACATTTTATTTTGCATGAAGATCCGCTGTCTACTAATTAATTACTACACATTTTTAATGTGTAAGAAACGTGTTTTTACATTTACTTTATTTACTTACGTCGTATTTTACCACGTTTTTATTAGCTCGCTTTCTTGTCTGTCTGTCTGTGTAAGTTCCACAAAAATGCAGATTACAACAAAGTTTGAGAGCTACATTTAATATAATTAGTAAACAAAACTGTTTAAAATAAGTAGCAGTCAAAAGAAACGGTCTTTCGAAATGAAACACTTAAAATAGTAGGGAGCTGTTGGCAACAAAATTGAAAAATAATTCGAAGTGCAAAGGGTTAAGCAATACTTACCCTTAACGAGCTATTATATCAATTTCATATCCATAAAGTGAAAAAATTTATGTCTTGTGGTAAACTAATTGCTCCAACTTCTCAAAAAGATATTCAAGTCGAGTAATCTGATATTAAAAAAGTTCTCGTGCTTTTAAAACTGCCCGAATATTACTATGGTTCACTGTGAAAGGAGATTGGAACTGCTGATCATCGTAGGAAGTGATAGCGCAAGGGGTTGATAGCCTCTCGGCGTCGGATAGTTCTTCGTCCACCGATATGGGAAAAGGAGAAACGGGTTACAGGGACTAGGACTAGTGCTTGTACGTGCCGGGAATCGTAAAGGGTGGGTTCTCGTCCCCTGTCCACGGGCTCGGGACTCACCCGTCTGTGTCGCAGCCGTCGAGGAACGGCTTCAGACACGGCTCGTTCTGATCGTGCTCCAGCCCGTACAACTCGGAAAGGGAGAGCCTGCCGTCGTTGTCGCTGTCCAAATGTCCGAACATCCACCTGACCTCGCACTGGCAGCCGATGGGCAGGTGACCTGGAAACGGCGTCCGCGAAATATGAATTCCAATGGCCACTTCTACGCGCGCGGACTGCGCCGAATCAAATTGCGATTCGCTCGGAACACCACCGACCACGTAACTTCTCCGCCCGGGGCTCGTTGCCGTTTTAACACTGAACCTACCGAGCACTAAAAGCGGTTCAAAATGTTTCAGCTCACAAAAATGATAAGGCTCTATTTATTTAGATTTTTTTTAGATAATTTACAAATAAACAACTTGATCATTTAAATAATTGTAAGATGAAAAATTTAGTGTTAAGGTCGGCTGCTTTTTACTTTACTGGACTAAAAATTTGTGGCTTCCTCTTATAAATTATGATGTATTTCTCTAATCCTGTAGGATTAATGGTTCAGGAGTTATGCTTGCTTAAAGTTGTGCATTTTTCAGTGTTTTTGACAGGTAAGGGCGCCGCCATATTGGTTTGTAGTGTCGCGCGCCGCTTACCGAGCAGAGCCGCTAGGTGGTACTAAGTAAGCGGCTCGCGGTCGTCACTACGAACCCATATGGCGCCGCACTTACCTGTCAAAAATACTGCAGATTGCTCAACTTTAAGCAAGCATAACTCCTGAACCATTGATCCTACAGCATCGAAACTTCGATCTGCAGCCGTTCCGGGTACAAATCTACTGGATTACATACCAAATACATCATAATTTATAGGAGAACGGCACAAATTTTGAGTCCGATAAAGTAAAGTTTACCCTTAAGGTCGGTTTATATTAGCCAGTCCAGGCCAGTCGGACGGAACCTTACTATCCTGGTTTTGTATCCAGTATTTTAGCTTTTTGGAAAATACTGGATAGAAAACCAAGGTTCTGTCCGACTGGCCTGGACTGGCTAAGATAAACCGACCTTTAGGCAGTCCGTTGACTTCGACCGATAATTTTGGTGCGCGTCGAATAAAAAATGGAGAGATAAATAATTATCTGTATAAATAATTATACAGAGGAGTACAGTCTTCCCTCGCATAGTGTTACTATCTTGAGGATATGGAGACTTTAAAACACGATAGAATTGCAATTATATTTACTCGTTTAATAAGCGACAAAACTTTCGAGCGCAAAGAAGGACAGTTAAACAATAACACCAATGCAAAACATTTTTAGTTTTGATTCTCTTTATCTCCCTAGTAGGGGGATAAAAAGGTAACATTATCCGTAGAGACAAAAGTGACACTATGCGAGGGAAGACTGTACTTGCATTATTCTCTCTGTAAATAATTACCGGAGACCCGGGGAATTATTGAAACTCGTTCGGATTATTCGCGGATAAATATTGAAATCTCGCCTGAGAGCGAGAGGGAGGAAGGGTTCGACGAACAATATCGCGGGAGACACGGCAAAGTAATCGCGCCGGATCTCGACGGGAAGCGATTCATTCTAACGGGACAATTCTGAACTGGTACGAAAGTGATTGTACCGAAGTCGAATAGCGTACAGTGACGTGAGGCAGTTCCGAACTGTAATGTCCAGGACCCGTTCCGTCTCGTGCGGAGCAATTAGTCTCTTGTATATATTCAGCCTTGATCCTCGGGGGTTGCGAACGCGCCGTCTCGTCTACAATCACCCTTCAGCACTACCCCGGCTTTCCAATTTCTATTGTCTCCCCCGGCAATTTTCTTTCGTCGATTGAAAAAAAGTATTTTCCACCCGAGGGGTGGATTATCGCATTACGGGAAAAAAGCCTGTGATGTTCAAATGCGTTTCGAATAATTTCGGGGAGAGTACAGTAAATCCTCTATAAACGCAAAAGCCTCAGGTGGATTCGTTTGCATTTATCGTAGATGGGACACTATTTTTTGAGCTTCAAAGGCCCAACGTAGAGAAGGACAGCGACTCTCCGCGTCTCTTTCTTTCCCGTACGCTGTCCTTCCTTGCGCCCGAAACTTTCATCGCCAATTAAACCACTAAATACAGTTGAAATTATATCGTGTTTGGTCTTATTTTAATCAGAAAAACGCCACAAATATATTGGTGAAAATTCCATAAAAAAATAAGTAATAATGAAAAAGATTTTATATTGCTATTACATTGTGAGGACACTCTTAAAAGCACCATAACTTTTTTAATATTAGAATATACGACTTGAAATTTTTGGAGAAGGTAGAACAATTGGTTTACTACACAACGTGACAAAAATTTTTGAAAAAAACTTCAACTTATCGGAAAAAATAGTAAAAGTTGTATTTTTCAACTTCTTTTTGCGAGCTTATATGGAAAATTTAGAAAACACGTTTCGTAGATCTGTATCAATTAAATATATTGTACCTTAGCCGAGATCGGATTACTACGGTGGGTTGGGGGGGGATATTTCTTTTGCGTTTATCGTGTACAGCCTTTTTGCATTTACAGAGGATTTACTGTATAACGGACGATCGTCCCGCTGAAGAGAGTTCGTTATGCAAATGAAGAAGAGACCTTTTGGTTTAGGATGCGGACGACGGTGCTTCGAGTCGGACATCACGACGGAGAACCAGTCCAACAGTCGGTTCGCCATCGCCGGCTTGAACGACGCTGGACAATCAGCGTTCCGGGACAACTGGGAGTTGTAAGTCGACTTCAACGGGGACGGCGTCTTCTCCATAACTTCGTTGCTCATCAGATGCTTGTCGTCGTATTTGCCCTCGGCAGCCAGCGCCTGGAAAAATACAGAGAAACTGGATCAACGAAACGGACGACCATCGTCCGGGACTCTTAATTGGACGGAACCGTTGTTCCAGGTACGTTTCGACCATGATTAATTACTCGACCGTGTCTCGGAAAATGTTACGATCCACCAATAATACCACTGTCGCGTTAGACAGGCAATTTTATCATTCTAATTGGCTCTCTATCGTGCAATCTTATCTGTTATTTTAAACCTCCCTCGTGTTATCCCTTGTGTCAATTTGACACAGTTTTCCTGAAATAAATTATACTGTTCCGTTATTAGTGGGTAAATTCGCCCAAAACTTCGTGACTTTTGTTTTATTAATGCGTCACACATAATCGAAAAACCTAAGATCAATCTGTACTTGTACGTTGTATCAATTTGACACCGAGGGACAGATTCAGTTTGTGAAATGAGGGACGGGTGAGGGTTAAATGCAGGGTGAGTCTCGTAACGTGACGATCTCAAATAACTCTTAAGTTATTTGTTGTACGAAAAAAATGTTGAAACAAATCTTGCATGGTTCCTAGGGGGGCATACAGCGCTGCAATCAGATTTTTGTTACTTCGATTTTGTATCAAGATATGAAGGTCACCTTCAGTTTTTTAAATAGAATGCCCAATATTTTTTCTCGAACTCGGATGAAGCACAAAATTCTGCGTAAAAAAGTATTGATCTTCGTATATCATAAATCTAATAGTTAACGAGATATTATCGAAACAATTTTCTTACTCCTTTGGATAATATCTCGTTAACTATTAGGTTTAGGACATATGAGGTTGAAATTATTTTAGATGGTCACGTCAACGAGACTCACCCCGTATAACCTGGGGGTTGGAAATATTTATCGATTCAGGGTTCTCGACACAGTTACGAGAACCGTTTGACGATTAACTTCATCAATCGATTGAATCAACCGTCGATTTTTCAATGATTACCTTTCGTAATCGCACACATTAATCAATCGATCTTGGTGAAAATTTGAATTGATTAATGCCCAACTCTGGTTCGTCATCCATCGGTTCCCTCGCTGTCTACAAAAGTGAGCTTTTCCACTTTAGCTGACTTTGCGGAGGGAAGAGATGCACGAGTGATAAAAGCGTGACGGAACGATTCGGAATGAAACTAACAACGATTCTTCGGTCGAAGTTCGGTCTTTATTAAGCAGACACGATCGTAAATTTACAGATTTGGTTGGTGCGCGCTGGTGTTGTCGTCGACGCAGGATGCAGTGGCGGAGCGTAACGACATTACGGCTCCCCGTCGTCTGGCTTGGTTCTTCGTCGGATCGATGGCGAGGACGCCTCGCCTCGTCTGGACTCCTCGAAAATACGAGCCATCGAGGAGTAGTTTCCAGTGGACCAATGGGAACCGTACGAGATGCTCTTCGACGTCCTCGTAAAGGATCCCAGCTCCCGATTCCAGCGCGAAACGCGCCACGTATGACCGGAATCGTAACTCGGCTATTATTGTTTTCGCCGTTCGAAAATAATCTCGGAACGAGTCGGATAGAGTTGGGATCGTCGCGTGATCCAGGACCAGGCAGCGGTCCGGGGGATTACGCTTGATCCACTCCGACTGCATGGGATTCCCTCCATCGGGATCCTTCTCGCTGAATAAAGATCCAGCTTCTCGAGGACCACGAACTTCTCCCTCGAGGAAACGGTCGCGATCCCGCGCGCCCAGCGATTCAATGATTATGATGTATAAATTGATCCCTTGATCGGGATCGCTTTCGCTGCGTGAAGATCATGCGTTGGGTAAAAATTGTATTGAAATATAAATTTCGAATAAAGTGGGTTAGAACCCACTTGGACAAAAAGCCCACTTTATTCGGAATTTTTATTGAAATTAAATTTTTGCCCAACCCTGGTGAAGATCTAGTAGCATTTATGGTTGGGAGTTGCTTGGTGGTTCCGTCTACAAATCTCCAACACAGAGCCTGCTACGAACATTGATACTACTACTACTACGTGCAATTATAAAATACATTGTGATTAAATTACAATGTAATTCGTAATTGCAATTGTGTTCAATTACGCTAATTAAAAAGTACTAATACAAGTACTAATAATAATAGTATAAAATTAATTCGTAAGTACTAATATAATCTTGCAGTATCGATTATAAAATACATTGTAATTAAATTACGATGTAATTCGTAATTGCAATTACAGTACAATTATAAAATACTTTGTAATTAAATTACATTAATTACGCATTACGATGTAATTAAATTAAAATTAAGAATTGAAGAATGGTAAAGTAATAGGTAGGAAGAGGTTGAAAAATCCAAGCGTAGGTTTCAAACAGGGGGAATTTATTATTTATAAATTTATAATATCCGAACAGAAATAACTTCTGCGTTACGCATTCTTTAAATTTCAACCATAAACAATGAAATAGCGTTACGTATTATGAGCGAGGACGAGGAATAGGAAACTACGCCGCACAGACAGCAAACAAGTATACGAAAGAGAAACATAAAAGTATATCGCACTTCTTCAAAGTTCTGGGCTATTATAGATTTGGAGAGCTGTATTTCAATTATATTGTATTTCAATTCGACGCGTAATTGAATTAATTGAAAGAGGTTTGTACTATGTAATTCAGTTACGAAGTAGTTGAATTAATATAATTAAAGAAAGAAAAATCCTTTTGAAAGTCGATATTCCTAACAGTTGCGGCCAACCGATATTGCAACCGTGGCCCAACAAAATGCCAATCATAAATGCTACTACCGATAACTCTGTTTCTTTCTCCGTTTCCACTTCGGGAAACCGGCGGAATATTTCAATTAGCCGGCATCGAGTCCACGAGCGAGCGAGCTGGCGCGCGCGATTAAGCGAAACCGTACACAGATATCCGCATTTAATAATTTCGCCGGCCAACGATGTAAAATTAGCCCGATAATTGTCGCGAATGATAGCGGCGCGTGTCGGTCGATAATTTTCCTCGATCGTGCACGCGCTCTCCGTGGGAATCCGGCTTATGAGCAATAATTGATGCAGCGAATAATCCTTATCGCTTCGTTTCCAAATCCGTGTGTCCTCCACCCCGCCCACCGGTGGACGATCCACCGGTCCGGCACCGGGTCACGAAGTTTAAACGCGTAAACGTTTAATCATGCTCGGCCCTTTGTCGTCGGTGGACATTGTTTGCCAGGGGACTCCCTTTCTTCTACGAGAGGTGAATCGCAACGAGAAACATCTCTTCCGTGTCCCTCGGGGAAAGGATAAGCGACGATTTCTACCTGATCGCTTTAGGCTACCAGGGTTCTGGTGGAAATCGTCGTCGGTCCGTACCGTGTGTTGGCGCCAACGCGTTCTTTGAGGATTCACTCTCCAGAACAGTCCCGTCCAACTAGCTCGCGGCAGGCGCGCCCGCCAATCGCTTAGGGCAACGTGACGTCACGCGGTGGGGCATTTGGCTCGAAAACGTCGGAAAATTTTGCGTAAGTCGTGCAATTTTTGCTGTTCGACGTAGTTACAGGTCTGTGGAATTAGGCTTCGGTATTGTTTCGTTTATTCGTACACACGCGAAGTACCATACTTCATCGAGAGTGTTCATTGATTAGCGATTTTCAAGGAAACTGTGTAAATCCTTACGTTGCAGCAGCTTTTCAATGTACATATATATATACAAAGCACTTTTGCACAGATTTCATTTCGTTATCATCTAAAGTAATGTAGTTATTAATATTTGAACATAATCAATAATTCTGCAAGTTTTCTTACGATTATAAAAATTCATTGACGACTTTGTTGTACCATTGAGTAATATTGCGTGCGTTTCCTGACGAAAATTAATAGTGAGAATTTCAAAATTTCTTAAAATATACAGGGTGGTCCACCTGAATACAACCGCCTAAATATCTCCTCCAATTGTGGGGGTACAAAAAATATTTTGTGTACCATCTGAATGGTTTGAAGGAACCATTATATTGCAATCAATATTTCAACTACACCTTTTTCTTTTTTGTATTGCATCGTGTGACTGATCGAAAAATACATTCAGATATGTATAATAACATGACCCTGAAGTGACCTTGGTCTTCGAAAATTAAAGTTTTACCTTCAGATCAAGGCCAATGTCAGGTTATTATACATATCTGAATGTGTTTTTCGATCAGTTACACGATGCAATAAAAAAAACTGTAGTTATGTATCGAAAAACATCGACGAGTGGACCACCCTGTATGTGCAATTATTGCACAGTTTCGTATTAAAATAATATCACATTACTCCAATATCTAGAAGCCTCTGTATATCAAATTTCGAAAACATTTTTTCGACTAGAAAGTGTTGCTCCTCCTTGGAAATTTCCAAAAAAATTGTGACCAAAAGGTTCGTTTAAGAATCTCTAAAATATTCGAGACAAAAGGTGTCCGACCACCGGGAACCCGAATAATTGTCAACACACGTGAAGGGGTGAAGTAGGGTAGTTTCTTCCGCCGATCGATTCGGTTACGGAGTCACAAATCCGAGGAATTTTAATCAGTCGTTTGTGGTGGTTCGCGGAGCACCGACGATTTCCACAAAGACGGGTATATCGATCGCAGCCAATTGGTTCGGTGCAATTCCAAGTACAGATGTCCCCGGAAGGGACAGACGGGCCGAGGGACGTCCTCGAGGGTTCGAGAGCCGAACAGAAGTTTTAACGAGACGCGAGAACCTCTCTCTCCCCGCGAACAGACGGACGGGACACGTCCATCGCGTCGTTTTAATCGTGATATTTTCGCGTTTTATTTCCTCAAGATATCCGCGGCGCGCGAAACGAAGTTCCCTCGGATACAGAGGTATGGATAGGCGGCGAGAGGGTAGTTTTTTAAAAGGACAATGGACGGTTCTCGGACGGGAGCGAGACGGAGGAACACGATGGATCCGGTCGCTAAGACAAAAGGGCGAATGCCGTTGAATAATCGAGAACGGGAGACACACCGGAACGAAACGAGCGATGAAATGTTCATTGAATCGACTACTCCATTCAAATGACAGCGCCGAGCGCCGGAAGAGTTATCGAACAAAAGCTTTTGTCGGTGAATGCCTTTTAAATTCGGAATCCGTCACTTTGTCGCTCTTAAATCCCCCTTTTTTTTCCCCTCTGAACCTTCGCCATGCGTACCCTGTTCCTCTCGTGACGGCGCAGGTTTTGCTTCGCGGGCTTCTCGGTTTTCATGTCCGGCATTCGTCTGCTTATTCGTTCGTTAGATCGTTAGATGTATGTACATTAGGGAAGCTCTTATTTTCGTCGTTCAAATTTCTTTGTGGCACCACCCAGGGTTGTCCCAAATAATTAAAAAAATGTCCGTGAAGTGTGAAAACATGTCCCATGGCTCTTAAATATTCAAATAATTCATTAAATGCTCTCATAACATCGTTAAAAATTTTTTGGGTACACCCTAATGCAAATCCCAGGGCCCTCAAATATTAAAATAATTAATAATAATAATAATTGATTGCATGCTCTCATAAAATCATTAAAAAATTTTTGAGAGAGAGTACACCCTCCTAATGCCAACCCCAAGGCCCTTAAATATTAAAATAATTAATTTAATGCTCTCATAAAATCGTTAAAAAAAATGTTGGGTACACCCTAATGCGTACATCGGGATGGCTCTTATTCTTCGATCTTCGAATTTTTCCGGGACAACCCCTAGTATTATTACGCCAGCTGAAGAAATAATCTATGCAAAATTTTAGATCGATCGAACAATGGGAGAACAGTGTCTATCGAGCCTGAAATATTTTTATTCCTCAAACTTGGTTTTTCTAGGTATTAATAATAATTTAAAATCCGCCTGAGATGCGGCAGCCCGGCCAACAGAGGTGTACGTTTGGCGAACGCGAATTAGTTGTCCGCAACTCCGGTATGGATATTATTATGCATATGTGCATTTTGTCAATACTAGCACCTGTAAGGATATCATTCAACATTTACGGACACAATGGTTTTATGGAAACCATGTAACAGCGCCCTCGAGTCAATTATTTCTGTGAGCCGATTGTGAAGCGAAAAGGCATTACACCCTTCTACTCGATAATTCCATAGGGCGGGTATTTGACATGCCCTTGTGGATTTTAACGAGTAGGTAGGTTGAGTGTCGTTCAACGATTAATTTGTGAATCCTCGAAACATTTCTACCTCGCTGGGACCCGTATTGAGAACCAAGGTAAGTATGCATCTGTCACTTGATGATAATTTCTTATTTTTCGTTTTATATTGACATGGAGAGAACCATTCCATAAGTTTTCTCCCACTTTAGTCGAACACCCCGTATATTATATCAGAACGAGAGTACACATCCTCGGTTGCGTTCGAGACGTGCACAAGCGTGCACGATAGTCTATGAGACAGGTAGGTACGCATGGGAAGATGTAGTCCCCATCAAGAGGGAGATCAATCGCTTCCGGTATAGAGACAGCAGGTGAAAGGGAGAGGTCCGAGCAACAGTGTTGTTACAGGTCAGTAATTAGTCGGACAAGCACCAGAGGTAAGTATACAGGTCCGTCGCTGCATACAGAACCGTAGAACAGCACTGGAAATCACAGGTAATAAGGCTAAAAGCGAATATGGATGCTTATTAGGTTAGGTATTCACAGGGTAAGTAGTCGCATCTAGTTAAAGGTATAATTCAATCACAAGTCAGACATTCGGAGAGATTTTGGAAATCTCAGATTGGAGAATATGACTTCAAATTTTTCGTGCCACCTCCTCCGACATCATGTGCTCCTAATACAAAACCCAATTTTCGAGATTCTCGAAAATTTTCCGGAATTTTCGGCCGTCTGACTTGTCGTTGACTTATACTACTGAAATTCGGATACCTCCTTCGACATCATGTGCTCCTAATACAAAACTCAATTTTCGAAGTTTTCGAAAATTTTCCTGAATTATCGGCCGTTTAACTTGTCGTTGACTTATACTACTGAAATTCGGATACCTCCTTGCATATCATGTTCTCCTGATACAAAGTTCAATTTTCGA
>CM052317.1:5768323-5805160 GCA_028455605.1 Lasioglossum malachurum
CGTCACTACAAACCAATATGGCGGCGCACTTACCAGTCAAAAACACCGCAGATTTCTCAACTTTAAGCAAGCATAACTCCTGAACCATTAATCCTACAGGATCGAAACTTAGAATCTACTCGATTAAATACCACATAAATCATAATTTATAGGAGGAAGCAGCCGTCAATGGTATAACAAAATCGTCAATGAAGTTCTACAACCTTAACAAAACTTACAGAATGATTACATTCAAACATTAATAACAATACTAATTTGGACGATAACGAAATTAAATCGGTGCGGAAGTGCTCTGTAACTGGAAAATCGCAAATAAATGAACGCTGTTTAAGAACGCAAAGCTTGCTATAAAATCTCTCGGCTTTCGATGAAGTAGAATACCACACGGGTGTACAAATAAAAAAGACAAAATACTTCAGTACGGACTTACGTGAAATTTTGAAATGACTTTTTTCTGACTTTCCGGGCCAAGTACCCCGTGAATGGTCAAACGATGTCCGTTCACATTCCCATAGGTCTTCGTCCTTGCCCGCGACGATAGAAATTCCGTAGAAGCGTCGACGACTGCGAGGAGAACACTGTCGTGTGGACAAATTCCTGCGTGTCAGCTGTTCCTTTATAGCGGTTTCACTGTGAGTTTCGCTCGAAGGTCGAAGCGATACTGAGCATCTGACAATCCTCGCGCGTTTATGGCAGCCAGGCCTGTTTATGGTCGTCGGGATTCACTGCTATGGGCCTAACGACAACTGCTCGTTGTAATTAAACGCGCGCCCATGCGAGACAAACGCGTCGGGCTCGCAATATCGCCTGGAATCCGATCGAACGGATCGGCGCGTCGTGCGTCGTTGTTGAAACGGTGTCCTTTCATTACCCCGCGAATACGAGGCGTGTGCCGCGACGGGGGGTACGCGACGCGCGAAAACCGTGGTCTCGCGATTTGCGGATCGATCGCGGAATCGTGCGACAGCCCTGGTTACCCACTGACGCGGAAACGTTCCGAGTAAACTCGTCCGTTCCGAATATGCCCGCGGATCGTTAATATTTTAACAGCCCGACGGAGATTCGTCGCGGACCGTTGCTCGCCGCTCTATCCACCGCGCCG
This sequence comes from Lasioglossum malachurum, assembly GCA_028455605.1. Lineage (NCBI taxonomy): Eukaryota > Metazoa > Arthropoda > Insecta > Hymenoptera > Halictidae > Lasioglossum > Lasioglossum malachurum. The sequence goes on from CM052317.1 coordinate 5,769,426, forward strand.
CTGGGCACACGGGATGAAGAGAGGAAGAGGAGTCGATTGTGCGTGCGTCTCGACCACCGCTCCGCGGCGTTCTAACGGGACAACCCTTGGTATTGCCACACTAGTTTAAAATTTTTTATCTACGCAGAAATTAATTTTTTAAAAATACCACGTTTTTTTTTCAAACGTAATAGTATAAAATAATTTTTCCTAGCCCCCCATACAGAGATTCCTAACCCCGTACAGATAGTCCCGAAAATTTGTGATTGTGAATTTTTAATAGCTATGAAAATACTTGTAAAAAAAAATTCACGAGTTTGAAATCTCGAAAATTGCATTTCAAGAAACAATTTTTTCGTTGGAACTGTATTCTCTTCGTCAAACAATACGACTTTTATTTGACACATTTCTTCACAACCCCAGGGGGTGTCCCGAATAAAATTAAACAAGGTCCACCCTAATGTGCATACACAGGGGGTTCGTCTACTGGTGGGAGAAAATTTAAGGGGTGGTTTTCTGTGGGGAAACCCCCAAGTATTGTCTCGCTAGTTTAAATCCTCAAACATTTCGTTTGGAATCTTCAACTACTTTAGCGGTTCGCTGTAGGTTGCAAAGGCGAGGACTTAAGGGCTAAGAGGGTGGGGAGTGGGTTCCTGGGAGGAAATCGATTGGGCGAGGTAGGGAAATCGGCGAATAGGTTTTTCTGGGCGAGGGAGGATCGTTAATCGACTGGTTCGTGGCGTCGAATCCAGAAGCCGAGCCGAACCGGTGATCCGTGGAACGAGTTTTCAGGGGCGGAGGGGGTAATTGGGTCCGGCGAGTAGCAGTCGAAATAAATTAGCGTGTATACCGGGTTTTCCGGGGCCGATTCGCGCTCGCGTTCCAGCACACGGTCGTTAGAACGACACGGTGGTCGAGACACACGCACGATCGATTCCTCTTTCTCTCTTCATCCTCTCTTTATCCTGTGTGTCCCCACAGAACCAGCCCTTAAATTTTCTACCACTAATAGTCGAACACACTGTGTATCTACGTTAGGGTGGACCTTGTTTAATTTTTTTCGGGACACCCCCTGGGGTTGCGGAGAAATGTGTCAAACGAAAGTCGTATTGTTTGACGAAGAAATTTCAATGCTTTCGAAAAAATTATTTCTTGGAATCCAATTTTACGAGATTTCAGATTCGTGAATTTTTTTACGACGACCTTATATTTTTTATTTACATATATAAAATAGCTCCGACTGCTATAAAGTACGCTGTTGGGCATTAAGACGACGTAGCAACAATAGCTAGGAAATATTTCAAGGAGAAACAGAAAAATCAGGAAGAATGAATTAATGGATTGAATGAAAGATGTATGTACCCAACGTGGAATAGGGATTTGCGGTTTCGACTTTGTGGATCGTCACCAGCGGGTTGCTTCGTCGTCAACGAGGTATTTATTTACTCTCCTGTGCCAGGAGAAGCTCCGCCGCGAAAAATTCCACGCCCCCGGACGCGATTTGTTATTCCGCAAAGCTGGCAGGCAGCTCCTCCTCGAGAGTCCTGTGTCTCTCGCCTTTGTTCCCGTTCAAGATTCTCGCGCGAGCACCGAGTTCCCGTGCTCGAATTTCCGCGACAAAACGGCCAAACACAACGGCCTAACTTTCTTCGACGAGCGTGCTTACCGGCTAGAACGGCGAACATCGCGAATGAATTTTAAGCAAGGAAATTTCCTGGCGACCGGTGTCTTCGCCGAAAGAAACGAGCGAACAAGTGAGAGAGTTCTGTGTTCAACTACAGAACGCGCCGTGGAGTTAAACGCTTGCGGGCTAGGGGAAAAGTTAAAGTCAAAAATGTGTTTTCTCGACAGAGGCGATTCCTGAGGTTATTTGAAGCAACTTTTTCCTTTGCGAAAATTTTCTCCGAGGCTCCGTTAACGAGTTATTAATGAAAAACGCGGACCAATCGGAGCGCGGCTACTCCGAACGGCTCCGCCCCGGCTAGGCGGAGTCCGCGCATCGTAGCCACGCCCCGACTGGCCGAGATTTTCGATGATAACTTTTTAACCAGGCAGCGGAGAAGATTTTCGTAAAGGAAAAAGTTGCTTCAAATGACCTGAAGAATCTCCTCTATCAAGTTCAACATTTTTTAAACACCTGGCCTAATTGATCAAATGGAAAACAGTAAATTATTATTGAGGAAAGAAATAAATGTGTGTGTATCTAATGCGTTAATTGCCGAGCAATTGACTGCGCAAAACTCTGCGACGCCTCGTATATTATTTGCGCGCAGCGCACCCTGCCGTTTTGATTTCTAATTGCACGGCTGCCGGGAGCAATTACCGAGAGAGCTGATCAATTTTCGAAGTAGCGCGGAGAGCCGCGCCCTGCTTCTATCCCTGTTCACCCATTCACCCGCGTTGCTCACCCGTTCTCCGCAGGAAAAGCTCGGAAACGCGGAATGATTATCCCGCCGTGACAAAGAAGCCCATTCAACGGGACACGCGTGATCGAATCGAATGCGATTGTCATCGATCAAAGGGGGAAGCTCAATTATTCAGTCCCCCTTACCCCCTGGATTTACCGCGGCGACGAGAACAGCGCCAGACGATCCACGAGCTGACAATTGTTTGTCGCTTTGTTGGCAATTAGCTGGCCCCGACGAGCACCGTTGTCGATTCATACGTCGAAACGCATGAGGCACGTACATGCAGGGATAGCAGACCCCTACAGGTTGGCCCAAAAATGTGTTTATTTGGAAAGGGTGATAGGTAAGGTCATTTGGAGTAACTTTTCCCTTTTCGAAAATGTTCTCCGCGGCTTCGTTAACGAGTTATTAACGAAAAACACGGACCAATCGCCGCGACTACAGAGCACGGACTCCGCCTCGTTGGCGGCAGGCCCCGGAGAACGCAGCGCTGCCATTGGCCGGGGCGGAGCCGTTCGTGGTAACCGCATTCCGATTGGTCCGCGTTTTTCGTTAATAACTCGTTAACGGAGCCTCGGAGAAGATTTTCGCAAAGGAAAAAGTTGTTTCAAATGGCCTTGGGAATGGCATTTTTAAGTACGACATATTTCGGAAACTCTGTAGTGATCATCTGAGAGATTAGAGCTTCGAAAAAGACTTAGAGAATGAGAAGGTTGCTTTAGACTCTGAGGATTTTGAGTGCTGAGAACCCTGAGGTTCTGAGAACTTTGTGAATATGATTGAGATTCTACGAGTGTGCAGAGCTTCGAATGACTACGATTCTCAGAGCTCAAAAGAGCTGCAAGAAAGACTGAAAACATGAGAAGGTGGAGATGACTTTGGTCTCTGAGAATTTCGAGTGCTGAAAGCTACGGGACTTTGAGAACTTGAGCCATTGAGAATTTGGAGCTTTGAGAATTTGGAGCTTTGAGAATTTGGAGCTTTGAGAACTTGGAGCTTTGAGAACTTGGAGCTTTGAGAACTTGGAGCTTTGAGAACTTGGAGCTTTGAGAACTTGGAGCTTTGAGAACTTGGAGCTTTGAGAACTTGGAGCTCTGATTATGCTTGAGATTCTACTTGTGTGGAGCTTTGAATGACTGTGATTCTGTTAGATCAGAAGAGCTGTGACAATTTAGAGTGCCGAAAGCTATGTGACTCTGGAAACTCTGAATATGATTCAACGTAGAGCTTCGAAATCTTGGCATTTTGTAGCTCGGGGCTTTGGAAATACTGTGTACGTCGAGAATCTCGGAAGACTGGGAGCAGGGAAAGTTGAGTGCCACGTCTGTCACAGAGGGCGAAGGGAATTTTTTCGCGAAGATTGCGGGATGGAAAATCGACGGGGGCGAGTTTCACGTTCGTCAGACGGGCCTGTGAAAGTAATACAATTTGCTGTGTAACACGCACGACCGAAGGAGGCTGCGATTTATCGACGATATTTCAATTCCGACCGAGAACGGGAGAGCCGTTCCCTTGTCAACGAGTTCCGAAGGGTGAGCGTGTTTGTACAAGCCTGCGCAAAAGCTTCTGCTTCCACTCCTCTCTCCTCACGCGGAGGAGACGCGAGGCGTCGCGAGGAGAGTCGACCTTTTGCATGATTAAAGCACGCTCCTCCATAGAACAAATACTCCTGACCGTTTCCGGTTCCCTTTTCACCGATAAGAATTCAGGGAAGCTCGCGTTAAACTCCTTCCTCGCGATTTCTTTCGCAACTATGCTCATCGAAGCTGCTTTATCGAGATTCCTTATCGAATTCCTCGCTCGTTTCTACGCTTTCAACTGCGACGGAACCCGGGAATATCGAGAAAAATCGAATTTCAACTGGAAACACCTTCTGGAACAACTCGGGGAGTACGTACCGGGCGTATTTTATTTATTAAACTGCGAACACATACTTTTGCACGTTCACTGTACACGATACTAAGATAGATAAAATTTTTGGCTCCTACAATGAAGTTTAACCCTTTGCACTCGAATGGCGACTATGAGGCGCCAGTAAAAATTGCCGTACCATTCTTCAAAACAGTTTCAATATTATTAAAATTAAAGTAAAAGCTCAGTTGTAGCATGAGAAAACAGGTTGAATTCGAAATGCACAACGTAAAAAAGATTGCATAAAATAAAAATCATGTTCGAGTTCAAAGAAATCTCTTGATTTCGGGATTAAAATTGCTTCGAGTCTACAAGCTACTTTTGCTGATGTATTGGCACCTTTAGAATGAACTTTGTGGACGACCACTGGTAGGCCAGTAGTGTGGGTCGACCACTGGTAGGCCAGTAGTGTGGGTCGACCACTGGTCGGACGGACTTCGAAAAGCTTTCGTTCGCTAAATCAAATTCACAAGGAGAGAGGCGAGTCTCTTGCTTCGCTGTACCGTAGATTGTATTCCGAAGTAAAAGGCTACAAATTTATTTGTACACCGAATAAAAACGTTTCAGGCGAACATTTGAATTGTACATATTTAACGAGGGCGAAAAAACGAAACGATTCGAGGCTGAGTGTTTCGAGACTGGATTTCGAGAAAGGACCCCGACGATTCCCGTCGATTCGACTTGCTTTTTCTTCCAGCGATATTGTTTACGGACTGTGTCCCGAGCATTGTGTCCCGACGACACCCCTCCGGACAACCCTCTGTCGTCCGAGACTCCCTTTCATCCCTCGTCCAAACATCTCGCGCTCCCCGGAACACGATTTCAATTCCAAAGCACAATAAACGTGTCTCCCTTCGTCCCCGATCCGCGAACTTGATACGTACCCCTTTTGTCCTCTGCCGGAGGGCTGAATAAAAACAAATTATCGACTCGCCCCCTCCACCCCGATCACGATCCCGGTATTTACTCGATTCTCGAACGAATAAACGTCCGATTTCCAACGCGATTTCCTCCCAAGATCATCCCACGTCGAAACCTGGCAGAATCTCGGAATATGAAAATTCAAGGATTCATGATTATCAGCCAGGAAATTGTAGATAAGAATTTGCTCTCGCAGGATCAGTAAAAAATAAACATATTTTTTATAAGTACGCGACGATATTTACTAACCAAATTAATATAGCTTGTTTGCTCAGTGGTAACTGAAACAAATAAAAATTTATTAAAATAAATAAAAAATAAAATAAAAATGTTCTATATTTGATTTGCAACAAACCGGAGTGAAATGGAAATTTATTTTCTTTCTGAATGCGCTTTTAATAGGCTGAAAATTATACAACGGATTTAGAGAATATTGTAATATTTAGTTACAGTGAACATTATTTGTTACCTCGAAAAAATAACAAAATTTGTATATTTTCCTAAGGTTTTAGTTATGTTACCCGCGCACCGCCCCAGACAATTTTTTTTTCTTCAAAATGTAGAGAGTTTATCCAACTTTGTTGCTAAAAAAGTTAAAGTAGCGTTTGCACTTTCTGCATCGTGTTTCCCGACGAAAATGAATATTTATATTAGTTACTTATTAAAAAATTTCGCGATCTACATATTCAGTATTAAAATAACAAATTACAGTATCCCAACATAATTTACATGCAAAAATAATATTTCCCAGCTTTTCGGTGGAAGTACGTAATTATCACGATTTTTCAAGGTTGTCTGATAATTATAATCAGAGGAAAAAATGTTTAAACGAGAAACGGTACTTTTACATCGAGAAACTTCTATAAAGAAATTTCGTTGTTTTTCGGGAAGATTCGAAAAAGCTCGTGGATGAAAGTCGAACAGAAAACCGGAGAACTTGTAAACATAGTTCGATTGCAGAAAGTTGTATTTAATTGTTGTCGCCTTAACAAGGACAACTATGTTATTGCGTCTATTCGCAGGGGAACAAACAGTTTGCTCCGGCGATTTGGCGGATCTTGCCGGACAAAAGTAATTAACGAGTTCCGATCGAAGTTCCCGCGAGTTTTAGAAGGGGGTGTAGGGACGAGCAGAAGAGGAAACGGAGGGGTTCGAACCACCTAGACCCTTTAAACCCCCCGGCACAAGAGACTTCTATCACTGGCGGCGTTTTATCGAGCGGTGCTGTGCGGCGCAGCCCACCTTCAACCTTAAATTACAAGGTCGACGACTATAGCGGGCCCGCAGTGCACAGGTATCCCGACTGAGTCGTTATGTCAGGGACGAACAACCGACTTCGAATGCCGTCCAACGAACGGCGACGTTCTACTGCCGCGTCTACAGGCTGATCCAGAAGTGGTATTCCCTTCACTACATCTATCATAATTTATTTAGGAACACAAAATGTGGTCCCAATAAGAATCCCAGCCTGGTAAAGCTAGTATTTCTATGTCACCATCAATGAAGTATAGGATGATCCAAAAGTGATGCATCGTTACACTTCATCTATGATAATAATGATATATTCAGGAACGCAAAATGGTCCCAATAAGAGCCCCAGTCTGGTAAGACTAGTATTCCTATGTCACCAACAATGAAGTATAGGATGATCCATAAGTGATGGCTCGTTACACTTGAACTACGATAATATTGACATATTTAGAAACAGAGATTGGTCCCAGTAAGAGTCCAAGCCTGGCGAAGTTAGAATTCCCATGTTACCAACAGTGACGTATAGGCTGGCCCAAAAGTGTGGTGGTTCATTACACCTTCTCTACGATAATAATGACATACTTAGGAGGAGCACAGACTGGTCCCAATAAGGATCTAAGCCTGACAAATTTAGAATACCCATGTTACCAACAGTGCTCTAAAGGATGATCCAAAATAGGTGTCCACTCTTATAATGTATCTACGATAGTATAAATATGGCTGATCCAAAATGGTGGTCCCTTACACATCATCTACGAGAATAATGATCTATTGAAACACAGATTTGAGTCCTAATAAAAGTCCAAGCCTGACAAAGTTAGAATTCTCATGTTCCCAACAGTAACGTATAGGCTGATCCAAAGTGGTGGTCCCTTACACTTCATCTACGAGAATAATGATCTATTGAAACACAGATTTGAGTCCTAATAAGAGCCCCAGCCTGCCCAAGCTATAATTCTCACGTTACCCACAGCAACGTATAGGCTGATTCAAAAGTGGTGGTTCGTTACACCTCATCTACGATAATAATGACATAGAACATAGATTGGTCCTAATGAGTCCTGATAGGTCCTAATAATATTCCCATGTTACCAACAGCGATCTACAAGCTGATCCAAAAGTGGTGGTCTCTTATACCTCACAATTACCAGCAAGTAGTACAAGCAAGTGATGGATCAGACGTCTCGGCAACAGTATCGGAATTGTCAGAAGAAATTCGACACCGCCTAACGACCAGCGATATTCGAGCTGTAAGCAGAGTAGTCCCGCGCTGCATCGGGCGTAGCGCAGAACGAACTGTGCCGGGATCGATACGATCGTATCTCCGTATTCGACGTTCGTGTTAATAATTGAAGTGGAAGAAACCGTATTCGGTCGGACGGGAATCACGTTAAACAGTATCAATATTAAGTGGTATAGATCAGTGCGCGGCGTGGTGTCTCGGTCAGCGTGACCCTTTTACGGACTCCGCCCGACGTCCTATTAACCGATGACGGTGGGGGTCCGATCAATTAAGCACCGCGAGAAAGTCAATCAGGATCGACTCTTCGCGCGGTTGTTTTTCAATCGATTCGACGGGGAAATCGAATATCTCGGTCAACTGGGAGCGCGGACGTGAAACATCGTTACCGGGGCGCGGGAGCGTCGACGGTATTAATGACGTTACCGACAGGGGCCGCGCATTAAAGCCGTGTCAAAATTTATAAATTGTTGATATTCAATCGTCGTGCGCGATTGTCGCACAGTTCGGGACGGGCTCCGCGCGAGAGGGCTCGACGAAACACACGCCGGGAATATTTCACAGCGGCGCGGCGCACGGTGGGCGAAATCTGGACAAAAATCGATTTTTAACTTTTGTTTAATTGACCGAAATAAATTATTTCACGTCTTCAACGATACCCTAAAGTTTATGAAAAACAAGTAAAATGAGTTCAAAGTTATTAAGTATAAGTTGATATTTGTATTTAAGCATTGTCGTTAACGCTCATCCCTTTAATTTCGTAATATTTCTGTCTGTTCAAACTCCTCGTACACAGCCGGAGTTGCATGTAAAATTATAAAAAAATTTGCTTATATAGCTCTTTGTACATTGTATCGATAGAAAATGTTTAATATTCTTTTGATTATGTTTAATAATTATTTTCAAGTTTACTAATTGACCACCGTATTAATTCGATTTTGAATACAAAAAGTAAGTTTCCGATTCAAAATTCAATATGTGTGCCTCACTGTGCCCCAACGCAACTAGGATAAATATCTTTTTCTCAGAGTATCGTTAAAGTTATGAAACAAACCCCGCGTGCCCGTTTTTGCCAATTGAAAAGAATGATAACATAATACTGTACGTATTTTCATGCAGACAGTTAAGTGCGAATACCCAGAATCAAGAAAGGCTATTTATTTATTATTAATAAATAATATTAATATAATATTAATATTATAATATAATATTATAATATAATAAAGGCTATTATTAGAACCTGTTGTAAAAAAATAGCTTGAATTAAGTTTCTTTCATGTGTTAATAAGATTTTAAATTTAATAACAAATTGTCATTTTGATAAAAGATTTTTGAAATCCACGTCCAAAGCAAACTGGAGATACCAATTTCCTAAAAATTTACTGCAGAATTCACTGAGTTATCGAATTTTGACCATTTCAGCCGGTTCTCGCCCACTGTGCGACGGTGCGGCCTCCAAACGGCGCCATTGCTATTCGTATTAGGGGCTATGAATTATTTAAGTTGGAATCACGGATTCGCGAGATGAACAGCATACTGTCAGGCTAAATTGCAAAATAAATCTGAGCCGACGCGCGGTCGGGGGGTTGAATCGCTTTCCATTTAACCGTTCGCGGTTTGTGCGCCCCCTCCCCGTGACCCCCGACACCGTACGCCCCTGAGCCGGCGTGTGTCTCGTTATCGTATTTCATCCGACGAAATTCTGTAAATTCTCGGTAAGATTCTCGTCCCCACTTGTACCTACAACCGGAAGCGCCCGTGTTCCCCGTCGAAAAGTATAAAAATATTAGGGGTGGGGACCCGAAGTCGGAGTCGGGTTGGGAACCTGTAAATCTATGACCTTCGGGTTTCGGAAAAACTACCTGACCTGATCCGAACCCTAACGAACCCGAAGACAAAAATCCAGGGCATTCGATTTTTGGAATGACCAATAAAATCGGAAACTGTCGCGGGAGAAGCTCGTCGGAATCGAAAGGCCGTCGGTCGACGTTAACGAGGATCCCGACGGCGGACTTTAATCAATTTTTGGAGCGGGCCGCGCAGTCTAATAATCTGCGTCAGAAGTTTAATTAAAACAATGACGGGGCAGGGGTCGTGCGCTAGAGAGAGAGAGAGAGAGAGAGAGAGAGAGAGAGAGAAAGAGTGGGGGATGAAAAGTGGTCTCTCGGTTATAACGGGCTGGGATCAAGTATCTCGGTGGAGAGAGGAGACGCAATAACGCGATAATGCAAATAAACAGCCATAATAATGATCGTTTCGGGATCGTTATCGCCGGCCGCGGCCGGTATACTCTGCGGCCGGGAATATTAGTCAATTAGCCCGGGAATTATGATGTATAATCGTCTGGGAGAGGGCTGGAGAGACAGAGCGAGGGGGTATAGGAGAGCCAGCTCTCGAAGGAGGCGAGCTTTTGCGAAGATACACCGGGGCCAGCGAACCCGCAAACTGGATCCCCGTGTCGGATAAAACCGCGATAGACCGCAGAGAAACAGGATACAGGCCTGCGCCAGTCAGCAGTTCCGAATTCTGCTGAGTCTCGTCCCTGGGAAACGGCCGTTTCAACCGGAACACCCTCCGTCCACCCCCGGTACACCCACCCGATCGGGATTTTCAGGATCGTTTCCATCAGAAGGCTGCGAACTTCCGGTAAAAATTTCGCTGCGTACCTATGCGTCTCGTTAAGGTGCGTTTACACTAAACCATTAATGAATATCCACCTCGAAAAAATTGAAACTCACCCTCCGCCTATGGCCGGGATTGTTTCATTGAAACTCGCCCGCGGATTCGACGGATAGCATTTACTCGTGAATTTTAGTATAGCTCGCATGTATGACTCTCCACCATGACAAAGGGAACCCGTAAAATTCGCACAGCGGCCCAGGGGCATGACTTCCCTCCCCGGAATCCAACACTGCGAATTATAACATCCCCCAACGTGAAGGATCCCGAACTTCAGACTTTACCAGCGTAATTTTCCTGCAACTACCATAATTCCGAACGTATTAAGAACACCGACAGAGACACGGCGTTGTTCCAGTTACTTCATACTACTCCCCCCTCCCTCTTTGTGATAGATTAACAGGAAGACACAATTTTCTTGATTCGTTACCTTTGAGGTGGGACACTTGTGTTTTCTAAGTAAATCTGATTTATCTACATATTTATAGTAACGCGGCTGAGCTTGATCTAAGGAAACCAACAATTTTGGACTTTCTTAGTATAACACTGTAGATTTTGAAGAGAAAATTACGAAAATCCAAGTTTTAATGTCAGAAGTCCACTAGTTCAAAAGTTATGCGTGTTCGAAGTTGAGCGATTTCAAGCGTTTCTGAACGGTAAGGGTGTCGCCATATTGGTATGTACATCGTCCAATGAGCGCACTCGCTAGGTGGCAGCACAGCCTAACGACTATGGCGGATGTCGATAATGTCAATCTCTATTTTAATATCGAATCAGATCATTGCATAAGTTCGTGCCTGATTTTCATAGATGTCGCAAACTGTAGTGCACGGCGGAGTGTAAAAAAAATTATAAATTTAACAAAAATGTTCTACAATTAGAAAAGAATGGTGACTATATAATTGATTAATAAAGCTGCATTCTTTAAAATTTAACCACTGAATTTTATTTTCCTCATTTGTCATCATTATTTATCATCATTTTATTTTCAAATCGGGCACGAACTTATGCAATCATCGGATAATTTTGGACCCATTGTTAATATTCATTCGTTTGGTTGCCTATCAACGAATTGCTTCTGTATAAACAGCTCCGAATAAACCTTCCACGAAGTTACACGTTAATTTATTTGAGAACGTTCCCCACATCACCCACCACGCCTGCAAATCTACGTTACCGACATCACCGCTAACTACATATCAACATGGCGGCGCCCATACCTCTGAAAAACACTTAAATTCGCTACACTTTAAACACGCATAACTTCTGAACCAGTGGACTTCTAGCATTGAAACTTGGATTTCCAGCATCTTCTTAACAAAATCTACAGTATCGCGGTTTAAAAAGTGCAAAAAGTTTAACCTACACCTTGTCGTCTCTATTCTTGTATTATTAAATTAAGTTGATTCGATCTTGTGCGACTTTCAAGGATATTAGTATGGCACTGAACGTGTTAAATGAAACAAAATTTTTTCTGCGTTTTCGTCAAAAATGCGACAAGTAGACTGCGAATCTTTATACAACATAAAAATGTTCTGCATTGATTGTGAAAAGCAGGAGGAACATAAAAATTGATTTCATCCATCAACGACTTCGTTACATTAAATCATTCTTGAATTTTTTAAATTGTTTACTGTTTTACATTTCGCCCAACCAGTTGCTTCGTAACTGCATAAAGATACGTAGTCTAGCGATAAGAGTTCTGGATGTTTATCGGGGTTCGGCACAAAGCTCTGCGCCGTCGGAGAATCGATTCGAGACTCACCTTGGCGCGCTTCGTGTACTTCAGGTACTGGTAATGATGATTGTCGTAGTTGAAGTCGCGAGGCGTCAGCGTGATGTCGCGGTTCCGCGTCATCTTGCCGAGAGATTTCTGCCGTTGCATCTGCATCTTCTTGCTGTGCGCCCTCAGGTCGGCTCCTTCAACAATCAAACGCACAAAGGGATCGTTAGGCGACGACGCTTGCTGTAAAACGAATCGATGCGCGCAACATTCACCGCGGTCGGATTCGTAAAAGAAAGCGTAGCGAACGCGACACGACAGGTCGTTAACGAGCAAACGAACCACCGTCCGCGAATTAACATATTTGCGGAGGGCAGGCTGAATTTTCGCGGAATATTTTATGCGTCGTTCGCTCGCTGCTCCGTTGAAAAGAACGGGTATGAAAGGATAATCGCGGTGAACATCGAGCCTAGCCGCCCACGCGATTTATCGAATGTTTATCGACACGACTCTCGATGTTTGACTTGCCCTTCGATTATCGCCGCGCCGATTTATTCCCGCTTCGTTTATCCTGCCTCTCCGGGAAATATGTTGAATCGGAAACATAAATCCGCTGCTCAAACACGACTCCTGGGCCTTCGCCGGGCTCGTTTCCGGCTCCCACCGATATTTCACTAATCCTCAGCCGTCAAACTTGTTCATACCAATATCCAAAATGTTGTCTACATTATTAAATATGTTGTAATGCGAGTATTGTATGAGGTAGTATATCAATTTCATATCCATAAACAAAATTTGATAAAAACAAATTAATCCGACTTCGATAAAACGTATTAAAAAGTATGAAATAATTTCCATTTCGGTAATGTGTTAAAAAGGTTATCGTCCTTTTTAAACTGTCCTGACGGTTGCTCCAGAGCTTGTGCCTATCGCTACCGCGACGGGTCACAAATGACCCGGCATGCGGAGAGTTTACCCTCGAACAAGGGACGATTTTTATAGCTATATAGGGTATCCAAAAATTCCTTCAACAGCCGGAAATTAGAGGTTCCTGACGTCATTTGAAGCAACATTTTCCTTTACAACAATGTTATCCGCGGCTTTGTTTAGGAGTTATTAACGAAAAACATTGACCAATCAGAGCGCGATCTAGACGCTGAGTTTCTTCAGTGTTTTTCGTTGATAACTCCTAAAGAAAACCGCGGATAACATTTTTGCAAAGGAAAACAACGCTTCAAATGACGTCAGGAACCTCCCATTTCCGGCTGTTGAAGGAATTTTGGGACCCATTGTATAATTGACAATGCTTGGGACCGTTCACAGATCTCATTAATAATTTTAAAAAATTCACTTTCAATGATATCTCATGTAGACACATCAGTTTTTCTGATATCCTCAATGATACAGCTATTCAGTTAGTTTAATTCCCACAAATTCAGTACTTAACACTTTACCTACCGGAAGCCTATTAATAGGATTTTCAATAATTGTGCTGAACCAAAGGAAAGCGAAGAAATTTTCTTTTACATTGCAATCTTAAGTAAAACTATTAGATGACGATATTGTGAATGACTTGTTAAGTTCACAATGAAAATTGCTGTTGCTATTGAAGGTTCCATTAAAAAGTGTTTAGCCATGTACCATAGATTTTTCAAAATTATGCAATAATCACCGGTCGGTAATGTGTTAAATGACAATTTGGATGTTCCCGGTGAAAAATAACTCCGGCACAGCACGCTGAGGGTTAAAAGATCACATTTTTCTCGGTGCGAATCGATCAATTTCCCTACTTGCTTCCTTCGCGCCGAGAGCGTCGACAGACACCCTCGGGATCGTTCTCGAAAGGTTAACAACGAGGTTCGATTATTTTATCCCAGCGTGAGCGAATATGTACTATGCTGGCGGGATCGCGGAACTCGACGCGCGCGCTCGAACACCGACATTATTGTTCCAACAGGCAATTATGAATATTCATGATGGGTGTTGCGCGCCTCTCTGTCCCACGACCCGGCTCCGGGAGGCGCAAACAGGACTCCATTGTTAAACAGGCTACACGTGGCCGCGTATGAATAAACTAACGAATGAATTTCCTGTGATAAATCGGACGACGCGACGGAATTAATGGAAGACGCAAAATATCTTGCTGGAACGTGAAAAATGAAGCCTGGCTTCCTCTTTCCTGCAATTCAGAGAGGCTCGCTCCGTTTTATACTTTATATTAATTATTCTAAAAGCGACATCTTCGAGCAAGGACACAAGCGGAGTCAATCAATTCATTAATTCTCTTCAGAAAAATCGATTTTTTGCAAAATCCTGAGGACGTAGACAAATTTTGATACCAGATTTCAAATCAGTGTGAAAAAATTTACGGGAAACGTTGTATAGCATGTCAAAAAACAAAAAATTTCCGTGCGTGGTATTCGAAAAAAACCACGATTTTCTTTAAATTGTGCAAGTTTAACGAATTTTCTCAAGGTTAATAAAACGTTCGTACCACAATCTCCCTATTTTTCCCATATTCTACAAAGTTTCAGGTTCAATTGAAAAAAAAAAATTTCATCGCTCTATCTCGTTTCTATCGAAAGCTCTTTGATTTCGTCGCCGATTTCGTCCGAATTGCCCACTGTGCGTCGCGGTGTCGCTAGCATACTGGAAAAGTATCGGTGGAAAGCGACGCGACGCGCTGCGACACGTTGGACGACGGAAGGCGAATCCCGGCGAACGTTTGTTTCGGTGTCGATGGTTTCACGTGAATCGGGATACGAAGGAGACTCACCTAGCAGAGCAGCGAGCCATTAATTCGGGTCTCAAAAGCTGTCGGTGATAAATCAAACCGGCTTCCCGGATAATAAATCAAGTTTGCCTGGCCTACATCCATGTTCTTCGTGAAAGAGAGAGAGAGAGAGAAAGGCCCCACCCATGAAGAAACGACTCGGCAGCCGAAAGCTTATCAATATGTTTCTTTACACCAGTGGAAACGTATCGCGGCGTACGGCTGTCGATAATTTATCCGGTCCATCGGAGCCTTTCTTATTAATAGATCGTACCCGTTCCACGCCTTCCCGATCGAAATTAATCCCATAATATCGCTCCGACATTAATCAAACTTAACGCGGACCCCGTGCCCCCCCACCCACCCCGAATTCGATACGCGGAACTCGGCGCGCAAGTAGTGGAGCAAAGCGATTAATCGGACGCGGTGGAAATATATACGCGCACTCATCGATCTTTCCGCGTTTACGGCTCCGAAGAGTTCGTAGAATCCGAGGAAATCTATGGAAACTATACTCGAACGAGTCTCTTCAAGTTTGACGACTTTGAAAAGTCACATTTTCCAACGGCGACGTCCGACTAAACTCGGCCTGCATTCGCTTAACTCTTCTCTGTACAGGGTGTAAAGAAACGATAAATTTAATATGTTTTGCGATCGTAATTTTGGAACAGCATGTGATGATATCGGCGCACGATTGAGTTCGATCAATAATGAAAACACTAGCAGTTTTGCAAATTAAATGAGAAACTCAACGTTTCGATCCTGATGTGAGTTATACTTGCGTCTGAAAAATAACGTGAATATAATAAATGGAAACTTTAAATATTCTATGGCTCTCCTTTTCACGCTCTAACTGCAGTAATTCTAAGGATTCTTCTCCATCAACCGATTTCTACGGAACCTTCACGATGCGTACAATTGACACAGATCTACAAAACGTATTTTTGAAATTTTCAATATAGGCCCGCATAAAAAGGTTGTGAAATGCAACCTTTAGTATTTTCTCTACAATTCCGACCAAATGCGATTTTCGAAAAAATCTCTTTTCACATCCTACAGTAAAGTAATTGTTCTAGCACCCGTAAAAAAAGTTCGGATCATATAGTCCAATTTTGAAAAAGGTTATCGGCTTCTTAAGAGCGTCCGAACACTTGCGGGAGTCACTGTACCACGTACAATGCTTGTATCTCTCTCAGGACAACGGAATAGAACCTCGACGAAAGTTGCAAAGGGACGCGTACGTCTTTCGAGCGCCGAAGAAGCACGCGAACATTTGCGAAAGTGAACAACTGAATGCGCTTACCTTTGCACGGACAGAATCCCTTGCAGGAGAATCGAACCGAAGTATGGTGGATGCAATTGTGGTAGATGAGCCGGCACGGCGAGCTGTACGTGCGATTATCGCTTCCGCAGAGGAACGCCGGCTTCACCACAGGACATTCTTGACATCTGGAACAAAAGGGAGACACGCGTCGTCACACCAAAGCCGTTACTAGCCGACTGCACCGTGTATTTCGATACGAGCCTGATCCCTCCCCACTCAATCTCCCTGTCATAATCGTGTAATCATCGCTAGGCTTGCCGGGGTACACGTTTTTTTGCTGTTCCGCCCGAGCGCTCGCCCGGGAATTTTATTACCCGTCGTAAATTCTCGGCTGCGCGACGAAGAAAACACGTGTGTCCTACAAAAACACACGCGTCTCTGAGAATCGTCAATTGTTATATTGTATTATTATATATTTTCGTGTCCCGAAAATGTATTTCCTTCGATGAGGTGAATCCCAAAGTCATTCGAAGAGATCTCCTTCCTTTGCGAAAATTTTCTCCGCTGTTTTGTTAACACCTTGCCCTACGATTTGTTTTACGGTTTCAGTGAGTATAATTTTCTAAAAAGAGGAGAAAACTTATATCGATCGTATGCTTCTATATATTCTCCAATAGCTGTACATTAATAAAACCAATGTAGAATTTTATTTCGGTTTAAAGGAAATCAGAGCTGGGGAAAATAGTAAATGTTTCCTTATGTCGATCGTGAATTGTTGCTAACAAGATTTTCAACGATTTCAGCGCACTGGTTCGATCGATTGTTAAATATAACCACTATTTGCGAATTTTCACGATATCTTTATTTCAACGTTTCGATCTTATTTTAGATCGTTCTCAAGAAAATTTTTTAAACGGCCGATGCCGCGGCCGATCTAGCGACTCTACAGTGTGTCTCAAAATGCCCTCACCACCCGGAAATGGGAGGTTCCTGACGTCATTTGAAGCATCATTTTCCTTTGCTAAAATGTTATCCGCGATTTTCTTTAGGAGTTATTAACGAAAAACACTGAAGAAACTCAGCGTCTGGATCGCGCTCTGATTGGTCAATGTTTTTCGTTAATAACTCCTAAACAAAGCTGCGGATAACATTTTTGCAAAGGAAAATGTTGCTTTAAATGATCTCAGGAATCTCCCATTTCCGGCTGTTGAAGGAATTTTGGGACACCCTGTATACCCTTCGATGATGGGGAAGCTTCGCCTTCCTACGACTCGATGCACGATGTTTCGCGTAATAAAACCAAATAAAACATGCTAACTTCACAGCGTTCAGCGTTGAACGTTCCGCGATTCGTCGAACATCGATGGACCGTGAATTTCGACTGGAAAAATTCTGTCGGAGGCCAGCGGTGAAGGGGGCCAGGAATTAGCAGAAACGAATATACGGAACGTGGAAGAGATCGTTTTAAGTAAAAGATAAAAGGAAAGCCAATAAACGCGGCGGAATTGATAGGGGTTGCGAGAGAAAGGTTCGATGGAGGTCCGCGCAAGGGATCTGAAACTTTCTTTTCTATTTCTCTCTCTCTCTCTCTTCCTCTCTCTAGCGGCGGACGATAACACCTGGCCAAAGTTTGAAGCTTCTCACGGGCCACGAGCAGATGGGGCCGATATAAAAAGAGCGAGATTAAAGGCGGATTCGCACGTACATTATCAACCACGCCCTCCCGTTTCTCGCGTTACACCCTCTGTCGCCCCACCTTTCGCCTTGCCACGGCTTCCACGGGGATGAAACTCGACGCTCCGCGAAAATCTGCCGAGGAAATTCCGCGCGGCGCGCCTGTTCGTTTCGACGAAACTTTATCGCGATCCCTTTTTAACCCTTGCTGCCTCCTGGTCGCGAGAAATTCTAAATCAAATTGCGCCACGATAGTCGCATCGTCGACGCCTATGCTGAGGATTGAGGATAGTCAATTTATGACTGCGTCTTTAGTGAAACGGCTAGTTAAACGACAAAGAAAAGCATTCGCGGTCGAAACCAGTCAACTGTCTGGCTTTAGAAAACTCCTCTTCTCCTTGCCATATTCCTTTCCTATTGTTCTCCGTTCTGCGCGGGTCTGGACAGGCCTGGGACACATCTAATCCTCTCGTTGACAGGCAGTGGAGTGGGTAGGCACTGGACAACGACCGTGCCCACGATTCAGGACCACGAAGGAGCGATTACTGTATAAATAATTGTAGTGCGATCTCTTGATTGGCCACTTACTGCTACATTCAACACCACCAGGTGTTTTCCAGTTCAGCGTTACGGAACGAGGAAAGACGCGTTCTCGCGTAAGCAGGGATCGCACCAGTTGCTCGTTAAGTCAGCTCCCAGCAGTGTTAGGGCACCGTGCCGGTACGGTCGCGTATGTACGTCGATGGTCCGGGGCTTGTTTTATCAGCCGTCGGAATTGCTCGACAGAATAATCGAATCCGCGCGCGAATTAATTCATTTCCGAGCGCCGAGATTACGTAGCCAATCGACTCCGATGGTATCGACACGCCGGTGCTGGCCGAATAATTGATAGTTAATAATTCGAGCGGGTCGGTTCGGTTCGTTCCGGACGGATGTTGCCCCGTGAAACCTGTGAAATTGCCGATCGACGGCCTGTCAAACCGACGGCCACGATAAAACACACACACACACACACAAAAAAAAAAAAGAAGCGATCGAATCAAAAAACCGTATCATTGTAAACATTCATCGACATGATCGAATCGATTAACGCTAAATCTGCCATCGGCCTGTCAAATGAACGGCTCTATTCGTTCCACGGCCGTTTGATGCGATCACGATCCTCCGGACAGATTAACACTATACCGGGCACGCCAAACGTTACCGATGCATATTGCTTCCTAACAATTACAAAGCTCCTCTTCATGAAATTAGTGAAAATCGAGTTGAATCGCCTTAGACAGTTATTAGAGTACGGATTTTATGCATTTACGACAAAAAGGGGTACGTGCAATTTAAAACAGTGGACATATTAAAAAGATTTAGATCTTAATAAGGTAATTAAAAGAAGAAAGGAATTTTCATTGGGCTCCTGTATCTTGCAATCAATGCAAACATTTTTATTTCGCAAGATCCGCAGTCTAGTAATTGTCGTCACACTGGATTTCTAGTGAAAGGGACTAAATATCATTGTAGGTGTTCAAAAATGAATGATCCCGTTTAAAAAAAATGGAGGCGACCTTCAATGTCCTCGAGTATTATAGTCACCGAATTCCTACTCAAAGGGACTATCATTGTAGGTATTCAAGAGGGAGTGTAAAAAACGGAGACGACAGAAAATGAGATCTCTAAAAAGAAGTAACATGAAAACGATAATTTTTATCGCGTCATGGGAGCCCTATTGAACCATTCAACTTTGTCCATAAAACACCTAACGTACTTTCAGAAACAACCAAGGTGACTGACCCTGTATAAATGCAAACTATTAAAAGAATGATTTATTTATTTTCTAGGAGAAACACAAAGAGAATCGTAGTACACACAGACACAAAAGGCACCGATTTAATTACCCTTCAAATGAATTAGACGATCTCGAAGGTGGGGATTATTAAAATGGATTCGCATGATTCCGAGCGGGTAGGAAGGCACGCGGGCGTTCTCGTTAATAAAGAAGCCGCCATAGTGTTCTCGGTAGCATCCTGATTCGGCCGCAATGCCGCCAGTAGGTAGCTTGTGCTTCGAGAATTTGTGGTCGTCGGCAAACGTGTAATTAGTTTAAACCGAGTAACGCGGTAATTAAGCTAGTTCAAACTCCTTTATCAAGACGGGAGCGGCCCGCCCCGGTCTCTCTGTCTGCCTGTCCGCGTTTCGAAGCGGCGGATTTTCTCTTTCGCGACATACGGCAAACATCTCCGTGGACCGAGATCGGCGAATAAATCGGATTTAACTCGGGAATCAGAGCATCGCTTGCCTCGATGAAATATAGAAATTAATTTGGTATCGACACGGGGATGACTCGCGTGTTCGGAATTATGCTCTTCGAACATTGTTAGAACTTTAATAAAACGAGCACGCTGGACTCCATATCGAAAAACAATATTACTGCGGATTTGTGTGTGGAATAAAAATTGCGTTATTCCGAAGCTAGAGGAGACACGTTGTAGATAATTTCTTTCCTGAATAATTGAAGACTGGAATTAAAAATGGCTGCAAGTGCCATTTTTTTTTTTAAATTGTTTTTTCTGCAAAGAAGGGTGTAGGTATCCTGACAAATGGTTACATGATTGGATACAAGACAATTTTACAAGGTTTACATGGATTTCCTTCGGAATTTCCATTTTGGATATTTTTAATTCCAGTCTTCAATTTTAATTTAAGCTTCTTAAATTTTACTATGGATTACAATTGTACTAATTTATATATTTCATAAAATTTCATAATATATAAATATACTGTTCCAGTATTTCCAGCATATTTTTTAAAATATGTTTTCACTGTTTTAACCCCTCATGATAATAACCATACTTCTCTACGATATCTAATGATGTTCTCGACTTTATTCCTCATATGTAAATTAATCTACAATGATTCGAAAACAGAAAATCTACAATAATTTTGATATTTATCAACAAAAATATTAAAGAAGTTCTCAAGAGAAATTGAAAGTATTTGACATACGTGTTAAAGGGTTAAATAGCACCTACAAAATTTCTGCAAACGTCTAGAAAATACGAGACAGAAATGGAGTGCTTCAAAAAATTCCAGAGTGAAACACACGACGTTAGAATCCGCCAAAATGACAATTAACAGGACAGCGAGAATCGCCTTGTAATTGCGTTTAAGTTCACGGGACACGTTTTCTCCAGTTCGAGAGTATCTCCGTGTAGTTTCAGCGTAGCGCCGGGCTGCACAGGCTGCACGCTTCTCGGCCCCTTGCAATTCTCCGTTACGACGATGCAGTGCTTAACGGTTATGAAGCCGTGCGTTACGGGAATTCCGAAATTTTTCACCGGAAAACACCGGCAAATTTAGAAACCGGACGGCGCACCTGTGCGCGCGTGCATGTGCATGCGATGAAACACAGCGCCCCGGCAGAGAGGATAATGTAACACGGCCCGAGAATAATAAACTGGTTCCACGCAAAAATGGTGCGCCCAGTCGAATAAATACGAGCAAGCTCCTTGCCCCGAATTATGGTCCCGAAAGTTCCCTGGGTTATGCGAATTCCGTATTACACGAGAACCCCAACGATACTCGAGCATGGCGCTCTATACAACGACAATATACATACTGTATGCCGTTAACTTCAACTTCTCGTCGTCATTGAGAAATTGATAATTTAATAGTAAACCTACCACTTCAATTATATTTATTTGTATAAATTATATACACTCCGAAAATTTCATTGAAATTGGTTAATTGGTTTACGAGTTATAAACGATCAAAAGTGGGAAAGGCCAAAAATCTTGAAAAATTGCTATTTTTACCACTTTTGATCGTTTATAACTCGTAAACCAATTAACTAATTTCAATGAAATTTTCGGAGCGTTTTAGAAAAATACGGTGGCTAGTACACACACAATGACACTAATAATAATAAATTGAATTAATAAAAACAAATTCACTCTCTTTCAAAGGTTAGTACGAGAACCGGAAGTTTATAAAAAGCTTTCTGGGTGGCGGGGTGTAAACGTCAGGGAAATTTGGATGGCGCGAAAGGGATCGTATGGGGTTAAATAATTATCGAGAGAGTTCCACCCCCTCCCTCGGGGGTGGAACTAGTTCGCAAGAATAAAAACACTCTGTTTCAGCGAAATCTTTTAATTGATCGTGCGCGCGGGGGTCCCCGGCATATCTCTCCTCTTATCAAACAAGAATAAATGTCCTCGTAAACCAGACCCATAGTTGCCCACGCACAGACGCGAACACAGGGGGAGAGGAAGCTGAGAGAGCTAATGTTATCGAACTGCGACCGTAACAGAGACTCGTATTTCTCCATAAGCAGGTGGGACGTGTGTTGTTTGTTGCCGCGGCGCGGGTCGATTGAAAACCGAAGTTCCGCGAGTTACCGGAAATACAGGGCTGGACGAGAGGAGAAGGAGGGGGGACGAGCAAAGTGGCAGGGCGCCGGGGATTGCATTTCGCATTCATGGAATTCCATCGGGCCACTCGCGCGCGCGCGCGCACACCCGTAAATCAAAAGTTCCGACCAGCCTTCGAATCCGGCGAAATAAAAGGAGAAAGAATCAGAAAAATAGAGAGCCGTGACCACTCGATCCGACGAAACCGGATCTGCAACAAGATCGAGGAGATCTACGCCCGTTTCATTAGCTGCATCGATTTTCCCGTTTCCCTGAACCCAGCGCACTGTTGCTGCTGTTAGGAAACAATTTCTCGAGCGTGGACAGACTGCGGATTTTTATGTAAAATAAAAATTGTATTTTATTAATTGGAAGATACAGGTGTTTGTGGATCTGTGTAGTGAGCAGAGTTGGGAAAACATTTTATTTGAATAAAAATGTCGAATAAAGTGGGTTTGCAACTCACTTGGAAAAAAGGCATTTTATTCGAAATTTTTATACAAATAAAATTTTTTCCCAACTCTGTGAGCATGGGGAAGAATATGAAGTTAGTTTGGAATTATGTTTGTCATCGATCGGTCGCTTTTTTGTTGACACTATTATACGATGTGTGTATAGTGTTATGTTAAATATAATGTTGTTCAACAACAGGAAATGTTCAACGATAAGGTTGAACAACCAGAACTACGTAAACGTTTATTTCTGTCGTTAATGATATTATAGAGTCGAAAATAACTAAACAATAGATTTTATGCATTTATGACAACAATGAGTGGGTGTAATTTAAAACAGTAAGGCCATCAGCAAATCTAAAAATACTGTTGTATTATTTTCAATCCATTAAGCGAATGAAGAAAGAAAATAAATTTCTGATTGTTGCAATTCAGGTGGAAAATGTTTATTTTGCATAAAGATCCGCTGTCTAAAAATAACGAATGTGTTCACCGTTTTGCATTTAATCCATCTACCATGTCTGTCATGAATAAATAAAACGTGCAGTCTAATCGTAACATGTTAAACCAATAAAACAGTCACATTTTTTAATAAAAACAAAAGCTCAAGCTCGCCAATTATTTTCCCCAGAAAATAAATTTCTATTTCGTTCCAGTTTGTTGGAATAATTTGCTGTCTAAAAATAACAACGAATGTGTTCACCGTTTGGCATTTAATCCGTCTACCATTGTTTGTCATGAATAAACAAAACGTGCAGTCTAATCGTAACATGTTAAACCAATCAAACAGTCACATTTTTTAATAAAAACAAA
This sequence comes from Lasioglossum malachurum, assembly GCA_028455605.1. Taxonomy (NCBI): domain Eukaryota; kingdom Metazoa; phylum Arthropoda; class Insecta; order Hymenoptera; family Halictidae; genus Lasioglossum; species Lasioglossum malachurum. Next base: position 5,792,914 of record CM052317.1, read on the forward strand.
AGCTCCAGCTCGTCAATTATTTTCCCCAGAAAATAAATATAAATTTCGTTCCAGTTTGTTGGAATAATTTGCTGTCTAAAAATAACAACGAATGTCTTTTCACCGTTTTGAATTTAATCCATTTTACCATGTTTGTCATAAATAAATAAAATCTGCAGTCTAATCAATTACATTTTTTTAACAGGAACAAAAGTTCAAGCTCTCTCGGGGCAATTGTTTTGTGCAAAAAATAAATGGCTGCTCTTAACTTTACCGGACTCAAAATTTGTGCCTTTCTCCTATAAATTATGATGTATTTGGTATGTAATCCAGTAGATTCGAAATTTCGATCCTGTAGGATTAATGGTTCAGGAGTTATGCTTGCTTAAAGTTGAGCAATCTGCAGTGTTTTTAACAGGTAAGGGCACCGCGATATTGGGTTGTAGTGACGGTCGCGCGCCGCTTACCGAGTTGGTTGCTGATTAGGTCGGGGGGAACGGCTACAAACCAATATGGCGGCGCCCTTACCTGTCGAAAACACTGCTGATTGCTCAAATTTAAGCAAGCATAACTCCTGAACCATTGATCCTAGAGGTTCGAAACTTCGATCTGCATCTTCGCCGGATCCAAATCTACTGGATTACATACCAGAAACGTCATAATTTATAGGAGAAGGGCAAAAATTTTGAATCCGGTGAAGTTTACCCAAATAAATTTCCATTTCGTTCCAATTTCTTGGAATAATTTACTCTCTAAAAATAACAACGAATGTGTTCACCGTTTTGCATTTAATCCATCTACCATGTTTGTCACAAATAAATAAAATGTGCAGTCTAATCGTAGCGTGTTCGATCAATCAAAGAATTACATAGTTTAAATGGGAACAAAAGCTCAAACTCACCAATTATTTCGCGCATGCCGTGTATGATGGATGAGATATTAAACACAGCACGAAACGGTTCGTTGTTGTGCCGCAAACGGTCGATAAACAATGCCCAAGTAGTCGAACGGGAAGAGAGTCTCCGTTCCCTATCGGTTCGCCCCGTACGAAATAAATTTTTACGATCGCGGTTACGATAAGGCATAAACGTAAACGGTACACAAAGGTGGCCGGACCGTGGGTTTCGCGGACGAACGAACCCGTTTCCGGTGCGTTTAGTGTCTCGCGGCCGACCGGAATACGAATGCCAGCGAAATAACCAATGTACTCGTTGTTATTGCCCCCCACCACTCGGGTTCACCTCTGTGCCCCCTCTCCAGCGGAGCCATTCAAATTTTATAACCGTCCAATGCATATTAAAGCGGCAAATTACCCGGAACCGGAGAAAATAATAAAGTAAAAAACCAGGAAAGAGAGAGGACGGGAGCAAAGTAATGGAGGCCGGTCGCGTCGTTTCAACGTCGAGTGCCGCGCATATTTTATCCTCGTTCGATCGGGGTTGTTCCTCGCTTCTTCTTCGGCAGAACGTACCGGAAATGCTCCGTGAAAATATTCCAAAATCTGTGGTTCGATCGTTGCGAAGCATTCGTGACGAGCAACTACACTTGAAATTAATTTCAAGGTCAAAAGGTCAACGATTCTTTTTCACTGCATTGTATTCTGCTCATCCCATGAATAACCGTTCCCTTAAAAAATTATAATAAATCTTTTTCATTATCAAACTCATTTTATATATTGTAGTTAGGACCAAAACTGATCACACATACTTTAAATCAGAATAACTTTTTTATGAATGGACCAAAGGACTTCACCTACACTGTAAGGCTAGATGAATTAGTTTAGTGAATGAAGTCTATTAAATATGTTGAGACAATGCATTTGGTCGGAATTGTGAAAAACAATAGTAAAAATTGATTTTTACGATTTTTTTAGCTGGGCCAATAACGAAAATTTGAAAGATGTGTTTGGTCGACTTGCATAAATTATACACGCTCCGAAAATTTCATTGAAATTAGTTAATTGGTTTACGAGTTATAAACGATCAAAAGTGGTAAAAATAGCAATTTTTCAAGATTTTTGGCCTTTCCCACTTTTGATCGTTTATAACTCGTAAACCAATTAACCAATTTCAATGAAATTTTCCGAGCGTATATATAATTTATACAAGTTTCGGCAAGATTGACTTTTACCTTGAACTTCAAGGTCAAAGATAATATTGCGGCAATTTCTTTAATCGAATCTCCAGCGATCCGAAAATGTACAACCATCTGCCAAAACCATGATACTAAATTTTGTTACACCCTGTCCAATAAACTGAAGATTGAAAGGGTGCGCGCGCGGTCTGACCAACCGGACTGTTCTACTAGTCCGGGAACGGCGATTTCCATTGAGCGCGTTCTCGTTTTCTGTATCGTTCGTCGATCGTAGAGGTGGGGGAGGCCAGTGAGAGGCGTGCGGCGGCAGTCGGAGAATTTCTTATTCAACGATCGTATTAGAAATTCCTCGAACAAGGTTCCTCGATTATCGAGAGAGGGTCCCGGCGCTGGATGCATTCTTGTTGTTTCGTCGAAGCTTTTGTGCGCGGGGAATTTTCAATTTTTCGGAAAACCGGGGCCGCGGCGAGCGGAACGGCGTGGCGATGGCGGGGAGAGAGGGGGGGAGTTATTACTCCGGTGGAAAATTAAAAGTCGAGTTCAATCCACTCCATATTCATCACGAGCGCGCGCGCGAGCTAGCACCAGCGCGCGGGGATATTGCACGACGAAAAAGAAACACCGAACGACGGTGTAATTATGATTCGAACAAAATCAAGCGTGAAACGGGGGACAAGGGCGAGCGAGCGACGAGAGAAAGAGAGATGGATGGATAGATAGAGAAGGGTCAAGTCCGCGAGGAAGAATTTAATTACTCTTTGACCGGGGTGAAAACGGGAGCGTGGTTTCCGCCGGACACTCACCTCCGGCCTTTCGCAGTAGCAAATCGAGTTTCCTTGAATTTTTGCTGCTGGCGAAACCGGATATTCCGCTTCTTGATACAGGAACGACGCTCGGCCGACGTTCCGCAGCGCGAGAATCCCCTGTCGCGTGTTCGAAACGCGACTAATTAGAAAAATTGCGGCGTCACCCGGCTTTGTTGTCGTTATCTTCCCACCGCTGACGTTTCTACGGGCATGTACGCGCGCCAGAGTTCGTTCACCTAACTCGCATTCTTTCGTATTAACGGGAATTACGGCGGCCGAGACGGTCTTCTTGTTCTCCGCGTTTAGAATCGTCTTGGTAAATTTGATGGAACTGGCGGATTTAATGAAATTATTCCAGGTGGAAGTACGTTCTTAATCCGCAGTACGTCTCAACGGTTCATCAGACACAGGACGAAGAAGCGGTAGATCCCGTTTATTCAGCGAGGCAGGGAGCAGTGGATCTCAATGTTTAGTCGGGCAGGAGATATGGAAGTAGTACGTCTCGATGTTTCGTCGGGCGAGGAAGAAACAAGTAGTATGTTTCAATGTGTAGTCAGACAGGAGAGAAAATAGTACTACATCTCGGTGTATAGTCAGGCAGAAGTGAACATAGTGCTGAATCTAAATGCTTCGTCAGACAGGAATTAGTAGTACCACTCAATGTTCAGTCCGACAGGATAGAAAGAAGTGGTAGATCACGATGCTTGTTCAAATAAGAGGAGAAGTAGCACACCCCTCAATATTTATTCGGACAGGAGATAAAGAAGTAGTACATCTCAATGTTTCGTCGGGCAAGGAAGAAACAAGTAGTATGTTTTAATGTGTGGTCGGACAGGAGAGAAAATAGTAGTGAATATAAATGCTTAGTCAGACAGGAGAGAAAATAGTAGTGAATATAAATGCTTAGCCAGACAGGAGAGAAAATAAGAGAAAATTGCAGTGAATCTAAATGCTTCGTCAGACAAGGCAGGAATTAGTAGTACATCTCAGTGTGTAGTCTGGCAGGAGTGAACATAGCAGTGAATCTAAATGCTTCGTCAGACAAGACAGGAATTAGTAGTACCTCTCAATGTTCAGTCGGACAGGAGAGATGGAAGCAGTACGTCTCGATGTTTCGTCGGGCGAGGAAGAAACAAGTAGTATGTATCAATGTGTAGTAAGACAGGAGTGAACATAGTAGTGAATCTAAATGCTTCGCCAGACAAGACAGGAATCAGTAGTACCTCTCAATGTTTACTCGGACAGGATAGAAAGAATTGGTACACCTCCATGTATAGTCGGAGAGGGGAGAGAAAGAAATGGTAGATCTCGACGCTTGTCCAAATAAGGGAGAAAGAAGTAGCACACTTCAATATTTAATCGGGCAGGAGAGAAAGAAGTACCTCCTGATGTTTCGCCGGGGAAAAAGCAAGTAATTCGTTTCAAGACGTAGTCAGACGGGAGAGAAAATAGTAGTGAATCTGAATGCTTCGTGAGACAGGAGAGAAATCAGTAGTACATCTCAATGTATAGTCAGACATGGGAGAAATCAGTAGTACATGTAGTAGTACAATAATATAGGAGAGAGAAGTAGTATACCTCAATATTTTATCAGGCGGAAATAAAGCGAGTAGCACAGCTCTACTCAGTCGTGCGAGAGAATAGTAGTGTATCTCAATGTTTAATTAGACAGGAGCAATATAGACGCGCCTGTAACCGGAAGAGTTCCTCCTCGAATAATTTGAATATGCAGAATATACACGGGTGTAATTAAATTCTTTCGGCCCTTCTCCACTTTGCTTTTGATCTTCCGCATAAAATCTACGGATAAACGGTGATCCCAAAGGAAGGGAGAAATGAAGAGATCCTCGGGTGCTCGGCTGGAAGTAAGAAAGTGCTGGTGTGGCCCCGTTAAAAGGGGTTTGTTTTTCAGCGAAAATGGAATTCTGTCGGAGGGGCTCCGCAGACGATTTTCGGCGGGACCGAGGCACGCAAACGTGCAACACTCAAGAATGCGAGGGCTCGTAACAATTCCGCTCGAAATCCGGCTAACAGCGTTTAAACTTTACACGAGGCCGCCCATTAACCACTCGACGGCGGTTCCCTCGTTTCCCCGGTAATCACGGCGCGAACAAAACACCGTTTTCTGCTTTCTTCTGAAATACGGCTGACGAAATTGAGAGACAGAGGAGCGGAGAGAAAGGTGGGTAAAAGAACAATTATTTATATTTTTAATGACAGTGATCGCTGTGTTTCACGATCTGAATTTTCGGAAAGACAATCATCTTAATGGATTGTATAAATACATTTTGGAGAAATCCTGTATAAATACGTCATATGAAGAAGCGGAAAGATCTATACGGACACATTAGCATAATCTAGCGCCGGAAATACAGAAAGAACGGAGGGGTGGAAACGATTCGCGCGTATGGTATTTTCGCGAAACAACGTGTATGATTGTGTTCTTCGATTACCGAATGGCCGCGACCGGCCCGACCCGTTGTGTATCCGGCAAACGGCCGACAGTGCATTAACTGGCTCGCGACCCGTCCGTGGGACGACGAGGATGCCCGCAAAATACGTTCGAGACCGCAGTCTATTGCAACCGGAATTGCAGCACGGGAGGGGCCGGTGCATTCATTCCGGCGGACCGGTTAGCGGGCAAGGTTCGGCTACGGGTTGCACCCTAATTCTGCAACGTGGCCAGTGAACGCAAAGACCGGGGTCCGAAGCGCGGGCAAGGAGCTTGATCGGATCTACTAATTCGTCTATCGGTGGTCGGCAAATACACACGACACGGTGAAATGAGCTGAACGTTAATCCCGTCCGATGCTGCGTTGCCGCCAGACCGATTCGTATTTCCATGGAAATTGACGCGGCCCGGCGTCAACTCTCTTTCTCTCTCTCTCTCTCTACGTTTCTCTCTTTCTCCGTCCCCTTTGTGCGTTAGTCATCCTCGTTTTCCGGTTTGGGAATTGTTATCGATTCTTTCGGGAAGGATGGCAGCAAAATTTCGATGTCCTGAGTGATAGAAGTCAGTGTTGGATCAGACAGCATTGTATAATACTGCACATAGTTGTAGTTAGTTAATGAACGTCAGGTAATGTACGCGAAAGAAAGAAGAAAAACGTAGTACAACTGGATATGTAGTCAAATAGGATAAATAAGTAATGCATTTTAATATCTACATGAGAAAAAATAGTAGTATGTCATCAATGTTTGATCAGACATGGTATCCCAATAGTGCACATACTTAATTGTTGTGAATGTTCAGTGAAACTGCAGGAAAAATGGTGGAAATCGAGGAACAGTATAACAACAAGTATAAAGAAAAATGTAGTGGACATCGACGTATAGGAAGGCAGACGAGAAGTAGTACATCACGATATGTAGTCAGACAGACATACCCCCAATGTTTGATCAGACAATGTATCCCAATGATACACATACTTAGTTGTCATGAATACTCGGTGGAACTGCAGATAAAATGGTGGAAGTCGATGAACAGAATAAAGAAATAAGTAGTATACATCGACGTATAGGAAGACAGAAGAGAAGTAGTACGACTTAATATGTAGTCAGACAGGGGAAACAAGGCAATCTTAATATCCGCATGAGAGAAAATAGTAGTACAACCTCAGTAATTACTCAGACAGGAGAAGAATCTGAACACTTAATCGGACAGGAAAGTGGTAGGTATCAACGTTTAATCGGACAGGGGTGATACACGCCTGCGTGTGGTCAGAATAGAGAGACGAGTAGTACAGGTTGGTGTGCGGTCTGGCGAGGGGCAGCATTGTAGATCAGCGTGTAGATGGGCAGGATACTAAGTAGTATATATTAGCTGGGGTCAGACAGGGAGGAAGTAGTATATATCAATGCCTGAGCAGACAAGATTGAAAGCAGTGGATGTCGATGCTTGGGCAGACGGGATGCAGAATGATAAATGTTTCAGCAGACAATAAGTAGATGGGAAGTAGTACAGGTCAATGCTTGAGTAGACAGAAAGTAGTATAGGTCAATGCGTGACTAGACAGAAAGTAGTACGAATCGAGGCCTGATCAAACAAGAGAGAAAGTAGTATGAGTCGATGCTCGAGGTTGCCAAGTAGTAAATTAAGAAGTTACAGTATAGTTATAGCGCAGAATATTATACAAGGTGGTCCAAAAATCGCTGAACCATTTCGAAACAGAACAAATTTTTTATCTAATAAAATTTTGCACCTATCTTTTTCTGGACAAATCATATTTCACGTAGACCTAGTTTGTAGCCTGACAAGGGCATCGCGTGAAATTCCCGGAGCAGCCGAACCCGCCTGACGAGTATTGTTTCGGTGTCTACAAGCGCATTACCAAACCACGGTGGAAGGTAGCGTTGTCGGGCCGTTCCGGAAATCGATATTTCGCTGAGAGGAAGTATCAGTTTGCAACTGGAAGTTCGAGTCGCGATAAATTCCGCACTTTCCACCTTGTTGTATTTCGTCCTGTTTCGTAGGGGTGGCGGGGAGTGGCAGGGCCGTGTCCAAAGCGACTGTGCCACTTCGTTTCAGCACATTATTCTTTAAATAAATTCCTGTTTAAAAGCGGCGCTCTCGCGGCTCGGCCGGTCGACCTAAATTTTCCCGTGGTCGAGCCTAGGACAGCTCGAAATTAATTTCCGCGGGGCCGACGAGATTTACGGCAGCATGTAATGCCGCTCTCGACGGTGCACGTACACGAGAGGAGTGTCTCCCGCAATTTTTCACCGCCTCGATGGCCGTCCTCGAGGGAACGAGTGTATCGAAAAGGAACGAGTATCTCTCTTCCCTCAACGAAATTTACAGGCGCGCCTCGAGACGATTACCTGGCGCCTTTATTTCTGCCAGTTCTCTTCTCTCCTCCGCGGACACTTCTTTTCGGGGAGCGAACGGACATTCATCCGGAACCTTCGAAAGCGCCTCGCGGAAATCTGTGCCACTCGATGCAAGAATATCGACCGAGGCGCAATTAGCACAGGTACTCGATGCTCGAAGATCTATGGCGTCCCCTACACGGTCAATCGGAACGTCGATCTTCGACTTGACTGTCATTCTGATTGAATACTGACGGACTGATGAAATGGACTGACGGATTTTCAGATAATTCTCATTGGCTGTGAAAATTACATTTAATTTTCAATTTAATTTTCATTGGTTCTTTCGTGATTGGAGCGGATTGAAGTCAGTGATGACAGTCGGACTGTTCAATCAGACTGTCATTCCTGATTGACCGTGTAGGGGACGCCTATGAATACTCTCAACGGATGAAAAGCGTGCGTCTGCTGTTTCTGCAAGTGGAAAGAGTCGGCACATGGTCAGACAGGCCCGCGAGAACGGGTTCGCTTAATCTTTCCGCGGTGGTCCGTGCTCTATCGACTTTCGAATCGAAAGGACACCGCGAAAGAGTCCATCGATTTTCGCGGGGAGGAAGCACCGAAGTGGAGAGCGGGCGAAATGTGGAGAAGGGAAGGAAAAGGGGGAAAACGACGTCGGATAACCGGTCTCGCGACCCCTTTTAAATCAATGACGCCGCGTCGGTTGGCGCGGGTTTGGAATGCCGAGTGCAATTTTACATGCCGTTTGTTTCAACGATCCGCCAATTCAGCGACGATGAAGAGGAGCGACTCGCTCGCTCGCGAGGAGCAGCCTGGAAACACGAGCTAAGAATACCGACGAAGGAGAAGAGGAGAAAAGAGAGAGAGGAGCTTACTCCGCAGTAAAGACGAGAAAGCTGGCAAAAAAACCGTCGCGGCGACAAAATGCTCACCGGAGTCTGCGAGCTCGTCCATCATCGCATTATCTCGCTGGTTATCGACTGCAGATCCCGCCGCAGACTGATATACTTTTTCCACCCCCTTCCTCGCCAGCCAACCGCATTTTCTTTAAACATCCTCACTCCTCGTTGAAATATTTACGTGCTCCACTCGTCCTCTCCGTTGCGACTCGTGTTCGAGCTGGCGGACACGAGTGCCCTCTCGTTTCGAGGGAAACGAAATCCGCGGAATTTTTCGAGGAGAATAGGGCCAAGACTTTTCACGCTTCGACCACCCCCTCCTCGTTGAACAGGCTCTTTAATAATATGAGAATCTCTCGGGATTATATTACTACATTGGGCTAAACTTCAGCTTACAGGAACAACAATTCTAGGCTTCTTTTTATATAATCCTGTAGATTTTTGTGAGAGAATTCTTAAAATATAAGGTTTGATGTTAGGAGTCCACTGGTCCAAAAGTTATGCTTGTTTAAAGTTCAGCGATTTCGTACTGGTTTGGGCAGGTATGTCCAATGAGTGGACTCGGTAGATGGCAGCACTGTCTCACGACTGTGGCGGATGTCGATAATGTGAATTTCTGTTTTAATATTGATTAGTTGTAAATTTTCTAAAATAGTCTCGGAACCATTGCCACACTCATTCGTTTGGTTGGCTATCAACAAATTGCTTTTTATTTTATGTCCTTTACTCTAAATTGCTCAACTTCAAACACACACGACTTCTGAACCAGCGGATTCCTAACATTAAAATATGGATTTTCGGAATTTTCTCACGAAGATCTACGAGTTCACATTTAAAAAGTTTACAAATGTCTGGTCCCTCAAATTGAAGTTTAACATTGGATCATATTAATTTAGATCGTTTCTTGTTTTCTATGCACACAGTTGCAATTTCTATTCGATTTTCAAGAACAGTACCGTCTTTTTCCGTCGAAAAGAATTGTTATAAATGACAGGAGAGTGAACGACGCTTCAAGTCAGCCGCAGGGCGAAACGCGAGGAGATTTCGTCGGTACAAAGGTTTCATTAACGGCGAAGTTAGTTATCTATGCATAAGAAACGAAGCCGTTCCGCCGTATTGCATCCTCGCGCCTCAAACTCCATTTCTCTAAGTAATTAATTAATCGATGACCCAGCCCCGCCGTCATCTTAATTATTGAAGGCAATCTTGAGTCGAAGTAACGAGATTTCGCCTCACGGAAAGGGGAGGTAAGAGAGAAGCCGGGGCAGGCTCTCTGTGCGTCTCTCTCGCGAAACTTTGGGGACAGAGACCGTAATAAAGCACGCTGGCTAGGGCGGCGCCCCGTTCATCGAACAATCGAATTCCCGTGGAAATAATGTCGCGATAAAATTGTAAAATCGCCCCGGAGCGGCTTCGTCGTAATCCGATAAACAGGAAAAGCAAATGCGACGGAATTCCGCGGGGGATTTCGCGGATCTTGAAAATTCCCCGAGAATACCAGGGAGGACCGACTATGAATCCCGGGAATTTAGGTTAACGGGACAAATTTCCCTCTTTATCGCGCGCGACGTCGAATTTTCGTTTTTCCATTTCCGTACGTGGAATCGTAAATTTCACGTTCGGCTTTTCCAACGGAAGCTGCGCGAAACAAGTGTAACGCCGTGTTACGACAGTTCCGTCGCTTAATGGACGTTTTTTACGGTCTCTCCTGAAACGTGCGAGGGCTGAATTATGTCTGTCGCCAGTCACAGTATAGCTCCTTTAGAAGTGGAATGTGGAGGGGCTGTAAAATCTGCAAACAGTGTTCTCCGATTAAACAGGGACAAGTAGAACGAGCCTACATATAGTCAGACATAGTCTCGTCGTCAGAGAATGATACAAAGCTCGTTGATGGGTGTAGCAAAAATCTCGTGCGAGTAGAATATGCACCTATATGGTCAGCCCTCTTTCCAGGCTTATCCAGTGTGATTAAACTGCCAAATAAAACGACTCTGGATAATTGTCAAAAGAGAAAGAACAAGTAGTATGAGTCTGAATATAGTCAGGCATAATCTCGATTTCAAAGAATCATACAAAGCTCGTCGATGGGAGTAGTAAAAATCTCAAGCAATTAGAATGTGCACCTACATGGTCAGACCTCTTCTGAGGTTTAATCAGTGGAAGCAAGTGGTCCTTGCGAACAGTATGATTAAACTGCAAAGTAGAACGACTAGGGATAATTGTCGAAAAAAGAGGAGCAAGTAGAACGAACTTATACATAGTCAGACGTGGTTTAGTCTTCAGGGAAGGAAAACTTGAGCGATGAGAAATTAGACTGCTCAATCGTGGGAGCAAATATAATCCGGCTTAAGTAGAGTATGCCCCATATAGTCAGACCGGTGTGAGTGTTTTCGTGTTTGAAAACCTTCTCTGTTCGCTCGGAAGAATTTGGACAAAATTGAGCGCAATTTAAGAGAGTAAGAAGATTAAAGGAATTTAAGAATGGTAATCAATTATTTTCGACCTACTGAAACTATTAACGAAATTGAATATTCCTCCATTTGGTTTCTAGCTTCAACAATTGATGCAGGAAGATTTTCAATTTGCCGCTCCACTGTTCGAATAATATTAGAATAACCTGCCAGTGAAAATCGGACAGTACGAGATTTTCGAAATGGTGACCGACGGTTGGCTCCTCGGCGTCGACAGGGCCGCAATTAGAGTGTTTCTCGTTCGACGGGGGGCCCTTACGACAACATTCAGGAGAATTTTCAAAGGACACACGCCCGTGGATCCAGAGAGGGAAACAAGCGAAGGAGAAAGAGCCGAGCAGCGCCGAGCGGATGGAAAACCCTCTTTGCTCTGCTCGCTCGTGCAAATTTAAGTAGGAAGAAATGTTTCGTCGGCGCAACGTTTCCCCTTCCTTCTCTCGTTCTCCCTCTCCCTCCCTCCATCTTCCGTCTGAGCTGGTTTCCCCGTGGAATTCTCTCTAGCCGACAACCAGAAGCTTCCAGCTTCCTATATCCTTGCCAGCGAGCGACTCCTGTTTGACGGAGCGCCGTCGCGCTAAAGTAAACGCGCCCCCTTTAGCCTAACCGCCCACCCCCTTTTTTCCCACCGGGATCGTTCGAAATTCATTTTTTAGATCCCTCGTACCGCCGCCTTATTGTTTCCCAGAACCGCGCCTCCTCCGTCAAATTATTCAGCCTTTTCACCGATCCTTTATGTTTCTACACGACTCTCCACTCTTGCCACGAATTTTCATTGTTTATTAAAGTGCAGCGCATTTAAAATAATAGATCGAACCTCGATAGACACGGTATCTAGGACTGTGTTTAGTTTGTCATCCCGTCCCGAATTTTTTATTTGGTTATTTACTAAAACACAGCAAGTTTAGAATGATAGAACCTCGATCGCAGATATCCAGGACTGTGTTAACGAATTTCAGATCGTTTTGGATCCTGTCAATTTTTCATTTGATAATTTATTAAAAGATAGCAGGTTTGATATAGACAGCATGTTCTGGATCCGGTCACGAATTTTTTATTTGATTATTTATTAAAAGACAGTCAGTTTAAAATGATAGAACCTCGATTGCTGATATCCAGGACTGTGTTCAGCGATCGAATTTCAGATCGTTCTGGATCCTGCCAATTTTTT
>CM052317.1:5805260-5841827 GCA_028455605.1 Lasioglossum malachurum
TTCGCTTCGAAAATACGTGGTAGTAAGCTACATAAATCGTCCCAGTAGTACATGTCACCAAACACTCACACCAGGACTCTTAAAATCGACCATACAGCCTGGGAATCAATATGTAGAAAGTAATGAGACTCGACGAGAAGTCAGTCAAGAAGTATTGGCATTGTGTACCGATATTAGAATCGTCCAAGCGATACAGGTCAACGTATAATCAGACCTCGACTTTTAAGGTCAAACTTACAGCGTGGGAATCGAAGTGTAAAAAGTAGCGAGACTCGATATGAAGTCAGCCAAGAAGTATTAGCATTGTGTAGCGATATAAAATTGTACTAGTGGTACAGGTCAACGTATATTCAGACTTCGACTATTAGATCAAACTTGCCGCGTAAACCTCGCAAGAGCATCGTTCATTTTATCAAGACTTCGAATATGCACCGCCATTCCTCGTTTTTGATAAACACTGTGATACACAGACTGGAAGTCTCGCAGCCATGCTACGTGCCGCGCAAGCTAAGCATCTCGAGACGTTTCCAACACAGTTTACTCGCCGAAGTCTCGGCGGTTTGTATTCCACGAAGCTTAATCAACCGGAATCTCATTCGTGTAGGTCTATTATAAAAGTTGTTTATTAAATGTGCGCGTTGCTCGGTTTACAGCCAGCGTGGTATATTGCCTCCTGTTTGCTTATTGTTATCTCAGCGCGGCCGTACAGGGTGAGTCACCTAACGTTATCACCTCAAACAACTTTGCTGTTTTCAAAGATATATTAAACGTCTTGAGGACAATGTTGAATGGTAAAATGTGGCTCATACGACACCAAACAAATTTTTGTTTTCGTATTATTTTCTTTAGGGATATCAAGGTCACCTTCATTTATTTAAATGGCACCACCCTTTTTTAAATGGAACCACCCTTCTTTTAAACATCTACAATGATACTTGCTTTCATTACGAATTCAGTGACTGTAATTACTCAAGGTCGTTCAAGGTCACGGACAGAAAAAACGTACAAAACTAGGTTAAGTGATTCACCCTGTATATTATAAACTGTCACATTCGGAAAGCGGAACAATCGGTACGAGATTAAGAATTATGAGACAAAGAAATGCGAGAAAAAAAATACGTCCGGAGAAGTGTATGGCTCGGGAGCATAATCCCCAGTGGTTTACAAGAATATAACTCGCAGTCGCTGGAGGGTATCGCAGAACTCTACTCTGTGGGAATTGAGACTGGGATCAAATAGGATCAGCAGGGAAGTGGTAAGGCGCACATTAATGTTTAACCCTCGCGCGTTCCGAGGGCTGAAAATTCACTCGTTTTCTGTTTCTGGATACCGTGGAATTCTTTATTTCTTCTCTGTCTGTTGCTGGGTACGTTACTGTTGTAACCCCTTGACGCGCGGAGACGTCTGAAAGACCCGCTCCGGACAACTGCAATTGTTTTTAACATCCGATCATAAACTAACCTATGTAATATCAACCCGACTATTGCATCTGGTTATTAGCAGAGTTGGGCAAGAATTTTATTTAAATAAAAAAAAGACATTATTATTTGAATAAAATTTTTGCCCAACTCTGGTTAATAGATTGCGGCTTATACACGTTCGACTCTGTTCGCGTTATCCAGCATCTTCGGCATTAGCATCGTCGATCATTCAATCCGTGAAACCGCGCGGCACGAGGGAATCCATCCTCCGGGTGTATCTCTATTTCGCGACGAAATAGGGGCGGGAGAAGTCTCTCTCTCTCTCTCTCTCGCTCGACCATTTTAGACGCATTGTGCTTGCCGCCGCGCTGTAATTGTCAGTCGCGTAATATACGCTTCAATCGATATCCTATTGCCGTCCTATGGCCGAGGTCACCGTGTATAATCTACGGTAAGATAGACGGATAATTTACGAGGCTAATGGGCCCGGCCTCTCGAACCTGCTACGCCGCTGAATTAATGCGCCGAGCTCGTTAATTCTTTAATCGATCAGCCCGTACCAGCTAGCCGGGACCTCCTGCGATCGAAAACCCTTTCCTTCGGGCTCGACACTGTTCTCTAATCCTTCGGGACGGGCTCCCTAAACCTTCACGAGACCGGAGGATCTCCTCGAAACGCTTCTCATACTGTTTTACTAAGGTATTTTTACTCAATGAAATTGAAGCACGAGGAAATAAATATTTTGCCCTGAAGCAATTTGTGCAATTCAATGAGACTTTAATTCTTGTTGGCGAGGCAAACAAACCTGTCAATCGTTCTCACATTTTTATAATCTCAGGATTTGAGAAAACATTCTTCATGAAAGGTAAAAATAACATCATCTTTCTTTTATTTAGATCTCCATTTATTAAATATGTTGGTGTCGATTTTAAACATTAGAAAAATTTTTAGATACTGTTATATTATTGGTTTTAACTTATTAAACATTTTTATAATCTCAGGATGTGAGAAAACATTCTTCATAAATGGTAAAAATAAAATCATTTTTCTTCCATCTCCATCTCTATTTATTAATTATGTGTGTTGGTGTCAATTGAAAACATTAGAAAAATTTTTAAATACTGTTGTATTATTGTTCTTAACTTATTAAACACATTACGAAAGATAATAAATGTATATTTCACTCCAGATCGTTGCAATTCAGATTGAAAATTTTTATATTGCATAAAGGTCCGCTGTATACTAATCAATTAGTATGAATTTAAATATTGTACGAGGTATTACATCAATTTCATATCTATAAAATGGAAAAAATCATGTACAATGAAATTATTCTAGATCGGAAGAAATGTTTAACCCTTAAAATGCTGAATGGGGTCCTATAGGGACCTTCTCTAGGGTAGGGTAGGAAGCCACTCAGCATTTTAAGGGTTAATTTTCAAGTTAAAACAGTTTCAACTTAAAATACAATTTTAAAAGTACGATCGAAGCATGACACCGCGATAATCCAATTTTTCATTCCCTTCTTATTTCAAGACTGTTCCAAAAATACCGATTGACTAGGTTTACGGGATTCAGCTTAAATTCGAGTGGGCAGTTCTGTATCGCAAACTCAAACCGGTTGGGGTTAGGTCCTGGATCGGTGGTCGAGGGATCCATTACGCGTCTAATTAAAAGTTGGACCGTTTGCGGCGCGGCGGTTCAGAGGCTGGAATTAAAGGCGGCCCGTACGCGCGTGAATTAAGGAGGAGCCGAGAGCTTCCGGCCCGGTCGAATCAAATTGAGAGACGCAGCAAACTCTCTCTCTGTCGCCCAGGTCCCAGGAAAACCGAGGGAAACGATGGGAAAATTTCTGCGGTTGTTCTCCGAGCGGAGTCCACCCTGGACCGTGACACACTAGCTGAACATATTCTACCCTCGTGAAACTTTCGAAAAATATCTGGAAATATACATCGGCGATTTCGATGCGGAATTCACTATCGCAATATGGATTCTCGGCGAAACCGTGTTCCAATTAGTCTTTTTCCCGGAACAAGAAACGAGACAGTTACAAAGAGAAACGTAAAATTTTCGAGGATCGTACGATCGCTCGAGCGTGCAGTTTCGATCTCCATCGGACCGGAAGCGAATCGCTGGAACTTTTCGGACGTCGGATCACTCGTTTCCGGAAACTTTGCGTAGTCGGTTGCTGGTCGGAACGCGATGGAAGACAATAACGCGTGCCGACAGTTTCCTCGGATCGCGTCGACTCGGATCGGTTCGGGTCGATTCGGATCGAATCGGATCCGTGCCGTTTCGTCGATTCCGGGAATCGTTTCGACAGCAACTCTACTGCACAGAGTATTCCGGATTTTAAAAGTAGAACGTTAACCCTTTACTCGATAGAAAAATTTCCTCGCTTTTGGAGTCTGGTTACTTCGTCGTCACGATTTAACAACTCTTTCAACTCCAATCGCGTAATATACAGGGTGTTCGCGACAATTCTTCCGTTTGTGACCTTGTATCACCTTGAAGATCGGCGTGTCGTACACGAATGAATTCGTTTTGGTACACGATTTTATATGATATAAAAAATATATAGATTTCCATCAGAGTTGTGCAGAATTAAAATTGAATTACTCCAGGAATTATAATTACAAAGTGATTGAATTACATTGTATTTCATTGTAATTACATTGTATTTCATTGTAATTCATTCATTTCATTGTAATTGTCATTCATTCAATTAAATTACAATGTAATTCGTAATTGCAATTGCGTACAGTTATAAAATACGTTGTAATTAAATTACATTGATTAAGAATAACGATGTAATTAAATTAATTCAGCAATTGAAGACAGCAAACAAGTATACGAAAGAAAAACATCAAAATATATCGCACCTCTTCAAAGTTCTGGGCAATTATTTGGAGAGCTGTATGTTAATTATATTGTATTTCAATTACACATCTGATTAAAATACGTAGTATTTGAATTAACTGAAAGGTTTGAATTAGGTAGTTCAGTTACGACGTAGTTGGATTACTATATAATTGACATACAATGTAACATAATTGAATTAGCACTACTCTGATTTCCATTTATAAAAATTGTAGATCAAGGTGGCCTTGAAGAGTGAAGGTCATTTTTCAAAAATTAATACCATCACATTTCTTGCAAATAACGCTATCCTTCATTTTGTTCGAATCACAGCAGTTAAAAAAAAAAAACGGTAGTAATGACGCGAACACTGTATACGTAGTTGGAAACCCTTTTCGAGTTCCCTTCTATCGAGAAAGCCCCACGAAGAAAGGGTCGAGACGAGATCGCGGAGATTCTTGCGACAACTATCCGCGGTCGATCTATTCCAGCGAGGATCGATAGAGTCTTTCGGATCGAGTCGCTAGGCATTGTGGCGCGGTGTCGCGTCTCAGATTAGTTTTGTTTGTCGCGAAAAGCCGGTGCGTTTGTGCAAACAATTCGACGGAGCGGTTGCAGAGCGTGAGGTCGAGCGAGAGCGTTCGATTTCTCGGCAAAGAAAATGGAATGTCGGCGGTGTTCCCGCCCGAGGCTGCCATCCTCGAGCCTCGCTTTGTGCTCTCTCTCTCTCTCTCTCTCTCTCTCTCTCTCTCTCTCTCTCTCGCTCTCTCGCTCTCTGTCTCTTTATGGGAGAGAGCGTTACTTCCGATTTCGAAGCAATAAGCTCGCAAGCTCCATTATGTGCCCGTTTCCCCCGGTGTACGCGCGTCGGCAAACATTTCGCGACACGCTACAATCCACAATGCCGCCGCGAGCGCGATTCTTCAACGCCGAACGGCGAACCTCTGCTCTACAAACTGAAATTAATGTCCTCCCAGGCTCTTATCCGGCGACGAGCGACCGACGTTCGATCGGAAACACGGCTCCGTCGGAAATCGAACGCTCCTCGAGCTCCTCGAGCTTCACAAAGTACTCTCGAATCCATCGTTCTTCCAAAAATATCAGGCATGACGAGAAAATATTTTGTGATCGATACTTGTTCTCCGACGGTGCCGCGTACACGATGCTAATCCCTCTTGGATGACAGTATGTCGAGTCACGCTACTCGCCAGTTCGATTCCCAGGCCGTAAGTTTCATCTTAAGCGTCGAAGTCTGGGTATACGTTGACCTGTACCACTGGTACCATTTTATATCGGTGGACAATGCTTCTCGCTACTTTCTACATCTTGATCTTCAGAGTCTGGTTATACACGATGTCCAATACACAAGCTACACAATGCTAATCCTTCTTGGATGACAGCACATCGAGTCTCACTACTTCCTACACTTTGATTCCCAGGCTGCATGATCTTGAATTCCTAGAGACCCCTCGAGTTACCAGAGGTCCCTTAAGTTCTCAGAGTTCCCTCGAGTCCCTATAATTTTCCCAAAATCCTTAAAGTCCCTTCAACTTCCTAAAATACCCTTCAGCTCTGAAAGGTCCCTCGAGTTCTTCAAGTGTTTCACAGTACTGAAAATCCTTCGAGGTCACAGAGTTGGAGTTTACCGCTAGCCCTCCGAATAAGAACGTCCTCTCCCCTGGCGATAAATAAATCGGCTCGAAATATAAATGAAGTTCTCGGCGCGAGAGGAGCCCGCGATTTCGCTGAAACGTGTTTGGAATTTCTCTCTGTACGAGGAACGGCCGCGGCGTAGCGGCAGTGGCGGAGAACCAACCACCGGCTCGATCGGTGGCGTTTAATTGAATCCCGGGGGCCGACAGAAAATTTGAAAGTTTATGGCCGCGCCCCGGTGTTGTTGCACAACGCGACAGGTTCCCGCGGAAATGAAGGTACCTAATTACTCAGTTGGAAATATGTATCGAGCCGGGATCGCGTTAGAATAGAAGCCGACGATTAATTAGCCAGGATCAACGGAACGAGGGGAATTTATTTATGGATAACAGTGAGCAGCGCTGGCTGGCTGCGAGTTGCACCGGGCCCCTCGCAGAATATTTATGGAATTGGCCGTGCCGTGCAACGTTGTACGTGTGCGCGCGCGCGCGAGCACGTACGCGTGTACATTAAACGCCGCGAAACGTATTGTCCGGAATTGCGACGAGAGGACACGATAAATACACTTTTCATAGGGTTCCTCCGCGCAAATGACAGAACCCGTTGCTATTACCTTTTTCAGTGGATTTATGCTGTGTTCCCTTTTTTTTTTTTTTTTGGTTGTCCGGCTCACCGACAAATACACCCTCGCCGACCGCGAATATATCCCTGCGATGAGACGATGGTCGAATGGATTCCCAATTACGAAAGATTGCGCCTTCGCGCGGAGAAAAGTGAAGAACTTTGCAGAAAATTTCGGACTTGGGGGATATCGTGAAAAATATAGGACCTGGGGAAATTGTAGAAAATTGAGTACCTGGGGAAATCATAGAAAATTTAGGACCCGGGAAAATTGTAGAAAATTTAGGACCCGGGGAAATTGTAGAAAATTTAGGACCTGGGGAAAATCGTGGAAAATATAGTACCTCGGGAAATCTTGGAATGTTCAGTGCCTAAGCAATCCTGGAAAATTTAGGATCTTGGATAATCACGGGAAATTTAGTAGCTTGGGAATTCTTGGAATGTCCCAGTACTTTAACAATCAGGAAAATTTAGGACCATGGAAATTCATGGGAAATTTAGTAATTTTGGAAATCTTGGAATGTTTAGTGCCCTAACAATCCTGGAAAATTTAGAATCTTGGGAAATCCTGTGGAGTCGAGAGTCTTGAGAAATCGCAGGGTATTTGTAGCCTCGGAAAATTGAGAGCAATTTAGGACCTTGGAAATTGATGGGAAATTTGGTACCTTGGGAAATCTTAGAATGTTCAGTGCCTTAACAATTCTGGAAAAAGGATCTCGTAAAATCGTGGAAAATTTAGTGCCTTGGGAATTCTTGGAATGTTCAGTGCCTAAGCAATCCTGGAAAATTTAGGACCTAGTAAAATCATGGGAAATTTAGGACCTAGTAAAATCATGGGAAATTTAGGACCTAGTAAAATCATGGGAAATTTAGTACCTTGTGAAATCTTGGAATGTTCAGTGCCTTAACAATCCTGGAAAATTTAGGACCTTGCCGAGTCCTGGGGGACGGGAACCTTGAGAAATGTCAGGGTATTAGTAGCCTCGGAAAATTGAAAGCAATTTAGGACCTTGGAAAATCATGGGAAATTTAGTACCTTGGGAAACGTTGGAATATTTAGTACCTTAGAAATCCTGGAACCTTGCGGAATCCTGTGAAGTTGAATGCCTTTGAAAATCATAGGGTATTTAGAGCCTTAGAAAATTGTGTACAGGTTTTTAGATAATCGTGAAAATCCAAGGAAATTTGGAGACTATTCTGGATGGATTCTCTCGTAAATTACGCGCGGTTAGATCAGTTCGGGGGGGCGGAAACAGCGCACAAAGGATTGATGGAATCGTGCGCACTCGTTTCGTTATTTCTACGATGACAATTGCATCGTTTTACTTCTGCCCCGGCGTCGGCGTCCGCCCAATCTCTCTGTTTCCGCTGGGTCTCTTTCCCACTACTCTCTCTCTCTCTCTTTCTACCCTTTTTCCATGGCTGTTTTCACGATCGCGCAAACAAGCGACGCACAAAACGCTATCGCGTGTTCCCGTGAAGCATGAGCGGATTTTTAACTTTGTTCCGGTGAATTCTGCGAAAAAATTGAATCATCGCTCGGCTGTTGCGGAGTTCAAAGAAGGCACGAAATTTATAACGCGGGGACGAAACTTTTCCGGACCGTTTGAATCAAATTCATGAACCGTTTGAACGGGGTATTGTGCTTTTCTCGCGGGTCCAGCGTGTATCGCTCGAATATTTAATTGAACAATTCCAAAGAAATTCCTCTCTGTGTTCGCGTGTCGCGAGAATGAAATGGAAGACAAATTTCGGGAAGTAGAATTGCTAGATACACCGACTGCTCTTCCAACTATTTTATTCTCTCAGTCGAAAGCGAAATCCGCTTTTCAACTTTTCCCGACGGCTCCCTGGAGAAGGAAGCGCGCTCTTTCAAGTGGTTCACTTGGATTCTGTCTCGTACGCCGTTCATTTTCAGAAAGAGTTCTTTTCTCCTAAAACAATATCCAAATAAACGTTTCCGATGTCCAGGAAATATACTAAGTGTCCATAGAGTGATCTACTCCCTTCGAAGGAGTAGTTCCTTAGATAACACAAGTGGTGTCTCTCCGTCTTTAATAATTGCTCAAACATGTTTAAACAATCATAATGTATTAATATTCGATATTACTGTATTCGGGAAAGTCTAAGGAATCTTTTGCTGTGTAAAGGAACAATTCGATATCTTTTATAATAACATCACAATATTTGTTCAAAGTTGAAAAATATGTCTTCTTTTAGAACAGCATTCTCTCAAAAACTGTACGTATAGGAGAAAAATTAAGGACAGATTCGGAATCAGCGCGAAAAACTATAAGAATCGCATAGTGGGAATCGAAATACTTTTTGGCTGTTGGACAGTGTGATCGTTTGAACATGTTTGAACGATTACTTCAATTGACCTGAGGAATCATGCTTCTCAAGAAAGTACAACATTGCTGTTAACTTTACATTTTAATGTGAACATTCTAACAGCGTTCGCAGTTGAGGTGGAAAATTCTGAATGTCGGTAACGCGAATTCGCGTAACGAAATGAAATTTCCGCGGAACTAGTAGCGATAGGGGGATGACAGTTGCGGAATGGATTCGGCAGATTGGGATTTATAAGAATATTATCGATGGGCGCGATAAGCGGAATAATGATGGCTGCGACGATCGTTCCGCGCGCGATCCCCGCCGTGCATTTTTATCGCGTCGCAACTCTCAGCTCTCCGGCCTCCCTCTACCGCAGGCGGGGCGGAATGCGCCGGTGGTTCCCGTGGCTCCCAGCGGCCGGCTCACAAAGGGGTTAACCCGCGGGGCTATTATTATGACCAGCCTCGAATCACGGGACAGGCTTCCGCGGTTATTTCTGCTGAAAGGGGGCAAAGTAATTGCGGCCGGCGTGCACACACCGATTCAACTCTTTCGTGAAACGGTCGCCGGAGAGAGGGAGAGGGAAGAGCGTAGGAGGATGGAAGGAAAATCGGATTTATCGATTTACCCGGCGCCACCAGCGACGGGAGGAAAATTTTCGAGCGGCGTGTGTCCGTGAGATGCATTCTAGAGCGAGGCGTCGCGATGCTTCACGTCGCGAGATAGATATCCTATTTCGCGCGGAACCGGGACACGACACGCTTCTGAATCGGAAATGTTCCTGGCGCAGCTTCCCCGGCACCGACAGCCCTAGATATATACGACACTCTCTTCTCTATTTATCGTCGTCTTATTATTTCTTCGTGTTTCCATCAGTCCCAGCCACCCGGCGACTATCCGCGACTATCCTCTTCTCTCTAGCTCTCTCCCATCTCTTCTGCTCATGCTCTTCCTTGTCTCCCGCGATTCGTCGGACAGGTTCCGCGGGGCCACCGTGTGCCCCATTATTACCGGCGACAGACACCTATAATTTGTCCTCTGCGACCTCCGATTCCACTGTTCCGAGTTTCATTTATACCCACGCTAACACCGTAAACGCATAATTCGCAAACTCGACGGCACTCGAAGAATGTTTAAGGCTAATTAGAGGGAGTCAAGGGATCTCTAAGAACTCGAGGCAAATTAGAGGGAGTCAAGGGATCTCTAAGAACTCGAGGCAAATTAGAGGGAGTCAAGGGATCTCTAAGAACTCGAGACAATTTGTAAGACTCGAGAGAAGTCGAGGAATTCTGAGAACGCAAGGGGGGAATTCCTATGAATTCAGTCCTATGACTGAASACAATTMCTACTACTCAAGGCAATTCCTAGGACTCGAGGTAATTCCTRGGACTCGAGGCAATTCCTGGGACTCGAGGCAATTCCTAGGTTTCAAGGCAATTCCTAGGTTTCAAGGCAATTCCTAGGTTTCAAGGCAATTCCTAGGTTTCAAGGCAATTCCTAGGTTTCAAGGCAATTCCTAGGATAAAGGCAATTCGTAGGACTCAAGAAAATTCTTAGGACTCAAGAAAATTCCTCGGACTCAAGAAAATTCCTCGGACTCAAGAAAATTCCTCGGACTCAAGAAAATTCCTCGGACTCAACACAATTCCTAGGACTCAACACAATTCCTAGGACTCAACACAATTCCTAGGACTCAACACAATTCCTAGGACTCAACACAATTCCTAGGACTCGAGGCTATTCCTAGGACTCAAGGCAATTCGTAGGATAAAGGCAATTCGTAGGACTCAAGAAAATTCGTAGGACTCAAGAAAATTCGTAGGACTCAAGAAAATTCGTAGGACTCAAGACAATTCCTAGGATTTAAGAAAATTTCTAGGATTTAAGAAAATTCCTAGGACTTAAAAAAATTGCTAGGACTCAAGAAAATTCGAAGGGTTCAAGACAAATGGAGGACTCAAAAGAACTCGGGGAACTCGAAGGATTACAAAACCAAGGGATCTAAATACTCACAAGACTCAAGACAGTGCATACTCAATCAATCCAAGGCTCTCTAAGACCACACATACTTAAACACCTGAAGGGACTCGAAAAGTTCCGGGAACTCGAAAGAATCTAACTATTTTAAATCGCGAAACCAAAGCTCCGCCAAGTCAAGAAACACTCGGAGAACAGCAAGGCGAATTCCAAGAAAAGCGAGAACTCGACGGACCCAGGGGCACTGCATCGTCCCCGAGGAGTCTGAAGTCTCGGAAAGCGCAGCGGATTCGAAAGTTTTCGATCGACGGAAAGAAGTCCGGAGCGATCGAGAAAGCTCCCCACCGTTGTTTCGCCGTTCAAGTCGCCGCGCGCCCGAGAGAAGCTTTTCCCAATGAAACGACGCGGCACGGCGGCGTGAAGCGAGCATAATTCGCGAGCGTCGACCTTATCGATTTCCTACGGCGAAAGGTTTCCCTTTTTCCCTTATTCTCTCTCTGCATCCGCCTTCCTGATTTCCGTCGTCGGCGAGGGGTTTCCTCGCTTCCTAACGACGCGCACAATGTTTGCGGATTTTCCGGGTTATTTAACCATGAAAAATATCGACATTTGTACGAGCACACGATGGGAAACCCTTCCGGTTCCTTGGAAGAATTCCTGGAAAATTAGCTCTTCCTAATTTCCAACGTTACAGACATTTATTTAGGAACATGTGGCGCTACAACATCTACGAATTCATTTTGTATACTTTATGTGTGTTGTCTAAAATCATATTGGATTCGCGAGAATGTAATTCCGGTATTTGGAGGTGAAATAAAACCAGAGGTGTAATATTTTAAGTACTATTTAATATTTTAGATTTTATTTTGCTTAATGAAAATAGTATTTCAAATAAGATATAGAATTTCGAAAATAAAATATTACTGCACCTCAAAATAAAATATTTCTGTTTCAACAATTTGATCGACAAAATAAAATATTTCTATTTTAACAATCAGAAGTACGAAATAAAATATTTTACTTTTTCCATTGTTACAATACTCTGAGAAACCGCATGAACATACAATCTTATCGTTAAGAAACGATTTACACCCATAAATGTATTGAATTCGGACCATTTTATTTTCAGCGATAATATTCAAAATTAAAATTGAAAATAAAGACAAGATACAAATTTTAATATTCCTCAAATAAAATACTATTTTAAAAAATGACTGCCTCAAATAAATTATTTTATTTTCAAAAATTATACTGCATCAAATATAATAATATTTTATTATCAAAGTTGTACAAATACTTCAAAATAAATATGATTATTTACTATTCACTATTTAAAATACTATTTTCCCCAGCTCTGAATAAAACCCAATTTTTCTGTTCAGGCAATGAACTTTAATCGATAAAATATTTTCTATTTTTTTCGATGATCTTTTGCCAAAATCGGGGTTTTATTCCACCTTGAAATACTGAAACTACTTTCTTGTCAACTCAATAGTGGACATTCATCAGAAGATGGCAGTGATTTCGACAGTGGGACCGCCACTCTTACGCTTAGATTCTGGCGAGAACGGTTGACATAGAGCTCAAGGTCACCACATCGTCTTCGTCAGCGATTCGGTCCAATGCAGAGGACGCGCGGTCCCTACAAGTTTCTCATTACGATACAGCGGGTCTTTATGCAAAATAAAAATTTTCTACCTGATTTGCAACCAACTGGAGTGAAATACAAATTTATTTTCTTTCTTAGTATGTTTAATAGGTAGAAAATAATGTAACAGTATTTTTAAATTCTTCTACCATCTTCCGATGGACGATCAGTACAAAAGCGATCGAAAGCTTCCACTCTGTTTTCCAGATTTAAATCGGAATTTCATCCGTCTATTGTGAGTCCGGATCCGAGGAATCACTATACATGTCGAATTGGCAAGTTTCAGATTATACGGAGCAATTAGCGAGCTCCCCGTTAACGGAATCGAGTCCCGATGATACATTACGATTAATTAATACTCCGATAAGCAGCTCCCTCCGTGATATATCCCGTTGGCTTCGTTTTTAAACCTCGACATTCTATTTTATCCCTCGACGCTCACCCAATTAAACGGTGCAAATAGTTTTCGACTCGAGTTGTAACCACGGGGATTATAAACACGGGAAACACGTGCTGCGGATGTAGACTCGTTATTCCGGGGATTCGCTGTTCGTTGACGCGGTTCGAGCGTTGCTAACAATTGGACTGCGGATCTTTGTGCACAATAAAAATATTCTACGTCGATTGCTGGGAGCAGTACTTAAATAAAAATTAATTTCACCCCTTAACCCTTAGCAGTCGTGGGGCGACTCAGAGTCTGCACTCATAACTGCTGCACCATTATTCAGTCGATGTCTTTTGAAACGTTTCAATTAATGCTACAATATAAAATATGACAGATTTTCGTACGATTTCCATTTATTTCAGATTTAGAAAGGCTGCTACGGTAAAATTTTATCTGATTCCACTTCCTTGAAATTCGTCTAGAAAAATTGTGCATTTTTGGCTTCTGAAAATTTTCAAGAAATACTAGAATAAACAATTCGACAGAATTTGGTACGATTTTTATATTCATTCCAGTTCTAAAAAGAAAACCATAAGCTACATTTATTTTAATGCTTAAATTTAATGCTTTAGTTTATGACAAAAATGGATAAGCACAATCTAAAGCAATGGACATATTAAAATGATTTAAAGACATCAGCGTATTGGTTTCAGCTTAATCAGATAATTAAAAGAAGAAAGAAATTTTTATTTCACTCCTGCGTCTTGCAATCAATGCAAACATTTTTTATTTTGCATAGAAATCCGCAGTCTATTGATCGCAAACGAATCAAATTTTATTTCATTCGAGAAGAAACGCGTAGCATTCATATTCCTTATACTTTGTTTAAAAACCTCATGACGAGTAAAATACGGCAATGGGTTAAGTATTGTATGAGATATCATATCAATTTCACATTCGTAAAATGAAAAAATCATGTGTGTGCAATGGAATTATTCTACGTCGGAAGAAATGTTTAATTTTCAAGTTAAAACAGCTCCGACTACAAAGAGCTAATGCAAGAAACTTCGAGCCGGATGTTAATTAAAATTATGGCTGAGAAGGAAGTAAAATAATTATGCGGACCTGTTGAAAGAGTTTGGGTTCCTCTTTTGAGGCACGTGTTGCGTTTAGGTGACACATTCGAACACGTTGGTTGATCATTATCTTATTGAGTGTGAATTTCGGCTTCCTTGTGGGAGAGATTGCGGTTCATTTGGAAGCCCGCAGCTTAATTAATCAATTTTTCCGAGGGAATTCTCTGTATCCCGGCTCGGGAAGTTCATGAGAAAGAAGTTTCGCTGGTGTATGCAAACCGTAGCCCGTGGCAACGAAGCGCAGAGAGAGAGAGAGAGAGAGAGAGAGAGAGAGAGAGAGAGAGGGGAGAGGAAAAGCTGCGTATCCTCTCGCGGACCGATTAACATAATACCGTATAATTTGCGCGCGGCAAAGGTTCCAACGGTCTTGCGGCTGAAGTATAAGTTTAATCCTCCCCAGGCCGTCCTTTTTTTCTTAGAATTTGCAACTGGACGAGAACCGGAGCTAACCGCGAATAATTCTCCTTTCTGTTTTCCATTCCATCTTTTTCTCTCTCTCTCACTCTCTCTTCTTCTGCTCCACGCTGCTCTCTGTTTCATGTAATTGCCCGTTCAAGCGAGACCGATATTTTCCAACGAGGTAGGACACCGTCGTCGATTAATTGATACCGCGATTATTAAATTACACCCAGGTTTTCCGGTCGAAACTGAAATTCGACGGGGGATATTAAATCCGCCCTCGGAAATTGGTCATCATACAATCCCGTTTCTTTTTAAGCTTTTTTCATTTCGCTTCCGCCCACGCTATGTCGACAAATATTTTTTTTTCCACCGACGGGAATAATGAAAGACGACTCGCGCACCTGATAAATATTTGTCGTCGCCTGTCCAGGATTTCTTGTTGCCATCGACTCAGTGCTGTAATTGTTCAGGACGGTTCGGATTTGGTGCTGGAATTTTCCGACAGCCAGAAAAATTTTTTCCACGAAAGATTTGGATGTTTGTTGCTTGAAATTTAATGAAGTTCTGAATTCGTTTCAGGATCTCAGCGGTCTGTACAAGTAGAATCGGACGATCGTGATCAGACGAATCCTCGAACGTCGAATACAAGTTTCTTAGGGTAAACTTTACTTGACCGGACTCAAAATTATGCGAACTATGATGCACTTGGTATGTAATCCAGTAGGTTTGTATCTGGCGCGGATGCAGATCGAAGTTTCGATCCCGTAGGATCAACGGTTCAGGAGTTATGGTTGCTTAAAGTTGAGCAATCTGCAGTGTTTTTGACAGGTAAGGGCACTGCCATATTGGTTTGACGACCGCGAGCCACTTACAGAGCAGAACAGCCGATCGGTCCATGGCCCTCCCCCTGACCTAATCCTAACCAACTCAGTAAGCGGCGCCCTTACCGGTCAAAAATGCTCAACTTTAAGCGAGCATAACTCCTGAACCATTGATCCTACAGGATCGAAACTTCAATCTGCAGCTGCCCCGGGTACGAATCTACTGGATTACATACCAAATACATAATAATTTGTAGGAGAAAGGCACAAATTTTAAGTAAAGTAAACAGCAGCCGTTTATTACGCTCGTCTTATTATTTTCTATTTGCAAGATTACACCCTCTCAACGATAACGACGATCAAAATATTATTTATTCGACCACTTACTGTTCGGATCGTGTATCCATCTCTTCTTGTCGCCCGCTTTCATCATTCGCGTGTCATCCTGCAACAGAAAGAAAATTCCGTTAATTTCAGAACGATGCTCCCTCTCGATGTCTGCAAAAATATCATTGTCTCATGTACCCTTCAAACAGGTATCATCACTTCTTGGACTGAACAAATTGAATTTGTTAGAGATATTTAATTAATTCGCTAAAATCCGCAGAGTATTCAAACAAAATCACTTGGTCGATAATTTCCTCTATGAAAGCAATTTTTAAAATTTATTATTTAAGTTGCATCACCCTCGCAAGGGTGATTATTCTTCTGAAAGCAATTTTTTTAATTGCACCACTCTCACGAGGGTGATTAGCAACTACAAGTTTAAACATGAGTAGTCGTTTGAAAGTAATTTTTCAAGTTTCATACTCCTCAGAGGGGTGATTAAGTACACTGTGGATTTTTATGGAAAATAAAAGTTTTGTGCATCGATTTTAAGGAATAGAAACCAAATTGAATGTTATTCCTTCATTTAATGATTTTAATAGAGGAGAAATCATAATTTAAATTCTTCGAAATTAAATTTCGGGGTGAATTCGATGTGTTGGTAGACACTTGTGGATCAAGCAGAGAAAATTTGCACAGCTGATCACGGGGAGAAGGGGGGGTGTTTGATGTTCGAAAATTCTCAGCGGAGACTCGCGAAATTGACTCGCCTGCGTCGACGGATCTCCGGCATTTATCAGGGAGCTCGCTAACTTTCTGATCGATCCGCTGCCAACGGTTCGCCAACGTGCAAGTCGGCCGAATCTCCTCGTGTATATCAGCGCGGCAGATTTTCGCTGGTCCCAACCTCCCCGTCGCTATTTTCGATATTATCCTCGAATTGTTGCGAACTGGCACGTGAACTATCACGCGAGCACACACCCCCCGTTTCACCCTCGGCAACCGGCAATCACGTCCTCGGCCTGAACTTTCGCAAACGACGCCCGGGCCCTTTGCTCTTTTTCGCGAACGGGAACCAACCCTGAATTCTGCTGGCTGCTATGATCGTTCGTTTGGCTAATCGCTATACTTACTACCCCACCCCTCCACTCCACAATCATGCTCGGGCTACTATGAAATCGTGAATACCCTCGTCAACTATTTCTGATCGTTTATGACCTACATTTTTCCAGACTCGATGTTTTAATTGAAGACTGAATAAAATTCGATAATCAACTTACCGAAAGTTTGACAATTGACCTTGAATTTCTATGTCAGAAGGTCAACTTCCTTTTTTTATCGGCAAAACTCAGGATGTAGTTCTCGTAGAAAATTATGCTAAAAGTTTTCATTATCAATTAAATTTTATTTGAAATTAGAGGAAGGTGCCTCAAAATCAACATCGACCTTGAACTTCAAGGTCAGGGGGTCAGGCTCAATCGTTCTCTGAAAAAATTATGATGAAGCTTTTTCATTAGAAAACTGATTTTATTTATATGATATCTTCACTTCTCAAATGTTTATCCTTGGGGTAAGTAGAATAAGACGCAACAAAAAAATTATTGGCCCTTTGATCTTGAAATTAAATTTGACATCAATCCCCACCAAATCGAGAGTGTAGA
The DNA here is from genome assembly GCA_028455605.1 of Lasioglossum malachurum. NCBI lineage: Eukaryota > Metazoa > Arthropoda > Insecta > Hymenoptera > Halictidae > Lasioglossum > Lasioglossum malachurum. The sequence continues at coordinate 5,822,506 of CM052317.1, forward strand.
TATATTATTTCTTCACACCCTGTACGATTGGCGGCCACCAAACGACCTGATTTTTTATAATCCAATAGAAACATTGGTTTACGAAATGATATGCATTAACGATTTTCCAAAAATTATAATTTACAAGGTTATATGCAAAAATAAAAAAAGCATTTTTTAAAAAATAAATAAGATTCAAAAATAAAAAAATTTTTTAAAATGCCTTTTTTTATTTTTGCATGTAACCTCGTAATTTTTGGAAAATATTCAATGCATATCATTTCGTAAACCAATGCTTCTATTTGATTATACAAAATCAGGTCGTTTGGTACGATTATAAGAAAGTTATTCTATTTTAAAGAGCGTACAAACACTTTTGTGGGCCACTGTAGCTATTTTCATAGCTGCATGCTGCCGAATAATGCAAATAACGCCTCGTAAACAAAAAAATAGGACCTTTCAGGGAGATAGCGCCCTAGATCGATCTTCCATCTTGCGTTTTTGTCTACAGAAGAACCCCGTATTTGTATTTATCGAGAAATGAGAAGGCGAATCCCGCACCCTCGCAATCCCGGGAAAAGGAGTCCACCCCCTTAAACGATCCCGGTTATTTTCGAAAAACGGCCCAGAGTGCGCGACGCCCGGTCACAGTGAAACTCGCGGCTGTTAAAACCGGCTAACTACTCGTCTCCCCGCAGGATGATAATTACAGGCTGTCGCGAGCAGGCAGCGATTCGCGAGGGCAATTTGAGAGGCCGCAAACGCCTTTCGGTGGAAAGGGGCCGTGGTGCCCTCGTATCTCCGATTCGACGAAACTACACACCCTCCCCAACCCCCCTAATTGCAAAACATCATTCCGTTCTAATTGTGTGTTCGTGGCGACCGGTATTTGCATTTGCGGAACGGGGGAGCCCCGGGAGTATCAAACGTTCTTCGCGTGTTCGAGGGTCTCTCGTCGTTTGCGATGTTCGTGAGAGTTGGGGCCCTCTCGCAGCGTCCTTTATGCTCGCCTCGTGGCTTCAAACGAGTCCGAAAATAACTGTTTAAAACTGTTATGTAAAGCTTCTGATTAAGGCAGTTATGCAGAACCTTTATCCCCGGACTGGCTGTTCCACGAACAACCGAAATTTCCATTCTACCGTCTGGCTTGCTCGCCTACCTTTTCCGCTTTGCCTTATCAATTCAACGATATCGGACTCTTATCAGAAGTAAAATTTATTCCGACCCCCCGGTTATTAATGAACGTCGTGAATAAAAGCGAGAATATTACAGATCGCATTCATGATCACGATCCCTCGGTGTATTTTAATACGAAATCAGGCCATGAACTTTTGCACTAACATACACGAGGTAATTTATACAATTATTATGTATAATATAATAATTAATTAAGAGAGGTAATCCCTAAGGACATTTGGAGCAACTTTTTCCTTTGCAAGAATATTCTCCGCGGCTCCGTTAACGAGTTATTTACGAAAAACACGGACCAATCAGCGCGGCTACAGCGCACAGACTCCGCCCCTGGCCTGTCGGCGAGGCGGAGTCTGTGCGCTGCAGCCGCGCTGATTGTTTTTCGTTAATAACTCGCTAACGGAGCCGCGGAGAATATTTTTGTAAAGGAAAAAGTTGCTTCAAATCACCTCAGGAATCATACTACTCGAGGAAGTAGATTTTTGTATATGGTTTGCCAATTATTATTTCACGATTATGCTAAAATAATGCAACTGCTCGATATTTCGTGCTTCTTCAACAGAAAAAATCGAACGCGCGATACGTACCGTATTTTCTTTCGCGGGCGACATCGGTTTTCCCGGCGCGTTAAAATGGATCCCGGTGCTCGCTCTCGTGGCGGTAAAAGGTGGCTGAATGGCAGGGTAATTGCTGAATTTAATTCTCCGCAAACTTGTGCAGTTCTACCGGTAGCTGCTGCGGCACCCTGCACCCGCCCACCCCCGAAAAAGAAACGAAAAAATCAGGACGACACGCGGTTCCTCTGTGACCCAATTAAAACGACCTCGCCGTTTGCTCGCGAGACTAGCGAACAAGGCCAGTTTCCAACGACGAAAATATTCGCGACGTGGTGCATACACACCGTTGCGTTTTTACCGTTCAAGGTCGTCCTCGTCACGAGACATTCACCAATGGCTCACGCCACGCCTCCCTTGGGCTTGCCACTTTCTTACGGAAGCCTGCTGTTTTGCTTTACATTTTTGGGACATTTCCGCCAATCGTAATGATTGTCATCTTATACAGGAAAGAATACTAATAAGTACTAATTTTTGTCATAATTACATGAATATTCTTTATAGTCTTCATGCATTTATGGGTTCACAAAATTTAAAAAAAAAAAAATACTTAAATATAGAATTCCACGAAATTTAATACGATTTTTATTTATTCCAGTTCTAAAAAGAAAACCATAAGAATTTATTTGACATTCTCTCCACTTTCATTTATGGCTTCTGAAAATTTTCGAAAAATACTGGAATGTAAGAATCGACAGAATTCAGTACGATTTTTAATTATTCCAGTTCTAAAAAGGCTACTACCACTGAAAATAAGATTCTATTCGATTAAAATTCCTTTACAAAAATTGCAAATTGTATAATTATCCGCAGTCTACGTTCAACAATCGACACTTTAAACGTCGAATAATTAAACAACGATTACAATAAGGCACAATCGATCGACACCAACTTTCAATTTGTTTCCAATTTATTCATGATTTTCACATCATGGAAACCGACTCAATGTTTCGTCGAAACAACGTAGTATTTTACCGACAGCGTTCATATATCCAGAATATGATTTCGGTGGCGAAACATCGACAAGAATTTTCCGGTGAAATATGAAAATCGCGGCGGCGAATCGACCGCGGAGAAATAAAACACGATCGCGCGGCCCGATCCGACTGGATCCGATCGGATCCGGTGGATTCGCAGATTTTCGAGCACCCGGCCCGCGAAAATAAGAATTACGGGCTTTTTTCCACCCCCCCACCCCGAAAAACCGGCTGACGTACGAGCGAGCGACGCGTCTGTTCCCTGTGGCCGTGTCTGACTAATGGCGGGCTGTTTCCACTGTGCAGCCGGCTGCGCCCGACGCGTTTTTCATCGGTATGGAATCAGGCGTCCATCCAGACGGATGATCGGCCTGATCCGTGGAAAATCGATAGTAACGTGTGCGAAAATTTGGCCAGCACTGCCTCCCTCCCGTTCCAAACAGAAATCCGCATTTTTCGCGAACGTCTTTGTTTCATGAACAGTTTTCAATTTATAATAAAAATTGAATTAAACCGAACTATAGACATTAGCAGAGTCTAAGAATAATGTTACATTCTCGTCAATTTATTGCTTACTCGTTCATTCACTTTTTTGTACCACTTAATCTTAATCCAGCATTAATCGTAATTATCCAGATTAATCGTAATCCAGTAGATTTGTACCCGGGGTGGTTGCAGATCCAAGTTTTGATCCTGTAGGATCAATGGTTCAGGAGTTATGCTTGCTTAAAGTTGAGGAATCTGCAATGCTTTTGACAAGGGCGCCGCCATATTGGTTTGTAGTGACGCATGCGAACCACTTACCGCCCTCCCGACCTAATCACCAACCAACTCGGTAAGCAGCGCACCACCGTCACCACAAACCAATATGGCGGCTCCCTTACCCGTCAAAAACACTGCAGATTGCTCAACTTTGAGCAACCATAACTCCTGAACCACTGATCCTACAGGATCGAAACTTCGATCTGCTGCCGCCCCGGGTACAAATCTACTGGATTACGTACCAAATATACATCATAATTTGTCAAGGACAAATTTTTAGTCCGATAATCTATCGACCCCAGAAACAGAAAATCTGCGATCCCTAATTTTACACAACAACCCTTCTGGACCCTAAAAGGTTCTAGAGAACGAGCATTTCGCAGACAGCTTCTGGAGGTCGTCGAGGCGGCAAATAATGTCGCGAGAGAGCTTCCAAAATTCGATTCTCGTCAGCCCGTGTCTTTCGCAATTTTAGATTTGTTCGCAAAGCGTTAATCGCGAGACAGGGATGCGGCAGCCCGTTCAAAACGAATTTCCTCGGATCAGGCGGGACCGTGCAAATTGGACCTTCCGCCGGATTAAAATGGCTCAAGACGCGTTTCTAATACACGAGACATTTAACGCGAGATCCTGGGATGCGATAAACGAACCACCGGGGACCTCGTCGCGACACCGTTCTTCCTGGATCCAGGAGGCTGCAATTGGGGAACATCCAACTGGAGCAACGATCCTTACCAATTAACGTCCGTAAGCGCTCATTCCCCGCGCGATGCATCAAGATCGGCCTCAATTAGTCTCTTCCCCCCTTACAGCCGCTTCCTCGATCCTCCCCTAACCACTCTTTTTCGTTTTCGCATCCCTGTGCGCTTCTCTGCAACCATCCCCCGTTCCGCTGACTTTCAAACCCTCCCAGATGTTATCTCATTCCACCCTCCGGATTACACACACATTTACTACACATTTTTATACTGGGCCACCGCCCTTAGTTGCAATATGCCTGTTCCGACAATTTTATTTCTCGACGGTTTTCCACCCCCTTCGAATTCTTGGTTTTTATAGGCCTGTGTTCTGCTATTGATTTCTGACATTTTTGAAGATATCTTCTGTCAATCTTCGAGGGTTTTTCAACAATTTTATTTCTCACCCCCGATTTTCCAACCCTCGAATTTTTAATTTTTTATTGGTCTACGTTCTGCTCCCGATTACTTGCTTTCTGAATTTTTATCAAGCTCTCTTCTGTCAATCATTGAAGCTTTTCGACAGTTTTATTTCTCACCCCGATCTTTCGCCCCTTCCGAAATCTTGGCTTTTAGAAGCCTCTGTTCCGCTCCCGATTCTTTGCTTTCTGAGTTTTCTTCAAGCTATCTTCTATCAATTTCTGAGACTTTTCCGACAGTTTTATTTCTCACCCTTCCTGCTCAATATTTGGATTTTCCATCCTCTTCGAATTCTCGATTTTTATAAGCTACGGCTCTGGTCCCGATTCTTGTTTTTTTAATTTCTTCAAGCTCTCTTCTATCAATCTTGAAGATCAAATTTAATATAAAATTTCTTTAAATTAGATTTTTTAATTTTGTAAAACAGTGTGGGAAAGTTTTTTGAACAGTGAGAGACAGTAATAGAAACCGATAGAAATTATACCCAGCCCATTCTCTAAAAACAATATAGTGGAATTCATTTAGACACGTACAAGCACTCCGTCCAATATTTTTCAACGCCAGCTTCTCTCCCTCGATTTTTATAGATCTCTCGATTCTTCGTTTTCCTATTTTTCTCTGGCCCTCTTCCGTCAATTTCACCGGATTCTGCCGGTTTCTCCCTCCGGCTCCGTTCATTTTTCCGAAGCGCGAGAGCTCGTTGTTTTCCCGTCTGGAAAATCCGGTGTTCACCTCAGCCGCAGCCGCAGCTCAAGAAAGCCTGGCCGTGGAAACTGGGCCACGGAACTTGGGCAATTAAGCGTCTTTACGCCGCCGCAGCAACTTGTTTCGAACTTGTTCGAAGTCGCGACTTGCTCCATCCGGGCGCAAACGCCTCTCCACGGCACGACCGCGCAAAATTCACCTCGGAAATTTTTCTTCCTCCTTTTTCGATCCTCCTTCGCCCCGAGACCGGGCACGGATCTATCCAGAGATATTACTTCGGAACATCCACCAGCCACCGTTGCTACTCTCCCGACAGAAAATCGACGAGAAAAACCCCGTTAGATCGGTTCGAAGCAACCGCCGCAAGCCTAACTCCGCTTCGATATTCTAACAAGGGCTGCTTGGTCGCATCTTGTGGGGTCGCTGATTTTAATGAAACTTTTTCTGGTCATTCCACAGGCAAAATAAGCGGACACGTGTCCCAGCTTTTTTGCCAGTGCTCACTTTTTATGGAGATGTTGAATATATCATTTTGGATTTTTTTGTATATGTAATATAACGGTGACGTTAAACGTTGGTAGATTTTTATTTATATCCTGAGAAAATTGAGAAGATGAAAGTCAAAATTGTTGAATAATTTTGAAAATTGAAGACGTCAATACGATGCAGACAGACGTCGATAATTATTGAAATATTGATTAATTGTAAATTTTTTTTGTAAAATAGTTTCGATTAATTTGTTAACATGCATTTGTTTGTTAATATTGTTTTGCTACCAACAATTTCTATTGTAAAAACGGCTTAGAATAAACCTTCAAAGAAGAAATTTGTTTATTTGAGAACGTTCCCCACGCAATTTGGATTCCTCTATTAAAGTCATTAAGGGAAGAAATAACATTCAATTTACTTTCTATTTCTTGCTATCGATGCAGACCATTTTTATTTTGCACAGACATATTTACATATTATACAGGATTCAACATGTAAAACTAAGTCAAAGAAAAGGAATAACATTTTTCCATTTGACGCCTCGTTTACGAGAAAATCGATTTTAGACTCATCAAAGTAGAATGGGTTGGTCGTGGTCAGACGATTCCTATCAATAGCACGCGAATTCGCTGTACTTTCAAAATTGGTTTTCTCGAAAATGGAACGTCAAACGAAAAAATCTGGTTCCTCTTTTCCAACTTATTTTTCCATGTGTAATCATCCCCTGTCTGATTGCACCACCCTTCCGACCACCCCCTGAATACAGAGAAATCCAAAAATCATACGAAAAAATGTTATTCCCTTTTCGACGTATGTATACAGAGTAATCAAAAAATTATATGTCGAATATCTTCGTAAAAAATTAGCAATAGCAAGAAACTCGTTCTTCATTTTGTCTCTAGAATGGGCACAAAAATTTTCATTGAAATCTTGAATTTCAAATTTATATTTTTGTCAGAAGTGCAACAACCAACTGGTTTTTTACAACCAGAGTTTGCAACGTAAAAATCTGAAAATGTTACCTGATATGTGGCTTGGTATCCGAAATGTGTCAGATTTTTTTCCGAATTTTTAACTGTCAATAAATAGGGAAAATGGGCGAAAAACTGGTTTTTCGATTTTTCTCAATAACTACCCTTACAGATGAGATATGGGGCTGAAACTTGGCAGAGAGGGGTATTTTTGGGTAGGCGATATCGAATGGTCCAAGCTCGATTAAAATCCCGCCGGGGACGAATTTCAATGAATTGATGAACCAAAATTCAATGAGAATTAGTATGATATTATGCATCCGATTGCGAGCTTATGGCAGAGCCAGGAAGTGGTAAAAGGCAGGATCTTTCAGTCGCATTCGCAATATCGTAGAATCCTGTTTACCAGGTGTCCGCGTCATAAATACTGTAAAAATCGCAGAAACAGGTTGGACCGTGGATCGAACTGCATCGGACTGCACTGCACCGCTAGAAAATGCATTAGCCCACCTGCTCCCCGAAACACGAACTTCCGGCCGTGCCGCGCGATAGCTCGTGAATTTCACTGATCGGTGCCCGGTGTGTCTTTCCCGACCCCGTTTCCCGTTTTCCTTTTCCTTTCCGGCGGAACGGTCGTCTCGGAAAATGTCGGCCACGGAAAGTGCTGATGCACACCGTCCCACCGAGAGCGCCATAATTTTATTAAAACATCTTCCGCGCATGCCAGGAAAATCCGCACCGATATCATCTCTTTTTCATCGTTTATGTCGGGTCCCGATTTTTATTTGAACCGGGACGACCTCTGCGCTCGATGTACACGGTGTCCCGTCACAAATCCACTATGAACTCGCAAGATGCATACAGGGTGTTTCACTACAGCGTTTCTTTTTCGACTTTTCCATTTGCTAATGAATTCGTTCTGGGAGACATTCATATGATATAAAAAATACGTGGTACTCAATATAGAAAATTGAAGGTCAAGGTCACCTTGAAATGATGATCAAAGTCATCTTGAAATGATGATCAAGGTCACCTTGAAATGAAGGTCACTTCTAAAAGAAAAACAATGCAGTTTAATAAAATAAAAGACACTATCCCATTCTTGGAAAGAACAGTACAACCTCTTCCTCTTAAATTTTATTGCGGCAAGAATATTATAAAAAAATAATTTGGTTAAATAATCACGTTGCAAAATTGAAGTTTTCCTTCGGATCGCTGCCGTTCAAACAGTGGGTTCACACCACGTGTTGCAAGTCAAAGAATTTTCTTTGTATTTCAAGTCTCCAATGAAACCACTGCAGCAAGATTGTTGATAATTTTTGTGAACTGGAAAAAATATGTCCAAGTACTTTTATAGCGTGGTAAAATATCTGCAAAGTTCCAAACCGGTCGGTCCAATAAATTGTTTACAATAAATTCTCGAAGATCCCCTGCTGTTCAGTGCGGAGCTAAAAAAATCCACAAAATTCCTCGAGATTGGTAGCAACTCGAACACGTCTTCGGTAATCGATACCCCAAATCCATAGAAATCACTGGGGTCTCGAAGTAGTCTCACAGATGGATGCGTGACTGATGCTTAAATTGATAAAATGGGGGATCAGGGTCGACCGACTCGATTCCCCGGAGAAAATAAAAGCCAGGAACGGTTTCCCCGGGCAACAAATCGGGGGGGCCAAGGGGTTCCGGGATTTCGAGTCGGGATCTCTCGACGGACCACCTTGGAAAGACATTAGGACATTAAGCCGTCGGACTAATCGGATAGAGAACTCCTGCCGCGGTCTCGTCCACCCGATTGGAGGTGACTTAAAGGCCTTGGCCAGGTTTCAAAACCATTCTCGTAGCTCCCCGTGGCTCCTTGTGTCCTGGATAGAGCGTTCCTAGGATCCGCGACCGATTAATCGAAATCGGAGGTCGCTCCTTGGAATTCATAGTCCCGCACAGCTGATCGAGCGGTTTGATCCAGCCTCGATCCGGGATGGGAAACCGGGTCGCGATACTTCATTCCTTAATGCACACATTCCTTGCCTCCTCGTAAATCGGGCACCATGATTTCCCTTCTTGATACCCTGGTTCACCGAGATTAGGTTCACGTGCTTCCCAGCTGACTTCCTTCCGGAGCAACGAAAGTGGACCGTCACAATTCTTCGTGAATTTGGCTGGCAAACATTGTAAATTAATTGTGGGTTAGGAGAATAGCAGACGTTGTACTTTGCTGAGTGGAGCTGTCCTCGGATCTTGCGTGGGTGATCGATTAATCGAGTTCACTATTGTTGGTTCCAGAGATCCATCGTAAGTCTGAGAGTCCATAGTATCCTGATTATGAGATTGAGGGGCTTCAGTAGTGAACCATACGATTCTAGACTATCACATCGTGCACCTGAGGATCCATTGAGTCCGCACTTGTGGATCCAAGAGTTTATAGAGCCCCCAATCGTAAGTCTGGGGGTCCATGGGTTCCTCTATTGCTAGCCCCAGGGGTCCACCCTACATCTGATAGTCCACAGAGCCTCCAATGGTAAGTCTAAGAGTCCGTTGATTCCTCTATTGGTAGGAATCTAGGGGTCCACCCCAAGTCTGAGAGTCCACAGAGCCTCCAATGGTAAGTCTAAGAGTTCATGGATGCCTATATTTCTAGCCCCAGAGGTCCACCCTAAGTCTGGGAGTCTACAGAGCCTCCAATGGTAAGTCTTAGATCAAAGGAGTCCTCTATTGCTAGTCCCAGGGGTCCACCCTAAGTCTGAGAGTCCATAGATCCCTAATTGTGAGCCTGGAAGACTTCAGTTCTGAATCCCAGGGTTCTAGATCATGCACCTGGTTCATCGGGATTAGATTCCCGTGCTTCCCAACTGACGTTCTCCCGCAGCAACGAAATTGGACCGTCACAATTCTTTGTGAATTAGGCTAGCGAATATTGTGAATTAATTGTGGGACTTTGAAATCCTGGGATTAAATTAAAAGATCCCTCTGCTTGATCCTAATCGATAGAGATCATTTCACTCGTCAAAGGAATCTTCGTTCGACTCGCTAGCTACGCCGCTCAGGCATGCCTCTGTGAAAAGGTCCAGGAAAAATCGCGAATTAATAATACAGCTTGCAAAGGGTTGTAGCTCGGTAATTAGCGAGCGGATCGCTAATAGGAGAGCCGTGGTAATTTGTCGGAGAGGAGAGCGAGAGGGAGAGTGAGAGGGAGAGTGAGAGGGAGAGTGAGAGGGAGGTGAATCGCGGAGCTGGAATCCAGGCGGAAATAAGAGCGAAACGCGAAACGCGAAATGCGGCGAGAGCCGAGGGTTGAATAGAAACGCCGACATTGGGGGCGCAACCTTCGCGGCCTAAAATAGAGTTCAGGATTAACCGCGTAACCTTCAGCTGCTGATTGTACGCCACTTTCCATGATTAATGCCCCGTCCCGAGAGCGTCGGCGTCGAATAAAACCGTTTATTCGCGCTCGCTCCGCCCGGGACCGATTGTCCCACTTTCGTTCTCGATCCCCTGTTTCGGCAACTTTCCTTATTCATACGGCACCGACAGATTTTTCACTGAAAGCGCTTTGGATGCCTCCCAAAGCTGCACGAATAAAAGTGTACCTATTTTTCAACCCTTTGCTGGACGATTTTTTTTCTGCATACCATTCTATATTTCGCTGTTACGAACATCTAAGCATTGAATTAAGGCTTCTAGCCTCTCTAACAATGGATCTAACGATTCCTGAGGTTCTTCGTTGACGGTCCAAGGATTCTCGAGGTTTCAACAATGGATCCAAGGAATCCTCTGAGGTTTCAACAATGGATCCAAGGAATCCTCTGAGGTTTCAACAATGGATGCAAAGAATCCTCTGAGGTTTCAACAATGGATCCAAAGGATCCTGAGGCTTCAACAATGGATCCAAAGGATCCTGAGGTTTTAACAATGGATCCAAGGGATCCTGAATATCTTCGTCCAAGGATGTTTGAGGACCTCCATCATAAAAAGTCTCGAGGTTTCAACAATGAATCCTGATATTCTGACAGTCCAAGGATCTACGAGGACCTCTACCACAAAAATCCTTGACGCTCCATTAATGAATCCAAGGATTCCTGAGGTTCTTCGTTAATAGTCCAAGGATTCCCCAGGACCTCCACCATGAAAATAGTTAAGGTTCCAACAATGGATCCAAGGAATCCTGAAGTTCTTCGATAACAGTCCAAGGATCTGCGAGGACCTCTACCATAAAAATTCTTAACGTTCCATCAATGAATCCAAGGGATCCTAATGTTTGTCGTTGACAGTCCAACGACTCTCGTCAATCGAGTAGTCCTGAAATTACAGAGGCCCTCGACCATAATCCATTTCGACGATGTACAGCCTGTACGGTCTGCCCAGGTTTGCGGCGACGTGGCAATAAAATGTTAAAACGCCGGTCGGTTTCGCGGGAGTCGTTCCACCGTCGTTCTCGTCGTAAAGAAGCGAAAATGGACCCGCCGGTGAGCCCGTGTTTCTCGACCCTGAGCCGAGACGTCGACATAATTCAAATCGCGTACCCTCTCTCTCTCTTTCTGTCTGGCCGTAAAATATCGTCGTCGTAGCTGGCGCGAGCCACGTCGCCGGGAAGAGGCACGCGATAACGTGTCGCTCGCATAGCCTCGCCGTGCCTCGGTTCGCACAGGTGCATTCTGGCCTCGCGGCGGTGAATTACGCACCTCGCGGCGCGGAATCGTCGCTCGTTCGCTCTTTCACGTCACCCATCACCCGCCCCGAGGAATTGCCGAGCCGGATGCTCGCGTGACGTCCTTATTACACCGTACGCCAGTTTCGTTTTCGGCCGTGGAAGCTCGCGTGAACCCTGCAATCCGCTGATCCGCACGATTAGGCTAGGAGAACAGCAGACATTGTACTTTGCGTCGGATGATCGATTAATCGAGTTCTCTATTGCTGGTTCCAGAGGTCCATCGCAAGTTTGCGAGTCCATAGAACCCTACTTATGATACTGGGGGCTTCATTTTGTGAATCATCGGGTTCTAGATATTACTATCTATCCCATTGTGCACCTGGGGATCCATAGAGTCTTTGCTTGCGGATCCAAGGGTCTATAGAGTCTTCAATTTTAAGTCTGGAGATCCATGTAGTCCACTATTACTAGCCCCAGGGGTCCATCCTAAGTCTGAGAGACCAGAGCCTTCAATTATTAGTCTGGGAGTCCACCGAGTCCTCAATTGCTAGTCTCAGAGGTCCCTCGTAAGTCTGAGAATTCATAGGACCCTAATTATGATACTGGGGGCTTCAGTTCTAGACCCCAGGGTTTCCATCTAGGGATCCATAGAGCCTGCACTTGCGAATCCAAGTGTCCATAGAGTTCTCAGTCGCAAATCCAAAGATCCTAGAGTCCTTGCAGTGTCCATAGAACATTCGGGAGTTGAAGAACGAGCTCGCAGAGGCGATTTTAGGGGTCCACAGCGCTTTTATGAATTTTGAGGTGCGTAGGGTCAGCGGTGCTAACCCCACGGATTCGCAAACTTCGATCCAATGACTGGGTAATGGAATGGATTTCGAATCACAGTTGCCGGTGATGGATGATCGGTAAAGTTTCGTGACTGGCTCGAGTGGAGCGGAATGGAACGGAACGGAACGGAATGGGACGGGACGGGACGTAACGGAAGGGAACGACCTCTTCGACGGGCATTATCGAGAAGGGATCTTCCCCGGTTGCCCTCGATTCTCCTTTGGCGCGGAAAGAAAACGTGGAAACACTATTATCATAGGGGCCGTTAAGGACGAAATGCGGGCGTTGTGTTCGGTTACGCTCGATCCCCGCTCGATCCCCGCTTAAATAACGACCGTCTTCGATCTTAATTGGCAATCAGCCGACCCGCGGCACGGCACCGGGTCGGCTGCATTCACGACCGAGCTCCTTGCTTGCACCCCGGAGAACCAGATTCCACAATTTTCTGCTCGAACGAGTCCGAGGAACGCGTGACGTCCCGTCATAAAAGGGAATTTTCGGTGTCGCAGCGGACCCGTAAATTAATTGTTCAACGTCCAATCCGTCCGACACGACGCGACGTCGAGCCGAGTCGTTCGCTCCACTTTGACGAAATTCTGTTCCGCATAGTTTGATCCCCGCCTGGTCCCAAAACTTCCCGGAAACGCTCCCTGCGCTATTATACCAGCCACCCAGGGCCGATTCCATCAACCCTCTGTTTTCTTATTCAACCCTTTGGACTGTTGGCATTTTTCCACTAAAAACATATTTCTTCGAAATGGTAACCTTGGGGGCTTTTTATGGTCCTCATTACGTTCTTGATGGAATTACCATCTCATATTAGCCCGGTTAATCAGCGCCAAATTTGTACCGTTAAACAGAAATTTATCCGGAACATTTTTCGAATAAATAAAAGAGTGCACTGGCTGATGATATTGATTCTGAAGCGATGTTTATTAGTGCTCGCCTGTTAATAACAATCTTTAACGAAACACGAATGTGTACAGTTTTCTCTACAGAGGAATTTACAGAATTTCCTGGTGCGGCGTTTCGAAATGCACTCCGCAAGCGTGTCGCGATCGATTTTTCGCGCTGTACGCCGGTTTCGAAAGCGAGATGGAGAACGCTCCGCTCCGCCTATAAATAAGCATGATCTTTCAAGGCGTGGCGAGGCGAAAATTATAACCGAGCATTTACATCAGTTAACCTCGTGATAGCGAGCATGAGCGGCGCGAGGTGGGCGTAAATTATGGATAATGTACATCCACTACATTAGCTCGTTCCGACGCAATTAACTCGTCGAGTAACCCGCATTTTACCTTTCCTATTTCCCTGGATCCGCTGCAACGTTACAACGGTCCTCCATTTCTCGATTTCTCTATTTCTCTAGTCCTCCCGCTAGCTCTAATTTCGTCGGAGTTCTTATTATTCCTCTTCCAGAACGTGTTCCCGACCTTTTTCCTCGATCGGTCCAATCATTTCCAGCCAATTACCTTCGCTCCGAACAATTCATACTTGCTGCGTCATCTCGAACGCCGCTGATCGATGTCCGCTGCAGCGAAAGTTAAACGCTAACTTGCCACGATCGAACGAGCGGTTTTATATCCCTCAATTACCGAAATTATCAAACTGCAGTCGCGCAGAACTTTCTCGGTCGAGAGCCTATCGCGTGGAGACGGATCTTTACGAAAAATAAAATTTTTTGGCGTTAATTACGGGAGGAAGGAGTTACGTAAAAATTTGTTTTGCCCATTAGCTTATTACCATAAGCAGACGGATCTTTATGAAAAATAAAATTTTTGGGTGTTATAATTACGAGACGGAGGAGTTACATACAGATTTATCTCACCTATTAATAATTTTAATATGTTTCAAAGTTATTTGAAATTTAATTTTGATTTAAATTCGTTGAGAACTTTCTGAGTCGAGCACCTATCACAAGCAGACTGTGGATATTTACGCAAAACAGAATTTTTCTGCATTAATTACGGGACACAGGGGCTGAGTAAAAATTAATTTCACCCATTCCTAACTGCAATACGTTGAAAAATTATTCAAAACTTATTTCAGCTTCAAATTGCGACTACATTAAAAGATTGAAAGAATTTGTGGACGCCGACATATCGGTCACAACTCATTCAAATGATTAAAGAAGGAATTTTATTTTGCAGAGAATGCTTAATGCGGCATAAAAATCGGTGGTCTGAAAATCTGTTTGAGCGGACTCATTAATAAAACAATATCGAACATGCGAAATGATTTTTTCTTCTTCGGACAACTTTCGCGGCCGCCGTATTTTTTCACGGATGCAGAAACGTTCGCGGATGCAAAGAGCCACGCAACGATAACGATGGCGGGTATTGTTTTCGCCGGTCGGGTAACTGGGTCAACTGCATTAGCACGATAAAGAAATTAACCGGTGCAAAATTGATAAGAGCAAAGGATTCGTAGTGTACGTGTGCGCGAGTCACGTGTGTACGTAGCGTTCGTTGGTCCGAGAGCCACGGTGGATTAGGAACGCGGCGGAACGGGGCTATAGCCCGGCGAGTTAATTATGCAACCGTCTGATTACTTTTATACGGTTTCGTTGCAGGCGCAGACTTACGCGAATTTCCGTCCGATATTCGTTTTCTTGCAAGAGATCGAATCGTTCTCAACGGCAGATGCACCGAGTTGCAACTGCGCTTCGATATTTTCGAAAATTTTCATTTTCCTGGTTTTGGAGATCTACATCTTGTCCAGTCACGGTTACTAATTTCTTTCGGAAAAAGTACTCAACCGTTCACGTTGAAATTTTACACATATACTAATTGGGATTCGAAGTACATGTTTGATTTTTTTCAAGTACGAATTATTAAAATTACATCAGTTACATATTTTGTTCCAGAGATTTTGTAAAACACGAGTGACTCCGATCTTTCTACTGATCTGCACCAAAAAGATGAAGAATCTTGATTATTTCCGATTTTGTAGATGTTATTTCGGTTTTCATAAAAAAAAGTAAGAAAAAATTGTCGGATTACAAAAAATTAAATTCGTGCGATAACAGAGTATATGCTGAAACACGGTTAGGCAAAAATTTTATCTAAATAAAAATTTCGAATAAAATGATTTTTTCCAAGTGGGTTCTAAACCAACTTTAATCGAATTTTTTATTTAAATAAAATCTGCCAACTCTGTGCTGAAGATACTCTGAAAATATCGAGTGAATTGGTCGACCGGAACTCGAGATTCATCAGAAGAGTGGAAAATGTCGCCACGATCTTCTAGAAAATCGAGATCCTCACGATCTAGAAGATCGAGATCGACGCGTTGTTAGGACTCGGCGTTCCGCCATTTAGCCGGGCGATATTTCCCCGGGCGGAAAATCGTGGTACCGCGGCACGATAAAGAGGCCTCGACGAAATCGCATTTCGCGATTGGCGGAGGGCTCGGAGGAAATTCAATCTCGGCCTGGTTTTCCCTCCCGGCGAAAAACAAGGCCGGTTTTTTCGGGCTGCATTGTTCCCGACCTGACGACGACGATGACGACGCGACGATGTCTCAAAGAAAACTCTGTCTACCGCGTCCTTAAACATCCGGCGCAGCCTCTCTTTATGACTCTTCCTCGAAGAGTGCTTCACCCTCGAACGAACCAACGGACGGAGCCCTTTATTCGCTCGACGTTCGGAGCCGAGACGAGAATAATTTTCCCCGGCGATTTAAAAGCGGACCGGAGAAAAGCGCGCAGAAATTGAAGGAAAACAGAGGACCTCCCGGAGAGTGGTCGATTCTCTCCGGCGATCGATCCGGACGCGAACCTCCCAGGATTCGACTTTGCGGACTTCAAATCGCGATTTAACCAACCCAGTATTTATTTTACTGCTACAGAGATCGGAATTATTATTTATTATGACTAGACCGCGGATCTTTATGGGTTTATGGTTTATGAAAATTTTCAGAAAAAGGTGGAATATGAAATTCGATAGAATTTTGTACAATTTTTGTTTCCAGGCAAGCAAGGCTGCTTCCATTAAAAATAGGATTTTATTTAATTAATTAAAGGAATTAGTACCTTTCTCATTCGAATTATGGTGTATTTGGTATGTAATCCAGTAGATTTGTACCCGGTGCGGATGCAGATCGAAGTTTCGAAACTCTAGGATCAACGGTTCAGGAGTTATGCTTGTTTAAAGTTGAGCAATCTGCAGTGTTTTTGACAGGTAAAGGCGCCGCCATATTGGTTTGTAAGTTGAGCAGAGCCGCTAGGTGGTTGTTGGTTGGTGATTAGGTCGGGGGAAGGCAAGGTAAGCGCCTCGCGGTTGTCACTACGAACCAATATTACGACGCCCTTACCTGTCGAAAACTCTGAAAAATGCTCAACTTTAAGCAAAGATAACTCCTGAACCATTGATCCTACAGGATCAAAATTTCGATCTGCAGGTTCTCCGGGTACAAATCTACTGGATTACATACCCAATACATTTTACATACCCAATTTTTACAGTGGAAATTCATTGTTTATATGTATATTATTTATAATTAGACAGCGGATCCTTATGCAAAATAAAAATTGTTTACCTGAATTCCAACAAATAGGAGCGGAATAGAAATTTATTTTCCTTCTTAATATGTTTAATAGATTGAAAATAATATAACAGTATTTTCAAATTCTTCTTATGTTGTTACTGTTTTAAATTACACTTACTCATTTTTGTCATAAATGCATAAAATCCGCTGTCTATTTACGAAATACTGCAAATATGACCGTAAAAAAGAAAATATTGGGTCGCCGAGAAAGTAATCTCGGTATTTTAAGGTAAAATAGAGCCGAATGTTTTATTCGAGCAATAAACTTTAACAAATAAGATATTTTCCCATCTGTTCGATGATCCGTTGCCAAAAGGAATATTTATTCTAAGAAAATATTTTACTGATCAAAGTTCATCGCTTGAATAAAGAGAAATTCGGTTTCATTTCCCCTCGAAAAAACGAAATTACTTGCCAACCCAATATATATTTCACAATTTACCACAAAAGCTTCTTTGTAATCCCAGTAAAATCGTGGAAAAAAAGAACTGGTGGTGGTAGGTTCAGTGTTAATAACGCATCAAAAGTGACGTGGGTCGCTGGACGTGGCTCGTGTGACCCGAGCCTTAGCCTCGCAGCAGGGATGGAGCTTGGTGGAAAAACTAAAAAAAGGTGACCTGGATCTAGAAAATTCCGCAGGATCTTTATATATTTAATAGAAGACGCGACGTGGCCGAGGATCACGTAGCTCGTAGACGACGTAACGTCATTTTATATTTCGCTGCTGCCGATCGGTCTTACTACTTTGGCTCGTCCCTATTTACAGGACACACGTACACATGTACCCAGGGCCCGCTCTAGCGGTTACGTCGCCCTGGACAAATAGACAAATTGCCGCCCCTTAAGAATATATATATTAAATAACGGTACACCATATTTTTTATTGTAAATAAAAATCAAATCATTTTATTTAAATTTTAATAAAAGCATATATTTAGAAAGAAACATATAACACATGACATAACACAATGTTTTCAAATGGCACTTATATATCAAGACGAATTCAACGACCTAGTATACCGTGACCTTCGGATGACCTTGAAGTACCATTTTAAAAAATGAAGATGCCCTTTTCAATTACTTGTAATAATCTGACAAAAATTTTTTTTAACAAAACTCGATCAGTTTTCGATTGGCTATACGTTGCAATATAAAAAAAGTTGGAAAATTTTTATTTTTAAACAACAAAGATATTCGAGCTGGTCAAGTTAGCTGGGACACCCTGTATATCATATAAGAATTGAAAATAGTTACTACGATTACTAAGTTGTTCAAATCTAGCATCTAGTGCAGCATTTAGTGCTTGATCGATTGTGAAATAAAAAAAATCTATTTTATATTTTTCTTTTGGATTTTTCGCACACTTGCAGCCAAAATGGCACCCGTAAATTTTAGCGCCCCGGGCAAATGCCCGGGTTGTCCCCCCCCCCCCCCCCCCCGCCCTACAGCCGGTCCTGATGTACCGGAGAGCGGTTTTCCACGTGCAGTTTTCACGCACGTACAACGTGTGTCTTCGTGGATCGGTGCATCGGCGCATCCGTGCACCGGGTGCATCCGTGTCGTATCGCCGCGTCGGTCAGCCATGATATATGTATAAACCATATCTCACACGTTCGCCGAGCGGCCATTGCGGCGGACGTATGATGCTCGTCTCATCGCGGCCGAACTACGTCTTTACAGCTCGGTTGCCGCGCTCATTTCCGCGTGTTCGACACCGACCATGATCGTCGTCCAGCGAGAAATTCATGCACACATTCTTCCGAACGCGCCGTGCCGGCTTACTGCCCAGGGACCAGGGGCGATACGGCACTCGCCGAGCAAAATGTTTTATACGACCTCGTATAAACACGCGAACTACGTTTTTACGTCTCTGACCGCGCGACGCTCCTCTTCATTTCTCGAATTCCGTCGAGCTTCCTGCGAGCGTTTCCGCGCGTGCAACTCTGCATTCAGTTTCCTGTTTTTCCCGTGTTTCGCAACTGAAACTCCCGCGTTTCGCTTCTCTTTTTCAAACCTTCGCCTTGGGAATTGTTTCAAGGCTGACTGCAGCTTATCCTCGAAGGAATATTTCTATCCATGAAGATCCGTTTTCGATTAACGTGTTGCGATGCGACATTCGAACCAGTCTTGTAAAGAGCATACGTGGGTAAATAGGTTTGGAAAAAATTAATTAACGACACCTACGATCAGGTTTCTTGAATAGTTCTGTTTCTTGGAGTAGCTTTTTTGTAGGTGGACGCGTAGAGGACATGTGAAGGCAGTGATCGTCACATTCAGTCTCTGATATCTCGCAAATAATGTCTTTTTCACATAAGTAGTGCATAAAAATATACATGACTCCTTTTTAAAAAAAAGTGAATGAAGTTCATGTGAACTCTCGAGTGCCAAGAAGATCCTGGAAAAGGTTCTGAGAGTCCCAAGGAGATCCTGGAAAAGGTTCTGAGAGTCCCAAG
>CM052317.1:5850348-5893307 GCA_028455605.1 Lasioglossum malachurum
ATTCATTGTAACTTTATGTAACATTATGTATGTACATTTATAAAATTCGTCTTTTTTGCAATATTTCTTATTAATTTTGAATTTATGTAACCATACGTGCCATTATGTATGTACTACTAATATATATATATGTGTCTGACTCGTGATGAAGATTCTGAACAGTTTCTGATAAATATATGTATATTCAGCGCGTGCCGAAACCGAAAGTTCCCGGAAATTCCGAAACACAAACGAAGTCGGCGATGTAGAAATTGCTCGGGGTGGCCGCGGCGGAATGCAAAAAGGGATAAAGATGTTTTCTCCGGCGGCGGAATTTCAGGTGGCCGGTCGAAGAGAGCGCAGGATTCGAAAGTTTCCGGCGCGGCGGAGTTTTTCCACGGTGAAACCGGAATTTCGCGATGGAAGGAACGAGTTTTCCCCCAACGAAGTGCCGCTCGTTCGACTATAATGCTTAACGAAGGGCGAGAAACGAAATTCATTAGGACACTTCGGGATTGAATGCGGTCGAATGAGATTGCCGGCCGCGGGAGGCCGTGAAACCCGCGGACGCAATTCCGCGGTTGCTTGTCAAAGGCTTTCGAAAAAATATGAAAACGTCCTATAAGTTCCGAAATTTCCATAGCAACTTCCTGGACACGGGGTCGTGGACGAGAGGACCGTGTAAACTCGGTTGCGGAGATGAAACAAGCAATAGAACGCGGGGCGCGCGCGTGATAAAACTAACCGTGGGAATACGAGTTTCGCCCGGGCTCGCTCAGAATTATTCCCGAATAATTTATGAAACTCGGGGATTAATTTAGCTCGCGGGAAATTTCCATTTTTGCGAAGGAACTTCCGACTAGGAGTATTCGAAAAATCCGCCACGCTTCAAACTTGCCGTTTCGAAATTGCCATAGTTGTCCGGCCGGCCGATCTGACAGTTCATTAAGATTTTAGCACAATTTGGAAGTTTAAGGGCACAACAATGTAGGTCGTTTGACTCGCTTTCACATCAGCTACAATATTAACAAGTCAAAAATATATTATATTGATGTTTAAAGTTTAAACATTAAAGGTAACCCCCTGGACTTTTTATAGGATAAACATTTTAAAAAATTGCTTGTATTGAAATTTTAAGACCGCCAAATATTGATGTTTAAACAGATGTTTACAAAATAAAATTATTAATTTTTTCGATCGAAAATCAGATTCACAAAATATTCATTTTCGGCATTATTAAACATTTAGAAAGCAATGTAGATGCATCATTAGTAGATCTTTAGGCAAAATAAAAAATGTTCGTATCGATTGCAGGAAACAGGAGCCAAATAAAAATTGTGTCCTTCTTTTAATTATCCTATTAAGTTGAAACTAATACATTGATGTTCTGAAATATTTTTAACATGTCCACTGCTTTAAAATATACGTGTCCATTATTGTTATAAATGCATAAAATCCGCAGTCTAATTATTAGTCATATTTTACCAAATGAGAGAGAGAGAGAGAGAACTGTTAAATCAGCTTTCCGGACCATTGTACAGAGTATGCTTATTTAAAATGTCCATCAATGCATGGTTATTTAAAATATCCATCAAACGTCCACCGAAAATCTTGGGATAAAGCGGTTCAGATCTCCGGCGAAAAAGGCCGGATTGAAATTCAATCGAAAATTCACGGCTGGACGACACGCGACGAGAACTTTTGTATTCGTCAGCTCGAGGATCGTTTGTTGCGCAAAGCGGGCGGTAATTACACATGTTAACGAATTCGGGGCCGGCGACCGGGAAACAGTGAATTTCGCGAATCCGGGACGCTGTGACTTACAATTAGCATTTCAACCCCGCTGTTTTCCACATATTTTCGACTTTTTGGCCCGCGGTTCGTTAACCTGCGTGGCCGCTACTCAAAAATACGGTGCGGTTTCAATTCAAATTTTCCCGGGATTCCCGAATTAATTCAGCCATTTACCTATAGTGTTGCCGTGGAAAATGAGAAAATTCATCATGTCTCAACCCCTTGCACTATAATGCAGCGTCACACTCCTAAGAAATATTTCAGAGGCAGTTTTTACTGGGAGAATTAAGATCACTGGGTCGAAGAATTCATTCATTGTAACTTTATGTAACCATATGAACCATTGTGTACAGTCAGTGGCAATATTAAATGGACACTCGTAAAAATCGCATGACTTTTTAAAAATTGGTCCAAAGGACTTGAATTTTTTCGTGATAATCTTTAAACGTTTGCAGATCATTGCAATGACATCATTTTTTTAAATTTTGTATGATGCCTACCAATTGCAATCTTAAAAAAAAAAATAAATTTTTATTTACTTATTCTCTGGTGAACTGGCCGGTCTAACATCTTAAAAATTTCAAGTCCTTTGGATCAATTTTTAAAAACTTATGCGATTTTTAAGGGTGTCCACTTAATATTGCCGCTGACTGTATGCACATTTAGAAAATTCGTCGTTTTGCAATTTTTCTTATTAATTTTCAACTTACGTAACCATTCTCCTAAGAAATAAATCAGACGCGATTTTTACTGCGAGCATTAAGATCACCGGGTTAAAGAATTCATTGTTATTAGAGTGCAGATTTTTCTTCAAATTAAAATTTTAGTCGTAGGAAGTAAATATAAGTTTCCTCCTTAATCTTATAAATTTATAAAGCTGAGAATAATGTATATCTACAGCCTTCAATGCTTTTATGCTCTCGACCACTTTAAATTGCATCAATTTTTTCCATAAAATCTGCAGTTCAATTGCGATCGTGCTCCAGCGAAAATAATACCAGAGGCGGTCGATGATTATTCGAAAAAATTCAAGAGCGAGTAAAACTGGATGTTACAGTTTACACAACAAATTCAGGTGGTCGACCTCGCTACTTACACCGCGATATCCCCACCCTTTAATTATCCGGCGGTGGGCGTGGTCGATCGCCCCGCAGCCAATAGCGGAACAGCTGGAGGGGGGACGCGGGGACTCGATTGGCGGAAGCATCGACGAATAAACGATCGCGAAATAGTGTGCAGACCCGAACTGGAACTGCACACGAACGAATTGTACGTTCTGAGCAGAGATATCTATTTTTTCATCGAATTTGAATATTCTGAGTGCGGAACGAGTTATCGAATCGCTTTCACATGCGAAATCGAATAGTTCCGCGATCCGCTCGGCCGGAAGTAGAAAGTTCTGTTCTGTTCATCGTACGCTCGGTTGCAGCCATAATAGCGGCAATTACGGGCAATCGGGAGGAATTTCACGGCGCGTAACAGGCCGGTATCGGATTAATGGAAAACTGGTAGCTGTGGTGTATCGATAACTTCACAGCGGATTTGTCGAAAACACGGTTTCGAATTACCGGCCGTTCGTCGCATCAGCGAACCGTAAAAATTACACGCGTCGAATGAAAAGTGCTCTAATAAACGAGATTTATTCGGCGCCGCGCCGCGCCGCGCCGGTCACAGTCGCGCGGACGCGGGAGCCCGCGACGCGACAAAATACAGATCAGGCTAGCGGCGAATCTACGCGGAGCGAAATGATTACAGCGATCCCGAAAAGTATTGGGGCAACCGATTTTACAGAAAGTCAACGATATTTCAACCGTTGGCATCCCGGAAAAAAGAATCGTACTGTATATCCAACGGGAGGGGATCCATCGTTTCGCGGGCGTGATTCTCCGTGAAATTGTTTGAACGTTTCTTTCCCAACTGAAATTCGAAGATTAAAGCTTCCCCAACACAACGAACCCCTAAAAATTGATGCACGATTTTTTCCGGTCGTTTTATCGAACTTTTGGAATCGAATATATAATTAGTATGCAGTGCGGACCATGGATGTGAATTTGAACGTCTGTGAAATCTTCAGAAAATTTCTTTCGCGACTGATTCTTGCACAGATCGAAAGCTTAAAGGTTTCTCTTCACAACGAACCCTTAAAAATTGATGCACGATTTTTTCCGTTCATTTTATCGGACTTTGAATCGAATGTGTCAATAATATGAAGAACGCACCATGAGGAGAAATTCGAACGTCTGTGAAATCCTTAGAAAATCGTTGTCCTGGCTGAATCGCGCATAGATCCGAAGATCGAAGCTTCCTCTTGACGTGCCGATCCGACCGGTATCATCAGCCAGCAACGAGAACAATCGGAACAGCAGGGATCGACCGAGGAATTCGCAATTTGGGTACGTTGATCAAGATTTTCCGCGGGGACATGTGGCGGGGTCGCGAGAGGATTAACACAGCGCGGAGATTAATATCCGACTAATTAATCCTCGTTCCGAAACGGGAGAGCGAGAGGGTGGATGAGGAGGAGGGTCGCGCCAGTCCGTCGACGTCAACGTCTTTAACGAGTAACGTCGCTCGCGATTGAAAGGCGCGTTAATGGCGCGACGGGGCGCCGCTGGAGAGCTCAATTTAGCAATCGGAGGATGATAGAGGCGAGGGGCGTGGGTGGAAAGCCGTTTTAAAGTGCGTCGGAAAGGTGAGCTTTAATTTCTCCTAGGTGCCGGCTGTATTTTGCGTTTACGGCGCGAGGCTGTTCGCGAGGAACGCGCGAGGGAAAATCGATACCTCCTCTCCTCTTCCGTCTCTCCACTCTCGCTCTCTCTCTCCCTCTCTTGCTCGTTCCCATGCCACTCCCTGGCAAAATAACCGAGCCGGAATTTCTGGCCGAACCTCGGGAACGACATCGTGTTTATGCAGATGCGGCTGCCCGGAAGCAACGAGCACCGCGGAATAACGTGTAATCGAGCACTTGGCGTGCCTCGTTCCTTGCATCTCGATACGTCGGCGATTCGAGCAGCCCCCGCGATCTCCATCCACCCCCGCGGACCACCTAATCAAGGCGGTAGACTCGTTTCCAGGATTGCAAGGCTGCGGGATTCGCGTCCTCGTTTCTCGAGGATACGAAAATGGGGTTTTCCAAGAGTCAAAAACGCTAGATAAAGGATCGATCTAGGGCGCTATCCCCCTCAAAAGTCCTATTTTTTCGTTCACGAGGCGTAATTTGCATTATTCGGCGGCGTGTAGCTATGAAGATAGCTATGTGCGCAGTTGGGGTCCCATGACCGACACAAATTTGATCGACAACGATTTTGATCGACAGCTGTTTTGACCGACAACGACTTGAGACGACCACAGTACGTATCATCATACAGTATTATCATATGTATTAAACAATATTATCGAGAAATGAGAACGCTAATCCGGCATCCTTGCAATCCTGGAAAAAGGAGTCCACCTGACCCCGCACAATTCTGATACTCCTGAATAACAACGTTACTGTGAACATTATCCATAATATCATGAAAAGAGCCAAACACAACGAAATAATTCCAAGCCGAAAGAAACGTTTAATTTACCCATTAAAATATCTCCGACTGCAAAGGGTTATTATTTAAGCATCGAATGGAACGCAGTCGGCGTACGACGAACATTATAAATTATCCAGCCACTGTGACCGAGAAGAAAACAATACATAATGGGTTAGAAAGTTGGAAAAGCTGCGAGTTTAATGAGAGGAGTGGTAGTTCCGATATTCCGAACGAGCCTCTGGACGAATCGCGAGAAGAATGGCCGTTCGGATAATGGAAGTGAATGACGGTCGCGTTCGATTTGCCGCGTTTCTGACGGGGTCGATATTCATCGGTATCGAGGCGGGGAACATCGAATTTCCTCCGACGGAACGCAATGGCTGGTGGGCTTTGCAATTGATTCCTCGGGCCGGTGTGACGGCGATAAAAATCGTCGCTCGGATAGAACGCGGGGCGTCGATTGTTCGCGTACCTCTGGTCGCCTATTACAAATTTATGCTTCATTTCTATTCCAGAGGGTCGAGTAACACGACAAATATCAACGGGATTGCCTCGTTCCTCCGACGCGGGGAGAGGATTGCTAAATAAGCCGGGAGCGCGCCGCGCGGCAGTGCTCGCTTGAAAACGTAATGAACCGAAAAGCGATGGGATTTAATCATTCACCGGCAGACGATTCGTCAGAATTTTCAAACCTTATTTCCCCGACGCAGTTTGCTCGACCAACGGGGAAGCCTCTGCTACCTCCCTCTCTATTTTTCTCTTTCTCTCTCCCGTTCTGGGCAACCGGAAAAATTACGAGTTAATATACGAAATAATTATATCACGCGCACGCGAGATATTATTCGATAAATTGATAATGAAGCGTTTGTTGAAACGGAATCTCTTGTTTGTCATATTTGTAACGGAAATGTAAAGAGAACGATGTCGCATCGGGTAATTATTTCTATTTTGTATTCATTCCGAACTGAATATATTACATGTTTAATAAAACGACTGCACCGGGCGCGCTGCATAATTGATCGACGCGTGTCTTAATTCGTGTATTTCTTTCTCAAATGTCTGTTAATTAGGTGTATGTCATTCTGCGTATTTGTTTCTCATTTTAATTAACGATTGTCTTGACACTGCATCGTCGGTCATACGTGAACGATGCCATTCTATTTTTAAATATATGTTAATTATTTCTATGCATTTCTCTGTATTTGTTTGTCACAATAATTAACAATCGCAAACTTGCTGATCGATGTTGACTGGCACCTGACAATACCACTCGTTAAATGAATAAATAAAAAAAAAACCTTTTAAAAACCACTATATTAGAATGCACTAAAAAGGAGAAAATTTTCTTCCTGGTTCTCCAGGAAATACCGAATCCAGTTAAATGGTTAATAATATTTTTCCCAAAAATTTTCAGCAGTTAGTTCAAAATTTCTTCTGTTATAAAATCAGTGTTGGGATAGAAAAAAATTAAATATACATTTTAAATAAAATCATGACATTAGTGACTATAAATAAAATCGTGGAGCGCCCACGAAAATTACGTCAATATAGTTTAGTGATCCAAGCTTTTATTTTTATAATCTCTCTCTCTCTCACTAATGTCACTATTCTCTGACACTAATTTTATAACAGTAGAAATTTTGTAATCATTTAAGTGGATTCGGTATTTCCTGGAGAACCAGGAAAAACATTATTTTCTCCTTTTCAGTGAATTTTAATATTATCGTGGTTTATGAAAAGTTTTTTTTACATATTTTATATTTTCTACTTTTATTGCCATCGGAAGCAAGCGTGTACACAATATTTCAGCAAGATTTGGCGCATACAACAACACGTCAAATTAATATAAACGTGGTAAAAAAGAATGGATTTTATTAATTGCAGAACGTAGAAGCTAAATTATTTTGTTATCATAGTATTGTAATCCTCTGCAACTAACGTTGCGCACACTCATTTTTACTGTAGATGCATCAAATCCACATTAATAATACCACAATAGCAAAGTATGTGGAAGCAATTCTAGTACATACTTCGCATCTGTTCTAAATAGATTAGCAAAGTTCCACCGTGGGGGAATACGGCTGAATGACATGATGTTACAGCAAGTTCTAAAAGGGATGAAACTCTTCGGACCGCAGCTCGATGAAATTTAGCAAACTGATGCACAAGGGTACGTACGGAGTGTATAGAGATTACATGTCGCGACTGTCATAACGAGCGTCGACACCCTCGATTTGGCTGAAATTGATGTAACAGAGCTGCCACAAACTTTACCTGGAACTTCAAAGTCAAAAGGTCAACAATCTTTTTTACTGCATCACATTCGATGCAGTAAATCATTCGACCCACATTCGACAAAGATATCACACATTCGACAAAGATAAAAAATACTAAAGGAACTATAGATAGTTCGTCTAAAAAGTTACGACGTTATGATTTATTATAATTTCGACCCACAGTTTCGCACTGTTTATCCTCGTGATCAGCGTAATAAGGTGCAGTAAAAAAAATGACCTTTCGACATTGAAATGGTGCTAGCAGCTTTCTTACACCAATTTCTACCAAACCGAGATCCTAGTTTTTCTGTACACCCAGTGCACACACAGAAATGACTAGTGAAGCCATCGGATTTGGATGAAGTCCGGATTCCTTTTGATCGCACCTCGTAATTGAAATATAGCAACGTCGTGTCGGCCGGAAAGTTCGCCGAGTGAGCGGAGTCGCAAGAAAACCGGAAGTTGCTCCCGGACGCGTTCGAAGTTTGCCGACGACGGGACGGAAAAACGTCCCTGGAAAGTTTTCCGCACAGATTCGCGGTCCTGGTCTTCTGTTCGCCTAATTTTTACCCAATTACCTGCGAGAAAGAGAGAAAGCGAGATAGAGCGTCGCGTCGGTCGTAGAAGGGCGACCGGGTCGCGACTCGTCGTCGCTGCGTAGCCGACGGCAAACCGGAAGCCGTTCGCATAATTGTCCCCCCTGGTTGGCTCATTAATTCTTCGCCTCTGTGCATCCACGAGCCTCGTTAAGCTCTCCTTCATTAGTCGGCGCGCGTTGATCCCCGCGTGCCTCTCCCTCGATCGATCGAGCTTTATAATTGCTGACGAGAGGAGGGACCGTCGATCTTCGTCCTCGCCACTTCTCCCCACCCCCCACCCCACCCCCCTGTCCAACCCCCTCCGCGCAATTATTAATCGCGAGGGTTAAGGAAGCGCCGCGGAATGATTAATTGCGATCCTCCTGGACCCTCCAATCCATCGGCGTCGTGGGCCGGAGTCGCTAAAAGCTGCACGAAATTCCGTGTCTAACATTAGGTCAGGTTAACATTGCCTCGCACTACGTTTATGGAGAAATAGCCGGCAATTTTACTTATTAACGAACATTATTATTTTTCGATGTAGAATAAGAATATAAAATAAAAAATACGGAGTTCCATTTGAAAAAATGAAGTTGCCCTTCATCCGACCCTTAAAGGGCCATCATGGAAAAATGTCCATAGCGCCATTAAATGTGACCGTTCATATGAGGAATATTTTATATAAAAAAAATTTTCATATTCCTGCTGGTTTCCGTAATGATTGACTGTTTCAAGATAAATGGATCACCCTGTATGTCCCAAAGAAATGAATCAGGTGAATCATTCCAACAATCGGTAATTAAAAGTCTTATATTTTTGGTTTCAGAATTATTAAAATTATGAAGTTGCTCTTATCTGGAAATTGATTCCCTAAATCTCTTTATCCAAGGCCATATTTCACACAATAAAAATTGCACGAAAGCTAAATATATTTTGACTTTCTTGTAAGCTGAGACATTTTAATCGCTTTTAGTGCTCGGTAGGTTTAGCGTTAAAAGTATGCACTTGTCGGAATTGGCCAAATGTAATTTCAATTACAATTACAATTACTTACCAATTACTGTAATTTGAATTGGCGATTGTAATTGGCAATTGTAATTGGTAATTGTAATTGGTAATTGCAATTACTTTGGCTCAACCAATAATTGTAATCGCGGACCACAATTACAATTACCGTAATTGTGAAAGGAGTAATTGCAATTACTGAACACGATTACAGTAATTGTAATTGAGTCTAACAATCACTTTTGGACCATTTAACCGTTATCTTATTGTAATAATTATAATCCACTTTTCCACGTGTAATTGAAGATGTAATTAAATGCTCATGTAATTAATTACTGCCAAACTCTGCTGTCAATTACCCGCGGATCCCTATGCAAACTAAAAATCGTCCAGGTGTCGTGCAACGTAACCGTTGTTGTTAGAGCACCAATTTTGCGATAGTAATTGATCGCGGTTCTTTGTCAGCGATAACGCAAATTGACTTATTCGATGAAACGGCCGACGCGACGCTGCCGCTCGCTAATGAAATTTAATAGAATGTTTATTACCGGTAATTCGATAGAGGATTTAGGGGTGGGGTCCCGGCGAATTTCAATTCGCTGGTACTACCAACCCCCGCGGAAAAAATTCCACGGTAATTTCTATAAACACACGGCCGTGTGGTAGTTTCGCGGACGAATTTTAAGCGGCCGCACACCACCGACCAGATATTCGGCAATAATGCACGTTCCCGAACAACGTTGCACAATATCGCATAACGTCGCGCCCGGAATTCGCCTGGCAAGCGGTTCCACAGGCGATACGTGACCAGCGATCGCGATTAATGAAATTCGACTGCGTTTAAACGAGCCGGCCTCGTTTTATCTTATTTACAGTTGTTCGTTTCGGACGAATTCCTGATGAAATATCCGGAGTGTCATCGGAAACAACTCGATTTCCTTGCCGGAGTCGCCAGATGAGGGGAGGGAACACGGATCGAGGGGAAATAGTTACCCTCTCTCCGCCAGTGGGTCAGTCACGTGACGTTGTGATGAAACGCGTGATTGGGCCACGAAATAAAAATTGTTTCCATCAATTGCAAGACGTAGAAAACAAACTGGAGATTATTTTTCGTTTTAGTAGCTTTACTTCGAAAGATGCAAAAATCCTTAGATTTATTTCAATTGCAGGCTGAAAATCGCGCGGAAAACTGCAATTTTCACGATCTTTAAACGTTTGTAACTTGTCGCAACGTTGACCGATTTTGATGAAATTTTCGGAGTATGTATGATTCACGGAGATCTACAAAATACCCATAAAAAGGTTGTAAACATCAACTTCCAGTTGCTCTAACTTCTCAAAAAATTTCCTAGTCGTTTAATTTGACATTAAAAAAGTTCTTCCAAAAGTGTCCGAATGTTACTCTGATTCACTGTACACATTACTACCATAAAGAAAACGTTCTTAACTGGCTGCTACATCTCGCAGCAAGTTCGGAGCACTTTTATCTGGCACAAAGGCCCGTAGTCGTAAACAATTTCTCATAGCTGCGATGAAGTGTTGGAACACAGTAAGCTGTCCCGAAACGATGAACATGTTCAGCGAAATTTAGTCTACCGTCGCTAATGTCGAAGTCGGTGCAACGTGAAATATGAACGAGGAGGAGGAAGGAAGAAGAAGAAGAAGAAGAATTCCGGCAATAATTCGCCAGTAAGAGAACGCCGCAGCTGTTTCTCGTCTCGCGTTGGGAAAAGGAGGAGGCGTTTCGCGAAAAGTTGCTCTCGCAGTTTTGAGGAACGGGCCTCTCGCGGACGGAATGAAAGATTCAATAGAAACGTAGAAAGGCTAGAAATGGAGAGAGAGAGCGAGATAGAGAGGGGGTTGATCGATAAATTTTCCGGGGCGTACACGATTTGCAATGGATGAGGGACTCGATCGCCGCCATATTTCCCCGCGAAATGTTTCCCACGTGTTCGAGGCCCAGCAACTTCCAGGCGGCTAGCACATCCCCCCGATAAAACTTTTAATAAGTTCTCGTCGGCGTATACACGTCGCTGACTCCCGACGGAGCCATTATGCTGCGTACACACCCCTGTCCCGGAGTCAACCGCCGGGGCTCGAAATCATCCGAAAAATAGCGTAATTGATCGTCCTGATCGCAGTCACTTATGCAGGGTGTCCCACGTAACAGTTTTCACGATTTTTCAATTAAGCGCCTGCCACAACAACATGTTTTAAACAAAAATCGATCAGTTTTCGATTGGCTACATATTGCGATAAAAAAAGTTTGAAAATTTTCTTTTTTAGACGTGCGGACTTTTCGAACCGTCCCTGAAACATTTTCACCATTTTTTTCTAGTGAATTTTCACAATTTCTATCCGTTGCTCGACCGTGTAATTCTCCATAATCAAACCTCAATACTTCCTGACGGCAATTGTCAAAGATTAGGGGTGTACTTCCGAAAAGCCCATACCCACGATTTTTTTTATACTTTGGATTATTATGATAGTGAAAATTGATGCAAATAAAAATATCATAGTTTTTTTTATTTATTTCCGTAAATAATGGGAATTTTGAGAAATACTTCGAATAAAAGTTGTAGGTCTCGTCGAAATACACATTTTAATACGTAAGAATCCAAAGTATAAAAGAAATAGGAGGTATGGGCTTCTCGGAAGTTTATCCAAGACTGGTACACTATGTTCGCCACAAAAAAATGGCGCGCAATTTAAAATGTCAGGTCATTTTGAGACACCCTAATACCATAATTCTTTTAGAAATGGGCTGAGCTTACCCTCTCTTTGCCAGTACCGGACTAGTCACGTGACACTGTGACGCACACACGACAGGGCGGAGGAACACGTCACGTGATCGGACCGTGGCGGAAGAGTGGGGGATAGGTAGTAGTAGAAGGGGAAGGTAGAGTGGGGACAGTTAATCTGGCGATTCAGCGAGCGACTTCGGTTTTTCTGCGAAGCTGGAAGGATTAATTAACCAAGAACTAATCCTAAATGGACAGTCAAGCTCACGGTTCCTGGATCCAGCAATAGGGTAGACCCAAAGGCACTCACCTGAAACAGAAAATTAAAGAATGTTATTGGAAACTCATTCGAGTCATCCGGAATTCCTGCTAATTCTCCTGCTAATCAGAGATACCTACACTCGTTAATTACACAAAGTGTAGATCTGATTTGTTTTTATTTTGGGCTTGTTACTGCATGGCAGATTTGGGCGTTAATCGATTAAAACTTTAACTGAGATTAATGCGTACGATTAATGAAAAGAGATTTTTATGTGACTTACAGAAATTAATAATGTATAATCAACGAATTTCGTCCACAGCTTCTCGCGCGATTGTGAAAAATCGTGGTCCAAGGAGGGGGAAGAAAATGGACTGGGTAACCGGTACACGTAGCCCCCGTGATAATTGGGAGCGTGGACGGGGGAAGGCCGGCGAATGCAGCCGTAGAGCAAATGCACGCAGGACGTGCTGAGAATCGCGGATGCACCGGAGGATGCACGCTGCACGCGCTGCAACTCTCCGGGAGAGCCGGAGCCGTCGAACAAACAGCTGGAATTCGTTGTGTTAAGGCGGTCCCTGACTCCGGGGGAGCTAATGTGTTTACAGATCCGCCAATTGTAAACTAAAACCGCAACGGGAACGCGGCTCTGGCTACACCTGCAGCCCTCGAACACGGTATATTCCCCTGTTGCGCGTTACCAACAAGGTACGCTCAGCGAAACACGGAGCTCTCCACGTCGTTAAGCCTTCTAATGCCTCGGAATTCTTCCTCGGGCCAAGCAAATGCAGTCCGGACCCACGCAACACCCGCAGAGTCCATCGATCTCGCTAGGACTCCACCTCGGAGATCGATCTCGAGGCTGGG
Source organism: Lasioglossum malachurum (assembly GCA_028455605.1). Lineage (NCBI taxonomy): Eukaryota > Metazoa > Arthropoda > Insecta > Hymenoptera > Halictidae > Lasioglossum > Lasioglossum malachurum. Next base: position 5,863,372 of record CM052317.1, read on the forward strand.
GAAGCGTTTTGTCTCGCGATATTCGGTTCGGCATGGGGATTCGATCGCGTAGATAGCCCGGTAATTATTGATTCTCAAATTCCTCGGTATAAAATAATATTTTCAGATCTTTTCCAGGGTTGAAATACGTCGTTAATCCTTCCAATGCCTCGAAATTATTCCTCAGGCCAAGCAAATGCAGTCCGGACCCACGCAACACCCGCGGAGTCCGTCGATCTCGCTATGTTTAAGATAATCTACAGAAAATATAAAGAAAAAACATCGAAGAACAAAATGATTAAAAAATCACGATTTTTATACTTTTTGGTTACAAGTAACAGTTATCAATGAGAGAAATTTATTTCGATCGCTCGTAAGAATTATCGATGAGAGAAATTTATTTCGAGCACTGTTATGAGTGATCAGAATAAATTCCTCTCGTCGATAACTGTTATGGGCGATCGAAATACATTTCTCTCATCGATACTTGTTACTCCATAACTTTTTTTTTTCATTTTGATTATAACAGTTAGCGTCCCCGAATTTAAACTGACGGCTGCGAAGGATGTAAAATTATTATACTCGGTTGTTGAAAGGGTTTGGGTTCGTCTGGGTGGAGCATTGACAAGACACAACGCTGCTAACAATGTACCAATGAACAGAGTGCGAGGAAGCAGGGTGCGGCTTCAGGGTTAAGTCGTCGAAAATGCCTGGCCAGTATCTAGGTCTCTGCCATTACGCTTTGGCGAAGGTGTGTCCGGGCCGCTATTAGTCGGCGTGTTTATAATCCAGCGGGTGGGTCAGAGAGTAAAATGGGAAGCGACCGAGGAAACTAGCTTCGCGTGAAAAAGCGGCCCGCCGGAATCCAGGGGAAAGAAAAGTGGAATCCTGGGTGTCGTATAACACGCGGGAATTCTTCTGCCCGCGGATTATGTAGGCCAGGGCTGCTCTATGTCTCTCTCTCTGTCCTCTTCTTCTTCTTCTCTTTCGGGCGGTCTTTCTAGCCTCTTCTCCCATCCTCATCTCTTTTTCCGTGTGTCTACTTTCGCCGGGAAACGCGGTGAATCCGTGTCCATGCTGCCGGCACAACAATGGGGGATGCGGCACGTCCGCAAAAGTGCATCGCACCTATGCGCACAATGCGGCCGATGCTCTCTCCCTCTCTCTCTCTCCCTCTGTGGGTGTGTGTACACGCGCGAACCAACTCGACCCGACCTGACCCGACTCGACACCCAGCGAACATTTCGTCCGTCGCGTAGCTTCGTTGCATCGGTGCAGAATGCACCAGCCGATTTCCCTCGCAACCCCCTGCGATATCGAACTCTGTTTTTCTCCAGCCTCGCTGGAACCAGTAATATAATTACGGTTACATTCGCGGCTGCGTTCCTGCAATCAACTGTTCCTTCTTCGTTCCATTTCGCGTATTTTATTTTTCTTCGCGTTCGCGGCAGCAGGTTCCTTTCGAGCATCCTCCTAGGTTTCTAATCTTTTCTTCTGCTGTAATTACAGATTCTTCTTTACAGTCCGATTGGAATTCCCTCCATCAGAAGAATCATCGGTCAGTTTTTTAAAAAATTATTCTCAGCGGAGGGAGGTTTAGCGAATTCACCTTCAAATCCTTCAGAAGTAAGAAATCCGAGGGCATAGTCATATTTAGCAAACCTAAATACCTAGTCCCGAAGTACTGGGGAATTTGAGGATGTGTAGTAATCGATTGGATACCGACATTTCTAGTAATGTAATTAATATTGCGAATAACGGTACAGTAATTTTTAGATCCGCAGTCGAATTGTGAGTAACGCTTGAACCACGTGAACGAGCACAGCGAATTCCCGGAATAACGAATTTACATCCACACCACGTGTTTTCCTTGTTTATTATTCCCGTGATTACGACTCGACTCGGAAACTATTTGCACTGTTTAATTGGTCGAGCGTCGGGGGATAAAATAGAGTTTCGAGGTATAAAAATAAAGCCAACGGGATTGTATATCGTGGAGCGAGCTGCTTATCGGAGTATTAATTTAACGTAATGTATCATCGGGACTCGATTCCGTTAACAGGGGGCCCGCTAATCGCTCCGTATAATCTGAACCTTGCCAATTCGACATGTATAGAGATCCCTCGGATCCGGTGGTCCAGTCGTTATCGTTCTGCGTAACGTTACTGATATTAACGGCGAATTTATATTTCGAGTTCTAGATAAATTTACAGTGATTTACGGCCCCAACGTGCCCCGCTCCTCTTCTCGACGGGACGCGACGCGACCTCCGTCACGTTATTCCGTTATAAATACGCGGCTCGATTCGATGATCGCGTTAATTAATTTGTCCATTTGCTCGTTTGTCTGCTTCGCGTCCCCTGGTCGCGCGATTAATCACGGAAATGTTTAACATAATTCGCACGCTGTCGCCGCCACCGCGTAACGCTTTCAGATGGTGGGGCCGTTAATGGGTCCCTTTTGCCAAATCGTCAACGAGTTTCGCATATTTTGCAAATTTTCCGACAGATTTCTGCATCCATGCGCGTGGAAATTCGTTGTTGACGGAACTTCCTGAGATCCCGAACCTCTCCGGACGAGTTGTGGGAACAGATCGGGCGGAAACCGGAAGTACTTCGGGACTAGGTATTTAGATTCGTTAAGTGACTATGGCTTCGGGTTTTTATTTTTCAAGGATTCTCTCAAATTCTCCGGTATTTTGGGACTGGGTACTTAAGTTTGCTAAATACGACTATGGCTTCATATTTTTATTATTAAAGGATTCTCTAATTCCAGTATTTCGAGACTAGGTATTTAGGTTTGTATTTTTGAAGGATTCTCAGATTTCCCGGTATTTCTAGACTAGGTACTCGGGTTTGCTAAATATGACTATGCCTTAAGATTTCTAAGTTTGAAGGATTCTCAAATTCCTCATACTTAGCATTTCGGTACTAAGTAATTTAAGTTTGTTAAACATGACTATAGCACCAGATTTTTTGTTTCTGAAGGATTCTCGAATTCCTCAGTATAAAATAATATTTCCCGATATTTTAGAGACCCGAAAAAATTCTCGGTTCGACCGATATTTTTCGGGTTCTCGCAGCCGAGTCCATTTCCTGCGAAGAACTCTGTCCTCTGTCTCAGTTCGGGAAATGTCAGCGTGTTTCGATCGGGCCGATCCGAACAGTCCCATGTTCGTAACGCGGTGGATCCGGCTGTCCCGACAGAAATTGGACGCGAAACGGTAGAAATGAAAAAGATTTCGTTATTCCGGCGGCGCAGGCGCTCGTTAACTTCCATTGTTTCCGTCTTCCGCTGATGCGGGGGTGTCCGCGGCTGAAATTGCACGAGGGTGGCCGGGAATTCGCGTGAGCTCGTAACTCGCTAATTTCTTCGAAACGCGACCGGGACACGTCCACGTTTTCTTCGACGTGGTCGTGCCCCCCTTTTTCATTTCCTCTAATAAAAAATGGACATTCAGACCACCTCGACTATCTAAAGCAAAATGGACGTTCGGGTCACCTTGATTATCTACAGCAAAGTGGACGTTCAGGTCACCTTCATTATCTACAGCAAAGTGGACGTTCAGGTCACCTTCATTATCTACAGCAAAGTGGACGTTCAGGTCACCTTGATTATCTACAGCAAAGTGGACGTTCGGGTCACCTTGATTATCTACAGCAAAGTGGACGTTCAGGTCACCTTGATTATCTACAGCAAAGTGGACGTTCAGGTCACCTTGATTATCTAAACCAAAATGGACATTTGGACTACCTTGACTCCCACTAGAATTCCGCAAAGTCGCGAACGCGAAATCATCTAACGCCTCAGGCGATTAGGCTCGCGGAGAGGCGAGGAAAAAAATTATTATTTATTGCGCGATTAACTACTTTTGCGCCGGAAACCGCACGCGTCCCTCTGTCCCCCTTGTTGCTCTTACTGTTTTCACCGTGGGAGGTGATTGATGAACCGAACGGTGACATTCTACTGCATTCTTCGCTTTATTGATCATCGCAACGCGTGTTTGCGTCGAGGCGTGAGCGTCCGCGGATATGCGAAGTATCCTGTCACCGGTGACGACAGAGTGATATCATTCGATGCCACGGAATAGATTGTCGGACTCGGACCATTGGCTATATCGACATTCTTCCAAAGTTGCTTACTGCAATTCCATGTTATTGCAAGTTTAGTAAATATGTTGGAAGAAATTGATAAATAATTATGTTTCGAGAAGTCGATATATAAATATGTTTGAAGATATTGAAAAATAAATATTGTATGTATCAAGAAATGGATAAATAAAAATGTATCAAGAAATTGATAAATAAATATGTATCAAGAAATTAATAAATAAATATGTATTAAGGAATTGATAAAGAAATATGTTTGAAGAAATTCATGAATAAATATGTTTGAAGAAATTCATGAAAATAAATATGTTTGAAGAAATTCATGAAAATAAATATGTTTGAAGAAATTCATGAATAAATATGTTTTGAGAAATTGATAAATAAATATGTTTGAATTGATTGATAAAATCAAAACAAAAATTTGCTGCACCGATTGCAATAGAAGGGAGTCAGATACACATTTAATTCTTTCTCGAATAATCCGAACACTGAAAACAGTGCATCCCTATTACTGCACCAACCCATTTTTATCATAAATGCATAAAATCCACGGTCTACTGATGTCAGATAAAATCCACGAGCATGAAAAAAAATCTCTGCAGGACCAACGATGAAGGCGTGGTTTTTATTGAACGCAATTCATTATTTCCAAACTAAGCTATATTCTAAGCTAAAAAAAGAAAAAGGCGTAGAACTCGCAGGAAGGGTTAATCTCAAGGGTCGGTCTAAAGGTTAAGAGAATGTCCAACAAAAGCAACAATCCCAAATGTATTTGCGTACACAATGGGGACAGCTCACGCAAGAAATGTCGCAGGTAACTTGCTAATGTATCTGCAACTATAGTGCAGGGTGATCGCGTGCGAATCGGACGGTTCAAGGCCGTAACAGATTCGCGGAACGTTTCGCAGGGAATCCTCTTTCGCGTCAGTCCTGATCTTTGTCCGAGGCTTGCAACGCGTGACACAGAATGCTCGTTGGCAGAATTCGATTAAAGCCGACGGTAATGGCAACCATACGGGGCTACGTGCAGCGCGCACGCCTAATCCCTTCTGCCAGCGGAGCAAGGAGGGAAGCCCCTGCAGGTATTTACTTACCTGGTTTGATGTAACCAATAACGTTGACTCTACGGATTCGTTCGCTCGTCAAGAGAGAGAGAGCGAGAGAGAGAGAGAGTGAGAGAGGAGAGGGAGAGGAGAGAAAACCTCGGACAAGCACGGTAATGCCGTTTAATTGAATTATGCGCCCGGCGACGGCTGTCCTTGTTCCGCGGAAACGCTGGCCGAGCTTCGCTGCCTAGCAAATTGGGCTTTGCTCGCTCCTGGGTCTCGTTGCCAGGACGACCAAGACGATCCTACCACGAATACCAGGGTTTACCGACATCCACCGGTCGACTAAAAAATAATTAAAGCCCACCGTAAACCGGGCTCCACTGGCATCGTACGTTCTCGTTCGAGATCACTTTCCGAACGATTTTCCTGAATACCGGGACAGATATCCGAACGAAACAAATGGGAAACACTAGATCCATGCTGGCCTTACATGGTCGAATTTTTTCGAAATTTTAGGCCACCCCTTAACACTAGGAAAAAATTATGAAATGAGCAAAGACGTGTGATCCGAATTCCTGGGGTACAAAAACGAGAGCGAACTACCCTCAACTTTGTCAGCGTGTCTCTTGATAGCCATTCGAGATATCCGAACGAAATAAAAAGCAACAATTAGGTACAGATTTCACCTATTTCGTGTAATTTTTTCAAAATTTTAGGCTACCCCTTTCTACTAGAAAAAAAATCATCGAACAAAGACGTTTCATCTGAACTCCTGGGATACAAAAACGAGAGCGAACTACCCTCAACTTTGTCAGCGTGTTTCTCGACAGCCATTCGATGTATCCGAACGAAATAAAAAGCAACAATTAGGTGCACATTTCCCCTATTTCGTCGAATTTTTTCAAAATTTTCGGCCACCCCTTAAGACTAGAAAAAAATCAATAACAGCAAACGGCGGATACAAATTACCACTACTTCGCATAAATGCAATTTCTTCCACTATCCCTTAACCTCCGAAAAAAATGGCTGACTCTCGAATCCCCCGGTTTCCCGGCGTAATCCTGGGAAAAATCAAAGGAGCCACGGCAATTCAGCGTCGCGGCGCCTCGCTGGAAGACAAAGCGCGTCTCTCGGTTGTCTCGGTTCTCGGAAGATAAATTAATCAGACTGCAGAAGCTATGCGGCAGGAGAGATGCGCGCGTAAAACGGTGTAGGTGCTGTTGGATACGGGGGCGGTCGGGAGGGAGGGAAAAGGACTAGTTACGAATGCATCGGCAGAGTCGGTGTCGTCGGGACAACGAGTGGAGCCGGTGGCTCTCTCGAAAAATTCAAAAGAACCATTTGAACGGTCGCATATCTTTGACGACTCTCGACCTTGGAGCTCTGCCTAACCGTCCCGGCGCAGGCGGCGTCCGCGTTCTCTCGCGTTTTCAGTTGTTCCGCAGACACGTGTCTGCATCCGACGACCTTCTGCAGCTCGCCCGGAAAGTTTCTCGCATTCTTCTCGCGCCCGTTTTTCATCGGTCTGTGTCCGGGCCGCGCGTCTCGTTCCGTTGACGTCTCTTCCTGCGCCTTTCTGGCTGCCGGCCCGGCCCGACTCTTCGTTATCGATTCGCGGAAAACCTCCTCCGCCGTTTCATCTCGACCCCCCCTCTCCCACTCTTTTGCTCTCACTCTCTCTCGCTTTCGCCTTGCCTGTCCAGCTCGCCTTGTCTGTGTGTCTGTTGCGCAACCAGCCAGCAAAAATCTGTCTAGAAATTCCTCATACTCGACATCCTTCGTTAAGGGGGTAGACTCGTTTCCAGGATTGCAAGGGTGCGGGGTGCGCCCTCTCATTTCTCGATAAATACAAACAGGGGGTTTTTGTGTAGACAAAAACGCTAGATAAAAGATCGATCTAGGGCGCTATCTCCCTCAAAAGTCATGGTTTTTCGTTCACGAGGCGTACTTTGCATTATTCGAATGCACGCAGCGCTATCGCGGATTTATGAAAATAGCTGCAGATTTATGCTTCCGATTAATGTAAATTCCGCCTCGTTAACGTAAAAACAGTACCTTCGAGGGCGATAACGGCCTAGATTGATCTGTTATCTATCGATTTTGAAAATGAGCAATCCGCGCCCTTGCAATCCTGGAAAAAACGAGTCTACTCCCTTGGCGCATTTTAACTGTAACGAGAACGTTACGCCCTTCTGTGTTTAAGTGGAATAATATCTGTTTCGTTTGCGATCAATAGACCGTGGATCTTTATGTAAAATAAAAATTTCTTACTTGAATTGCAACAAACTGGAGTGAATTAGAAATTTATTTTCTTCCCTATTTTATGTTTAGTAGGTTGAGGATAATATGATAGTACGTTCGAATTGTTCTAATATCTTTGCTATTTTAAATTGCACCCACTCATTTTCTAGTAATCAATCTTTAAGCATTAAAATAAACGTAGCCATGCGAAAAATATAAATTTTCTTTCCTCTTTTACGACATTTTTGGGGATAAAGACGTGTCATTCGCTGTAACTGTAAAGAAAATGATACGGCAAGGGGTAAGACTCGTTCCGATGCATACGAAGCCCTCCTTTCACCTCCCGCTGACTGAAAGCGGCGAGAAAAATGCCGCACACCGAGAGCAATAGAGGGAGAGTGTCAAGAGAGGCGGAGAGAGGGAGAGTCGTTCCGTAACAACCACCTCTGTCGACTCAATGTCTGCCCTGCCGCCAGCTACACCGAATCCAATCGGATTGGTCGTTAGACCGCCCGCTTACTCCTTCAGAGACCGAGGATAATTAAATCAGCCAGTGTCCGACCGAACAGAACATTAATTCCGAGCCGACAAGCTCGAAAACTGAATTTCGAGTCGAGTCGATGCATCAGGCACCGTGTAATCGATACCGGATATTTAGACTTCTCGATTTTTGGTTTCTCGGTTCGATATCGGCTCTGCTGAATACTCGGGAACAAGCGAATACCTCGACTTTGTACGCTCCCTTCTCGGACGCTGCGCGGGATAGACGAGCGAAATGAAAAGCAAATATTAACCCCATGCTGACGTAATATCGTGGAATTTTTACAAAATTTTAGGATGCCGCTTGGTAATAGAAAAAAATCATTGAACGAAGACGTTTCATCCGATCTCCTGGAGTGTAGAAACGAGAACGAACTACCCCCCACTTTGTGAGCGTGTTTCTCGATAGCCATTCAAGATTGCTGGACGAAATAAGAAGCATCAATTGGGTACACATTTCCCCTATTTCGTCTAATTTTTTCAAAATTTTAGGCCACCCCTGAATATTAGAAAAAAATTCATGAAATGAGCAAAGACGTGTTATCCGAACTCCTGAGGTACAAAAACAAGAGCGAACTACCCTAAACTTTGTGAGCGTGTTTCTCGATAGCCATTCGAGATATCCAAACGAAATAAAAAGCAAMAATTGGGTACACATTTCCCCTATTTCGTCWAATTTTTTCAAAATTTTCCGTCGCTCATTGGGGTCATAGATAAACGATGTATTAAACGACGACCTGATTTCCCATAAACGAATAGAAGTAGACCGATGTSTCGAGCGAAATCGGGAAATCCGATAGCCGAGSGGGTTTCAGGGGGTAAAACAGAGATTCCCAGGGGAGGACAGTCTGCTAGTTTTTCATTAACCCTGCCGTGATTCAAAGGGGTGGTCTTCGGGGGTGACGGATAAGACGAGGAAGACGAAGAAGGGGCAGTCTTCTTTCAGCGAAGTTCACTGCGGTCTTTCGTGCGTGGAACAAAAGGCTTAGTGAAGAGTTTGATCGTCCGGCCATAGTGCCGCCGCCGGGACAAAAGCAGCCTTTCAAACAGGTGGACGAATGAAAACGATACTTTCGAAAGCGAGGAAAGTGACTCGAGTCTGCGACGTGTACCGGCCATAGAAATTTTTCCCTTGGAAAACGGATAATGGGATTGAATGCGCGAGACGCCGCGACGTTCGAAAAACGATTTAACGCGCGGAACCGAACTTATTTCCCTTTACAGGGAAATTGCAAAATTTATTCAGATATTCCACCCTCCCCCTGCAATCCTTGTAACCCAATACTACTACAATCTATTCAGTAGAGGAGAAGTTGATCTAATCATTTTTAATAAATTCGGATTTTCTGGATTTCGATAATTATTACAGATCTTTATGCATTTTGAAAATTTTCGAAAAATGCTGTAGTACAAGACTTGACAGAATTGAATGCGAATTTTATTAATTTTAAACCGAAAGCATTTCATTTGCTTCGGTGGCCTAAAAATTTTTATTCATTCTTCATACCTGCAAAAACTACCAGCACTGAAAATATTTTATTTGCTTCGATTGTCTTAAAATTTTTGAGAGAATAGAATACGAATTTTATCCATTTTAAACTGAAGTTATTTCATTTGCTTCGATGGTCTAAAAATGTTTATTCATTTCATGCCAGCAAAAGCTACCGGCACTGAAAATATTTTATTTGCTCTTTGATGGTCTTAAAATTGTTGACAGAATTGAACACGAATTTTGTCCATTTTAAACTGAAGTTATTTCATTTGCTTCGATGATCTAAAAGTTTTTATTCATTTCATGCCAGCAAAAGCTACCAGCACTGAAAATAATTTTCTGCTTCGATTGTCTTAAAATTTTGGACAGAATTGAATACGAATTTTATCCATTTTAAACTGAAGTTATTTCAATTGCTTCGATGGTCGAAAAATTTTTATTCCTTTCATGCCTGCAAAAACTACCAGCACTGATAATATTTCATTTGCATTGAAAATTTTTATTCATTTCAAACCTGCAAAAACCACCACTGACGATATTTTATTCGATTCCCATTTCCCAAAATTCGTCTGCAAGAATTGCGAATTGCATGAGCATCGGCAGTCTGTTAACTACTAACAATAAGCAAACGTGTCGTTGTCGCAGAGTATTTTCGGAACAGCCGAGGCGAACGAAAAGGAGGATGGTTTCCGAGAATCGAGCGGCCCGGTTAGTCCCCGAGCTAACCCTTACATTAATAGCCAGCCGCGTAATTATCGGTCCTTAATTATGCCGCGCAATTAGCGAGCAATCGAGGCGGTAACGTTCATGGCCATTAAAACGGAATAGACAACAGAGAGAGAGAGAGAGAGAGAGAGAGAGAGAGAGAGAGAGAGAGAGAGCCTGGCCGCACAGCAGCAGGGTCCTGCGTTCCTGCGTTCATTGCTGTGTCCCCTGTAAACGTCTCTTCATTATTATTTATTATCGGATAGGTGCCGTCCGTGCCACCCCGCCCCGCGATTGCATATTAAAATTGGATTGCACGCGTCCCGTCTGTACAACAATGCCGGAAATTGGGTCATCTGGCCAGTTGAACCCTCGCAGCCGTTCAATCCAGCCCCGAAATTGGCGTAGGAGCCTCTATTGTTATTGTTATTGTAGTTGTTGTTATGCAGTTTTAATATCGGAGCGCATTGTCCCGAACGATGCTAGCCAACGGTGTTGCGCTCGCAATTCTCCACTGATTACCTAATTCAACGCGGTGGGCGCGGATCCTCGCAGACTTCAATCACCGTTAATCGAAGTGTAATTCCATCGTCGAACCAGCTATTTAAAAACAAAAATCATCTCGAGCATCTCTGGGGTACGGTATTGGTAACCATAGCCACGGCAAAGTTATGGCATAGCAGATTCGGTGGTTCGCGTCGAACGGCCAGCGCCATAGTTGGCCGGTGCATTAACGCGAAAGATAATCAGGACTCTCTCTCTCTCTCTCTCTCTCGCGACCATTGTTGAGCAAACTGTTGCTAGAACCGCGAATTTCGGACCCTTGCCGATCCGAATCTACCCGAATTACCTTGTAATCGCCTGGTGAAACAGTCGCGATTACTATACTGGTCAGTATGTCTACCGAGGATCTGATATAATTTGTTTAACTATTTTTTCACTCTCCTGATGATTTAATACGCGGTGTGTATAAAAGATTATATATCGATCGTGGATCTTTATGCAAAATAAAAATGTTTTGCAGTGATTGCGGAAAAAGCAGGAATAATACAATAGAAATATTGATTTCATCCCTTAACTACTTTTTGTGACACTAAAAGCAATATTACAATATTCTCGAATTTTTCAAATATTTTGCTATTTTATATTTCCGTACCATTGTTCAAAATATTGTTTATGGGAAGCAGGAATAACATAAATATTGATTTCATCCCTTAACGACGTTGTCACACACACACACATTAAAAGCAATATTACAACATTCTTGAACTTTTTAAATATTTTGCTGTTTTATATTTCACCAAACCAAATGTTTTCGTTGGGTGAACCCCCCTATTAAATGTACAATCACCCTATTAAATGTCTTGAGGACGAAGTTGAATGGCAAATGGGGCTCATGCGATACAAAAACAATGTTTGTTTTCATGTAATTTTTTTTAGAGATATCAAGGTCACTTTCATTTTTTTAATGGAACCACCCTTTCTTGAACATCTACAATGATAGTCCCTTTCATTACGAATTCAGTGACTGTAATTACTCAAGGTCATTCAAGGTCACTTGATGGTGACGGTACCATTATTCAGAATATTGTTTAGATTATCAAATATGTTGGTATCTAATCAATTTTTAGGCAATTGAAGGCATCAAAATGAAAAAGAACTGGAAGACAAAAGACAGGTTTTCGGTGTGGACGCAGCCTGCGGATATCTGTCCATTAAATCGCGATCACAGTGTCTCGGAGTTCGGCGCGGCGAGAAGGCGGTACCCGCTGAATTGCCAGGATTTCTGACCGCTGGTTTCGCCATTTACGTTTGGTAATCATCCGCCAAAGCTGATTCTTGTTCGGGAATTAAACGCACAATGCAGCAGGCGGAGAAACGAAGGTTAATAGCAGGCCCGAGCGTTCCGATGCGATGGAAATTTAAACGATCTATCTTTCTCTCTCTCTCTCTCTCTCTCTCTCTCTCACTCTCTCTTTGTACGAACGAAAAGTTTCGGGGGCCCTCTCTCGTAGCTGCCCGGTAATTAACCGTTTGCTCTTCGATTAGTGGATTTCCACGGTAGTGGAACAGCGGCCACGGTTGTACAGACGGCATCGGAATAGCGGAAATCGCAAGTGCAACCGCCTCGAAATGCATCGAACCGAAATGGAAACGCATGCGCGCCGCTCTCTCGCTCTCGTCCTTTTCCTACGGGAAAAATGGCGGAGAGAGACCAGCATCCCCCTTGTACAGTCTTCTTGAAATTGTCTCTTTGCGGTGGCTGCACAAGCGTATCCGTGACCAGGGTTGCGTGACCCACCCGCAATTGAAACCGTATCATTATTTTTTGTACATAAAAAAATTGTTGCATGTTAGGTTAAGTGATTTCTCAGTGGAGAATGTTGTGAAATTACAAATATATATTTCTTTTATATGTGCAATACCGCGCTCTCAAAAATATCCGGACACTACCTTTTTCTACAAAACGTAGTTCAAGTTAGTAGGAAAAATATTTAGAACAATTTTGTCATTTGCAATTATTGTTATCATAATGTACATTGTTGTATCGCAGCAAAATAGAATTTATTTTTTATGTACAAATTATACAGGGTGGTCCACCTAAATATCTCCTCCAATTGTGGAGGTGCAAAAAATATTCTGCATACTATTTGAATGGTTTGAAGGAACCATTAGTCAAGGTCATTTTTTCGGAGTTATCAAGGTCATCGAGATTTTTCTAATACTTCGAAGATCAAGGTCATTTCAAGGTCATGTTTTTATAAATATCTAAACGTATTTATCGATCGGTTAAAAAATTTAGTTATCTATCCAAAAAAAACTCGATGAAAAATGACCTTCGGGAAGAAATATTGTTTCAAACCATTCAAATGGCACACGATATAATTTCTATCCACAAATACGAAATCTAGTGGAACTTGAAATCTTGATGCTTGAAAGGATTACAAGTTTCATTTTGTCTCACACTTTGTTTCATTTCGAAGGAGCATGAGCGAATTCAGAGAATTTTTCAGACGTTGCTAACAGCTCGTGTTGGAGAACGTTACGATATTTTAATACGTTGATAAAAGCACAGCGACTGCAGAGTGGTGCACGGGATGGCGGAATAAATGCGGAGGGGGGGGTTGGAACGGAAGGGTAAAAGTTGCTAAGACCGCAAAGGGTTAATATCCGAGCGATTCCATCCACTCAGCCGACCGTTTGCTCGGTCGACGAGGTCCCAAAGACCCTCGGCGAGTTCTCCAACGAATCCTCGTATTCGTCTGCAAAATTCATCTCGAACCGAAGAGTCCACTGCGTGCCCCATAACGCCGGCGGAGTCGCGAACCTAGCCGGATATTAATTTCATTACAGGTCGGTCTCGGTCTCGTAAAACGAGAACGTTCCTTCGAGGAGAAACAGATTTCGATGTTTTCCCACCTCGAGGACCACCGGCGTGTTTCGAATCCTCTGTTCATCTCTCTCTCCCTCTCTCAGTTGGATTCGTAGGTTAATCCCGGCGCAGAGAGCGTGGACAGGTAATTTTGAGCGAGGTTGCCGCATTCGGGAACACGGGAAACTGATTTACACGAAATTACGAGTGGGAATAACGCTCCCGGCCCCGTGGCCCAAAGAGATAACTCTGTTCGCCGATCGAAATTAAATGCTGTCCGGTCTGAACTGCCTGCTGGCTATTAAATATCCCCTACTCGGACTGTTATCTGATAAGCGGATATCACGGTCGAAAACCGTAGAAAAAGATTTCTCAACGATTATAGCCGCGCGCGGTACTCGAATTTCTATTTCCTTTCAACCAGAACCTTTTCTCTCGCTAGAATACGTACCGAAATCGTCAACATATATTTTGGAAATTCAGTGAATTCGTTCGTGCATATTCTGCAATGAAAATTGCATCAAATGTATCATCGAAAGCAACCTCTCGTGGTCAAGGAGCGGTTTTACAAAATGTTGGTTTTCGGTCGGTTAAAAAGCAGTGTTTCCAACCGAATAAATGGGACGACCACGATCGGTTAAGTAGAATAGGTCGACCATGGCCAGACAAGCGAAACAATGAAGAATAGCCGACCGTGATCAGTAGACCGCGGATTTTATTAATTTCCGACAGAACTGGGCACGTACAGGGAATAAAGAAATTTTATAACGTAAAATTATTACACATTTTCTCAAACGAAGTCATTTATAGGGTAAACTGCCCAAATATGGTATAGTAGCCTATTACGGCACTACGTTATATCTTCTAAAGGAGAAGTCGCACTCTAGTGAGAAAATCTTCAAACACTAGTTTTAATTTTTCCCAAGCTGTATTAATTTCTGAACAAACTTGCATCTACAACTGGTAATTTTTTGGTGGAAAAAGAGCGTTTTAAAATAATCAAAAAATGACCAACAAAAAGTGGTTCATATATGACTCAAGGTGTACCATATTAAGAACCCCTTTCGCTGGAACCTGCAAATGACACCATAAAAAGAAATATTTTTCCCAAATTGTATTAATTTCTTAACAAACTTGACCGCAAAATCTTATAGGGAGGAAATGCATCTACAAGTGGTAATTTTTTGGTCGAAAAAGAGCATTCTAAAATCATGAAAAAATTACCAACTGTGTGTTAGTTTCAGCCTAATAAGATAATTAGAAGCGGAAAGAAATTTTGATTTGGGTCTCCAGTGACTTGCAATGAATGCAAATTTCATTTGAAGCAAACAAGTGAAATGAGTGGACGCTAACCCGACAATAGAAATAAGTGGACCACGGTGAGGCAAGTGGAGCGAATCAGCAATGGTCAGACAAGTGAAGTAAGTCCAGCAATGGTCAGACAGAAAGTACGTTCCCAACGAGGATATAAGAACGCAGCGAAGCAGGATACCAGGGACTAATGAGAGAAGAAGCGGGGCAGACGGTAATCCTCGAATTCTGATCTGGATAAGTTTACGCTGGCGTATTTACCCGATCCTCAGGCAAACGGGAACCTAATACGGCTAAGCCGTAAATCAAAGGAACGGCGGAGGCCCCCGTTCAGCACGATCAACAAGCTCTCTCGGCTCGAGACGATGAAGTTTCAGCCGTTTTCCGGAGGATTTTCCGTGGACCCAGCACGCGGTTTTTATTTCCCTGTTCCATTCCCGAGTAAGGGACCAGAGTCGCTAGATTACGAATTGAAGGGAAAAAGTTACCACCCCCCCTCTACCCCTACTAAACGGTCAATATGCCCTTCCAATGAGTCTCGTCAATATTATCGAAAGGCGTATTGACAATATTATTGATCGTCTAGGGGCCCCTTAAGCCCTTGACGCGTCACATGACCGCATGGGGGAACAGCGACGTGGAAGGGGAAAGTAGATTGTTTTCATCCGTTAAGTTCATACAAGGGAAGGACCCCAAGTATGCGACTTCGATTTTGATAATATTTTGTGAGATGATGGTATATGGATCCCTAATTAAGTATGCAAAATATTAGGTGTAGTTACTCAATAGTTTCGAAGATATAAACAATTAAAGTTTCATTAGCCGTGTAAGCAGGTTGCGTGATTCACAGGTATGCAACTTTAATTGTTTATATCTTCAAAACTATCGAGTAACAACACCTAATATTTTGCATACATAATAAGGAATCCATATACCATCGTCTCACAAAAAATTATCAAATTCGAAGTCGGACAACTTGTGGTCCCTCGGTTCTGCTGGTGTTTCAAACAGATTCGGCGGTGTCGCAAACTAATTGTCGCTATTAAGAGCAAAGTACCGGGCCGATCGCCTCGAAATTTTAACCATACCTTCAGGAAGAGTGCTACTATCGTTCAGCCACTTATCAAAACTTCAAATCGTCCAAAACTCCTGAATCAGGAATTAATCGACGCAGCAATAACGGCGTCCCAGTTTATTTTTTATAAGCATTTCAGATCTCAACTGAGATCTATTTCATTGAAACCTACATTCGCAGGCAAAGCGAGCTCGGAGAAATGAATACAGCCGATCAAAAGTCCGACGACAGCCTACGAGGAGTCCCGAACTAGGTCACGCGTTTGCACTGACATAGAATAATATGAAAAATCTCGCTATTAACAAATCGTCGGGAACGATCTGCAAGAAAGAAGAGCATAGAGGAAAAAGAAGAAAGATGAGTAGACAGGGGCGGAGAAGAAAGGTGCCGCGGCGAAGGGGAAGGTGGAAGAATCGGGGGAAGAAAAGAGACAGTAAAATATCTGGTATCTCGGCTTTAAGGTCGGCCAGGCAGGTGCTTTCAGGCCATAAAAGCTGATTTCACCGTCGAAATCGAATCCCGACGGGGGGCTACCCTCTCTCTTCTTGCTCACACTCTCTCCCTCTCTCTTGCTCTCTTTCCGATGGAATTCAGCTCCTCCGTGGGCTCCGATGGGCTCCGATGGGCCACCGCTTCCTGGCAGTCGCAAAAGCTGCGAGATCCTATTCCCGGCGGGCCGGAAAAAGGGGTTTTATCGCGGCCTTTCACCAGGCCGCGCCCGAAAGGAGAGTTTCCCGATAATGGATCAGCCCTGGCTGGACGGCCAATCGGCTCTACTGCATCGGCCACTGCATCCAAACTTATTCAGCCGCGCGCTGCAACGCTCTGCAACGTGGTGCAACGGCGCCGCAAACGGACAAGGACGGCCCGATGTGAAAGGAACTGCAACTTGTTCCAGCCGAGAATCTGTTGTGCAACCTTTCCACAGCCGCGGTGTCTCCGCTTTGTTATCCGATACATCGTACAGACAACATCATTCTCTCTTTCGCACACCTCACAATTATCGAGTTATGCTTTCGCTTTTGAGACGAGCAATCGCGAAGAACGTTGAGAACGAACGGATTTTTGGAAATCTGTTGGAGCGTCTTCCTTACTCTAACCCAGGGCCGGTCAATTTCTGTATACAGTACTGTGCAAAAGAAAGAATCACCCAGTATAATTACAAGATATAATGACAAACAATATCTTTATGTAGAAATTGTATTGAACAATGATTAATTTATTGCATTTAAAGTATTCGATAATCCGCAATAAAATATATTCTGAGAACTGTTCCATTAAACAGGAAAATCCTTTTTTTCAAAACTGTTCTGTTTGATTGTTTGAGCCTGTTCTGTGTTCTCGTTTGATTTTCTCTGATATTTCTATTAAGTATGGATGGGTGCTTCTTTCGATTGCACAGCAGTGTATGTATGATCGACTTTTTTTCTTAAAAATGTGTCGCGATGTACCTACTGAAATCTCGACATTAATAATTAGACTGCGGAACTTCATGTAAAATAAGAATAGAAAGCAAAAATTCGATATGTTATTTCTTCCCTTAATGATTTTAATAGAGAAATCATATATATATATATATATATATTAACATCTTCAATTTTTATAATGTTCCAAACAGTTTTTAATTTCATCTACACAATTTTTCTACAAATGCATAAAGATCAGCAATCTAAAAGATGCACAACATTTCGTGAACGTGATTCCGAAATAAAAAATACGGGGTTATAATAGAGAAAGACAAAATGACCTTGCAATGAACTTGAAATAACCTTGAAGAGCAACCTTTAAGAGCAACCTTGAAGAGCAACCTTGAAGAGCAACCTTGAAGAGCAACCTTGAAGAGTATATAACCTAGAAATAACCTTGGACTAACCTTGAAAACGCCCACGCATTAAAAAACTAGTAGTGCCATCTGACTCGCCACTCGAAAAACTAAAGGGCATGTGTCAGTTTGTTTTTCTTTTTACATCACATGTCTTCGAGATTTTTTACAATCTCAACTTAAATGGGACACCCTGTATAAATATTATTCAGACCGAAATAAAATTCGATTTATCGACTATAGAATATAGATCGAACCTCCAGAATATTTTCGAAAAAGTGTAAAGCGCGAGGAGCTCGTTACCCCTTCCAAACAACAGACAAATGAGATCGAGATAGGATTTTACTAAACGGTGAAATGCCGGATGAATTTCCGACGACCGCAAGTCTGCGGACCACCTATTCTTCCGTTGTATCGTCGATACCCGTCGATATTCGCTGACGATCGTTCGCTGTCGATGACACTGATTGATTAGACGTGGCTCGTGACTTCGCTCGGGTCCGTCGATCGAGTAGCAATATTTCCGTCGAGTGGCCGAAAAACCGAGCGAAAATGAAAAGGCGTGCGGCGCGACGTTAATTACTCGTTAACGCTGGGGAATGGACGAGGGACCGGGTTAAACCGGTGAAACGCTCTCTCGCGAAACGACCATATCGGAGAGCCGCCCTCGAAATATTTGCTGTCCCGTTGTCCCTTCCGGAATTGATAAATCTAACTTAAGTTTAAATATAACGTAACTTTTTCCCCTCTCTTCGTGCTCCCACCCTTCAACTAGGCGACTCTGCTCGTCTGCGGTCCAGCATCTTTCCTTTTTCGCGTTCCCGCCGCTATTTTATTAAATATTTACATACAGCGAGTCCTGCTAATATGGTATTCGGACACTCTTAAAAACACCATAACTTTTTTAATATTGAACTATGCGATTTGAACTTATTCGGCAGGCTAGAGCAATCAGTTTACTACAAGATGTGAAAAGAAATTTTTTCAAAAATTCCATTTGGTCGGAATTGTAGAGAAAATACTAAAAGTTGCATTTTACAACTTTTTTGCGCGGCCCTATATTGAAATTTTTAAAAATACGTTTTGTAGATCTCTGTGTCAATTCTATGCACTGCGAAAGTTTCATAGAAATCTGTTGATGCGGGAAAAGACGACAGGCATTGAAGGATGTAAGAATCTTGATACTGTTAGATCAATTCTTATACCGACAACCTATAATACAGGGTGTCCCAGCTAACTTGACCACCTCAAATATCTTTGCTGTTTAAAAGTAAAAATTTTCGAACTTTTTTTATTGCAATGTATAGCCAATCGAAAGCTGATCGACTTTTGTTGAAAAAAATTTTTGTCAAATTGTTACAAGTAATTGAAAAGGCCACCTTCATTTTTTAAAATGGTACTTCAAGGTCATCCGAAGGTCATGGTATACTAGGTCGTTGAATTCGTCTTGATACGGGCTATAATACCAAGTGCCATTCAAAAACATGAAGGTGACCTTGATATCTCTAAAAAGAAAAAATCACATAAAAACAAACATTTCTTTGGTATCATGTGAGAGCCTCACTGAACCATTCAACTTTGTCCTTCGGACGTTCGTCGTATCTATAAAAACAACAAAGATATTCAGGGTGGTCAAGTTAGCTGGGGCACCCTGTACGGTCGACGCTGTTCGAAATTTTCATCAGGAGCCTGACACGACATCACAGTGCGAGGGGTTACTTTCGAAAAACCGTCTTCCCGAAGATGAGAAACCGGAGTATCCATTTGCAATTGAACAGAGTATCGGATTCCGGCCGTCTCTTCCCGCGAACGGGACAGGAGATTGAAAAGCTGAATGAAAGACAGAAGTCCGAGCAAGAAAGCGACCGGATCAGACAGGCTGAGGCAAAGAAGAGCGCAAGAGTGCAGCAAGGCGGTAGGAGGGTGGGTGGACGGGAAGAAGAGGAAATATCCGATGCTCTGACACGGGAATTCTGATGAAACCGGAGCGTGCCAATAGCACGGAAATCAGGAACCTGATGGATTGCGGACCCGAGTCGCTCGCGTTCTCGAAACTGCGCTTCGAAAGGCGAGAGAACCTTAGCCACCGATATTTCCCGAGGATTTACGAGGCACTGGGGACGTGCGAAAAATCGCACGCTCCGAGGACACCTTGCACATACGTTCCTGCGACTCGGCGACGATGCAGTCCTGCGGCGATTGCACCGGCGACGTTCGCGCGACAACTGCATTTTACGAACTCGATCCGCGCTTCTGCTGACTCGTTAGCCCTTGTGTCAACAGCCGGCTGGCTGCCCGTTCTCAATTTCCGTTTAAAACTTCTTTAACGTTTCTCTGTGCAGTAACAGGAAAATCGTTGTAGACTTTTCCTGAATAACTACAGACTAACTGGAGTTTGAGGCTTCGAAAACTTAATGCGATTCCAAAATGAGAAATTGTAACAAACCTCTTCAAAAATTTCATGTCGTATATTCGAATATTAAGAAGGTTATGGTGCCTTTAAGGGTGTCCGAATATTAGTGGGAGTCCATATTGCGTGATTCCAGGTGTTCTAGCATTCTACGAGTGCAGGTAACTTCTATGAGTGGGGGTAGCTTGTACCCCTAAACTCGTGCTCCCTCCTCCACTCCTCTGGCGATTCCTATCCACGTTAGCATCCGGTGTCGGAAGTTTTCATTTTCCAGGCAAACAATCAGTCAATTCCCGCGGGATGATACACCGTGCGAATAATCAGAAAATCAACTAATCCGTTCGGCGGCGGAGGCGAGATCCTCATCCGATTGTGCGAAGATTAAATCGGCGGGCACGTTGGCGAATCGAGCGGGAAACAGAGCGAGCGATTCGCGACGGAATGCTCAAAGAACGCTTTTTTTTCCAGTGGAGAAGGGAGCGTTTATCGAAAAAGGATATGAAAGAGCGATGGAGGTTTGCGCGAGGATTTTTGCCAACGGATAATCCATTGAACCGTTAAAACAGCGTCGAGGGAAAGAGAGCGAACGATCGAAACATCAGAGGGTCGGGTACACGGGCCGCGTACGGGCCGGTCGTTATCGGCCACGTTTAATTCTTGCAGCTTTCAGCGGGACGACTCTGAATTCTCGCATTGTGTCGTCGTTCGGCGGAAAAAGCGAACGAAATCGGCCCCGGCAGCCTGTAATCTCCGGCGTCGATAATCAATTACAGTCCGCTAGGTGCTGGATTTTATCCGGCCGACATCTGGGACGTCTCTCTCTCAACATCACCGAGCCCGCTGACGTCCCGCTTCAACCGTATCTATATTTACACCGAGATGGAGAAGAGCGAGGTGTGATCAAAAAGAATGCCTGTCAGTTTCCTTCCGAACGCGTAAGATCAGATCCGATGGCTTTGACGATCGCCTCTCTTTATTCTATCAGGTTTTTTTTAACCCCTTCATGTATTTTGACGAGCGACAGTCGTCATGAGGATTTTTAACACAGTCTGACAAATATCAATTTCCTTTATTTTCGACTGAAATGAAATTCGATTCGTTTGTAATCAGTAGACTGAGGATTTTAATACAGTTAAAACATTATAAGACGATCTAAGGACATCCATATGTTATCTTCAATTTATTCTTGCATCTTATGTGACGAAGAAAATTGTTATTTTGCAGAAAGATCCGCAGTCTAGAAATCCAGTATTTCAGCATTGAAGTAAATGTAGCCATGCGAAAACCTTAAATTTTATAGAAATATAAATTATACATATTTTTTGTATGGCTGCATTAAAGTAAATGTAGAACAAAATACAAAACCTTAAATTTTATAGAAATATAAATTATACATATTTTCTGTATAGCTGCGTTTATTTGAATGCTCAAGTATTGATTACAAACGAATCAAATTTTATTTAATCTAAAAAGAAACACGTAACGTTTGTGTTTGTTAAAAGGAAATTGGTATGTGTAAATTGAAATTGAAGATAGAATCGCAAGCTTTCTACCTCAAAGTGGCGTACAACGAAATCAGACGTTTCATAAGCAGCAACCTAAAATATTGTGGATTCGCAGTCAAGCTTCCACTGAATTGCACGAAGGAAAAGTTGCCGGTTGCTGTCCAGCGATTTCCAGCGAATAGAAATTTGAGAAAAAGGATTAAAGGAACGACGTCGGGACGCGAACCACGGGGCGAGAGAAGAGAGAACTGCAATCGGCCGGAAATTGCTGAAAGAACATCGAGCCGATTAGCAATTTATTGCTGCGGTCGGCGCCGTCATCGCGACACGGAAGAAATATTATTAGCCCCGCCCGATCCGCGACCCGCAATATTCCCGGCCGTCTAGGCTGTCTACACCGGGTGACCTCAAAATATTAATAACGTCCCTCCGCGTTTAATTAAATACAAATTGAGATCTCGCGGTCTCGCGACCTCCTACATTGATACAGTTCCCGATCGGGATGACATTTTTGCCCGAAAAAAATTGGGAACAATCTTGACATATATTGTACAGAGTGTCTTAAAAAAATTCTCAAATATCGTCTGTCTCGATGGAGTTGATGTTCACGGTACCCCAACGGCTAAGATCGCCATAACTTCGGATCGAATGGTTATTTTCTCCTGAAAAAAATCGTGTATAACCTCGAAACATCTACCAACAAGTTCCCAGAATTTGCAATTGATACATGTGACGGTGTTACTTTAAAAAATTCTCAAATATTGTCTGTCTTTCCACTGTGTCTATGGGCAGGGAAGTTCGCGGTACTCCTAAGGGTAAAATCGCCATAACTTCGGATCGAATGGTTATTTTCTCCTGAAAAAAATCGTGTATAACCTCGAAACATCTACCAACAAGTTCTCAGAATTTGCAATTGATACATGCGACGGTGTGTCTTAAAAAAATTCAACATCGTCTGACTCCATGGGGTTGATGATCAAGGTACACCCACGGGTAGAATCGCCATAACTTCGGATCGAATGGCTATTTTCTCTTGAAAAAAATGATGCATAACCTCGAAACATCTACCAACAAGTTCCCAGAATTTGCAATTGATACATGCGACGGTGTGTCTTAAGAAAATTCTCAAACATCGTCTCTCTCGATGGAGTTGATGTTCAATGTCTGCATCCATTACAAGAAATGGAAACTAAATTGAATGTTATTTCTTCCGTTAACGATTTTAATAGAGGAGAAACACTTATAATTACATCTTCAATTTTGAAAATTCTCCAACAATTTTGAATTTCATCTACTCAATTCTGCTGAAAATGCGTAAAGATCCGCTAATTATGGATATGGTCCAGCTAATTATCATCGATCGCAACGCTGTGCGTCGGAGGAAGTTTCGGGTCACCCGGTGGACGTTGAGCGAGTCGAAGGGCCGGATATGGGATTGAAGGTTGGACAGGGGGTTGGCAGGACTGCATTGTGGGTGCGTTGGGCGTAACGAAGGGCCGTCGCCCGATGGAGCGATTGAAATGGCCAGGAGTTAACGGAACGGCCGAACTGCGAACTGCGCGTACCTGCATTAACGAGATTAAAGCCACAAGTACCCCCCCGGCTGGCAGACGGCTGCATTTCACCGTTCCCGTCCTCGAGTACCGCAAGGAGAACGAGCCAGCTAGGGGGTGGGGGGGCGGCAGAGCAAGCGAGAACGTGGCCGTTTGCTCTTGAAACGGCGCAAAATTCCGAGCCGCTTCGTAGACCGAGCTAGAAAAGATTACCCGACCCTTTGACTGGGCCGGAAAGAGCTAATTGGAAGGATAAACACGGCGAATCCCCGGAACTCCGTCTGCTCTCGAATCCACCATCAAAAAACCGGGAATTCGTACGTTCCTTCCGGAGAAGGGCGCGAAGGACGTGAATAATTGGTGGGAGAAGAATTCCCGGTGACAGGTACGACGAAGTTTTCGGAATCGTCGGTACGAGGACATTTTCTGTCGCCCGGTGCTTCGAACATTCCCGACAAAACGGCCCTGAAGGTAACCCGGAAGGTTCCTCCGCGGCCCCCGCTAGGTGTCCAACCGCTAAGTCGCATGATCGAGGGCCGAACTTCCAGTGAAAACTACCGGAACTCCAGTAAAATCTCCCGAACGGAAGCCAGTCTTTCGCGACTGAAATTACAATTCGCGTTCGTCCCGACGCGCGGTTACCCGAAAATTCGGGATTTCCAACGACGGTGGTCGTCGTCGTCGTCGTCGTCGTCGTCGTCTGGATCGAAATTTTCCAGCCCTGTTTGCACGAGCGACCCTTCGCTCCCCGGTCCCCTCGCTGTCGTAGACGGAACACGACCGAGCTTTCGAGGGATTCATTTAATATTCCATGGACTGAATCGTTTATGCCGGGTCTAATAATGATTGGCGTCTGTTTAGAGAGACCGTCTCGTGGACCCGCTAAAAGGGAAACCGTGTAGACTCATTTCGATCGCGTTTTTCGGCGACGTTCGGCCATCGGACGCCGAAATTAAGTGGACTGCTACTCGACTCCCGAGTGACAACCATAGAAATGATAGGCACTTCGGGAGGCACGTACAGTTATGGTAGAGAAGAAAGTTAATGTACTGTATCCGTCCAAATGTAAGCCAGGACTGGCGACTGTTCTCCCTACTCCTGAACTGGTGGAGCGTAGGAGTTTCGGAAGAATAAGAGGGGAGATTAGTAGGGGCAATATGAAATAGTTGAGAGTGGGGGAACCGATACACTAATAGTGGGGGAACCGATGCACTGGTGGTGGAAGAATTGATACACTGATAGTGGGGGAACCGATATACTGATAATGGGGGAACCGATACACTGATAGTGGGGGAACCGATACACTGATAGTGGGGGAACCGATACACTGATAGTGGGGGAACCGATGCACTGGTGGTGGAGGAATTGATACACTGGTGGTGGTGGAATTGATACACTGGTGGTGGTGGAATTGATACACTGGTGGTGGGGGAATTGATACACTGGTGGTGGGGGAACCGATACACTGGTGGTGGGGGAACCGATACACTGGTGGTGGGGGAACCAATACACTGGTGGTGGGGGAACGCAAGTGAAAAACGCAGAAATGGTAGGGAAGACGACTCCTCCGCCTACTCCTGGATCCCCACCAAACTCTTGTGAAGTGTAGGAGGAGATTGGGCAGATTAGGAGTGGCAATAATTGTACAATTGGAAATGTAATAAAACTGTTTACTAGACTGTGGATCTTTATGCAAAAAAAAAAGATGTTTGCATTGATTGCAAGACACAGGAGCCAAATAAAAATTTCATTCTTCTTTTCATTATCTTGTTAAGGTGAAACTAATACACTGGTGGCCCTAAATCTTTTTAATACTTTTTAATCTTTAAAATCCGCAGTCTACTGATTACATAAGAAACGATTGTATAGATATCTTTAGTGGTGCACGTATCACAATAGGAGCTGCACAAAGCCTAAATAAAATCAATATTGTCATTTTTATCTATGCTACTTTCTGAACGTTTATCAATGCTCACGTTTTGGACAGGCATTTCGAAGTTGCAATATTAAACAGAGATAATGCGATTATGGATAGTACGATCAGCAAAACATTTTGAAGTTTATGCTGGCATAAACATTCGTTCGATCCATAATGTACAAGGTCCGGTTTACGTTTATTGCTACAGAGCAGTCGGGATGATCGCGGATCCAGCCAGAAAATGATCGAATCCCTCGAAAGCCTACCTGCCCAGGACGAAATTATGCATCGGGTATAATACACTCGCATAATTCGACCGCAATTCGAGAGTCATTTTATCAATCGCCGTTACATTCCAACGAACCCGATAATTCGCATCGAATATCTGCCGGATATCGGTAACAGTAGTTAACCGGCGTCTATGTACATTGCCGCAGAGTGGTTCGAATCGAATTTAGTGACATTTTGCTGGAACGTTCCCCGCCCGTAAAAGGCAGCGAGAACGAGCTTTGCACCGATTGATTTCTCGCGGAGCATGGAAACCAGGGGTAACCCTTAATCAACCGGAAAACCGACGGAAAAGTTCAACAGAGTATATTTTCGCTCGAGAAACATTTTCTCCGTCACCGTAAATTTTTTCGTTGTCGTTAGAACGCGGATTTTATGCATTTATGACAAAATTGGGTACGCACAATTTAAGGACAGTGTATTAATTTCAACTGTATGAGATAATTAGAAAAAGAAAAAATTTTCTACATGACCCCTGTTTTTTGCAATTGATGTAGAAATTTTTTATTTTGCATACAGATCCGCAGTCTAGTAATCATTGTACTTGAAATGCAGCCAGAATAATTTTTGATAACGTGTCATTTAACACTGGGTTTACGGGAAAAGTAACTGTAAAAGTAACAAGAATGTGTTTATCCAAATTTTTAGTCATTTGTCAATCATGTAAACCCAAGGAAATAATATTGAATAATTCCTGAAGGAAGCAGTTTTATAATTTTAATTAAAAATATCTGTGTTCGTTCAAACGTTCAAAGTGTTCAAACAATCAATAATAGTAAATTAAAAATACTACTGTTCAATCAATAATAATAAATTAAATACATTATTGTTAATCCAATAATCGTTTTACTTCAATATTCGTAAATTTTAGATATTACTGTTAATTCAATAATCGCAAATTAAAAAAATTAGTGTCAAATTACCTGGGTTAATCGCAAAATTTGCATTTCAGAACAGCGACCTATCAATAGCAACGTTTCTCTCGCGCGTGTGAAGGCTCCACAGTGAAAACCGTGTTTCTTTGTCAGCCGTTTTCGGATCGTGTAACCAGTGTAGCACGGTTTTTCCTAGCTCGAAACATCACCAACAGCCCAGGAATCCCGCAAACTGGCAGAGCCACGCGTGAAAAATTACAGAGCGCAACACACGGTTCGGTGTCCCGGATATTCGCGTATGAAAAATCGGTAGTCGCGCGCGCGGCTTTTGCGATAATGAAAACAAATATTTGTCGTTTCCCGGGGACTGGGAGGGAGAACAAAAAAAAGAAACAAACGGGGATTTCGCGAATCCGCGGCCATTTTCGCCGTTTACGTCGGATTTCCGCGTTCCGATCCCTTTGTCTAACAATAAGCGAATATCCGTGATATTCCCTCTGGGGGAGTTAAAAGGCTTTGCCCCGTGGTTTGACACACTTCTGTCTTTGAAAATTAATTCTGATATCACGGTGCACCGTCATCGAAGACTCCATACTTTCTGAACTGATTCGATATTTTATTAATAGACTGCGGATTTTCATGCATTTATGGAAAAATTAAGTAGATGATATAATAAAAATTGTTGAAATATTTGTAAATTGAACATGTCAATATACGATTTCTCTTCTATTAAAATGATTAAGAGAAAAAATAACACGCAATTTTCTATTTTTTGCAGTCTATTTGTAAAGGTGCGTTGCATTTCGTAAAATATTTTAATTGCCAACCGGAAGCCCAATAGGATAATTAATAATGTATCAAGAGGAAGCTCAGTAATTTTCTTTGTCATTATAATCTTAGACGAAATACAATAAAATATTTTATTTCGTGTTTCTGATGGTTAAAATATTTTATATATTTTGGGGATCAAATTGTTGAAATAGAAATATTTTATCTTGAGGTTCAGATTGTTAAAATCGAAATATTTTATTTTCGAAATCGTATATCTCATATAAAATACTATTTTCTTTGAGCAAAATAAAATCTAAAATATTAAATAGTATTTGAAATATTTGTTTCGCCAAATAATAAATTAAATAACGTCTGGCCACCGCCGCAATAAATTAAAAACAAAAAAAGAAAAAGGTCAGAACGTAGTAATTAAGAAGCTACGCAGAGACACTTTTGGATTTGATTTTTCTTTCAAGATTTACTGCTTCGTTTTTCAACAATTTTTGCCTAAACATTCGAGACAATTTCTGCGCGGATGTTGTAAACGGACTCAACGTTTTCGTTGGCGAAACAAAACACGTTCCTCCGCGAAACGGTGCGCGGGACGCGTTTGCATAAACTGGCGGCGCGGCACGGTCGGTCTCCGTGTCTTTTTAGTGTATCGCGCCGGCGAAAACCAACAATTTTCCGTGGGACCGAACCTCCGGCGCGAGAGAAAACGTTGTTCCACCGTTCCCATCGGTCTTCGCGGAAGAGATCGATACTTTCCGGCCACGGGGAGAACGTTTTTTTCGCTAATTTATTCGCTCGCGTGGAAGAGCGATATGCGCCGTGCCGCGCGCGACGATACGGATCGTCGAATTTCTATTTTTTCCTTTATTCGTCAGCGCGGCCTTTATTCGGGGTCGAGACATTCGTGCACTCGCGCGACACAATATCAAATATGAATGAAATACGAGGACCGGCCGATAAGCCTTCGCCGATCGCGATACCGTTTTCTTTGGGAACTAAACGTCGCTTATTCGACACCTTTCGACATCGGCGTGGTTCTCCGGGAACAGGAAACAATCCCTCTGTTTCCACCTAATCAATTTCTTGAAAGGTACAATTTTAATTAATCAAATCTAAAGAAAACTATCACTCGTGTGCAAACCTGTACTTGCTAATTACTAGACTGCGGAAGTTTATGCAATTTCAAATTTTTTCAGAGAAGTTGTAAGAAAGTGGTGCCAAATAAAATCCTATTTTATTGGTAATAACATTTGTTGATCTAAAATTAATAAAAATCGTAGTAAATTCTGTCGAATTTGATACTCCAGCATTTTTCGGAAATTTTTATAAAACGTATATGCATAAAGATGAAAATTAAAAGATAAACGAAAAACAGATACTAATCAATTTCTTGAAACATACAAAATTAATTAATCGAATCTAAAAAACGTCCACTCATGTGCAAACCTGTAGTTGCTGACTAGACTGCGGATCTTTAAACAAAGTAAAAATTGTCTGCACCGATTGCAAGAATTAGAAACTAAATTAAGTTTTGTAGTTTCCAATTATCGAAATTATAAAAATTCATTTATGGAAAATAATGGAATAAATCTGCTTGTCCAAGCGCATCTATCATATTGAAAATTACTCTAATGACCCTTGCGCGAGGTTTATACAACTTACAATTAGAGAATAAAAACTCCCCCTATTTTCGTCTTTCGAGAACGTTGAAGATTCACTATGTACATTTTCGGAAGTCTCGTCTATAATAAATCTCATCATAATTCACCCGGAACGTTGTCATTTATTCAAGAACATTTCGTGATATTTCCAGAATAACGAACCACATGAATAGAATTATGTTCGAAAACGACATCAAGTTAAAATTTTAGAGAAAACCCTAACAAAAAATGGTTTGACTAGCGGTCAATGACAGCCAAGGACCACCATAATGAACGCCTTGCGAGAGTCGTGGATGGTTGACGGGTGACTATGTCGGCCAAGCGATTAGGGTCGCTCCTCGAGGAACAGGTTTCACAGTCCGATTATTCGGCTAATAGCGAATCGCGGCCACGGACAGTCAGGGAAAGAGAAACGGCAGGTAGCGGCGTGCGAGGGGTTGTCTCAGGATGGAAGTCTTTGGTAACGCGGATGGGGAACTCGTTATCATCCTCGTTCCCGTCGTCGGTTGCTTCTTATCTACCCGGTGGAAGCTGGTCTACCCGTTTGTTCCCGTGTAATAGGTAGTCTCGACCTCTCCCGCCTGGTAATACCTACTCCGTCCTAACCGAGGTTGTCCTACTTGCGCCCTAACCTAAATAACGTCGTCTCGCTTCCACCTGAACACCGAGTCTACCCCGGTTTCGTTTCGCGTTCAGTTCGTTTTTACGCGGGCTTGTATAGTGTGTACACGCCGTTTCTGCCGGGCAAAACCTATCCCCGCAATTCCGCTCGCTGCGAAAGCCACCGTTCTCCTTGGCTCGCTTCTTTCGACCCTCCTACTGCGATCGATTCTCGACGGGGCGATCTCGTCTCCTTGTCCGCGCTTTTTATCGACCGTTGGCGAGAAATCGTCCTCATGAGGTCCCACAATGTTCTGAAAAGTTCTACAAGGTTCTACAAGATCCCAGAAGATTCAACAAAATCCCACAAGATTCAACAAGATCCCACAAGATCCCACAAGATTCAACAAGATCCCACAAGATCCCACAAGACCCCATAAGATCCCATAAGATCCCACAAGATCCCACAAGATCCCACAAGATCCCACAAGACCCCACAAGATCCCACAAGATCTCACAAGATCCCACAAGGTTCTACAAGATCCCACAAGGTTCTACAAGGTCATACGAGGGCCCACAATATCGAAATAATCTAAGGTAGAGTGGGGAGACCAGTCTTGATCTGACGACACTGTTTGACACTGTTT